>WWNC01000046.1:9907500-10308225 GCA_011125475.1 Melanerpes aurifrons | reverse complement strand
GATGTATTTGGCCTTCTTGGCCACCTGGGCACACTGCTGGCTCATGTTCAGCTGGTGTCAACCAGCACCCTCAGGTCCCTTTCTGCCTGGTTCCTCTCCAGCTAGTCTGACCCCAGCCTGTAGCAATGCCTGGGGTTGTTGTGGTAATGTGTAGAACCTTGCACTTGGATGTGTTCAATATCACGCCCTCGGATTCTGCCTGGAGGAAAGCAGAAAGTATCTATGGAAGGTTTCAGGACAGGAAAGTGCAACGGGCTGCTGACGACGGAAGAACGGTCTGATGATAAAGAAGAGCTGACTGCAGTAAACAGCCTGAAGCGCGAGACAGAAGGACGCTCGCCTCCGTGCTGGAGAAGCTCAACCTGATATGGGATGAAGATAATAATGGAGAGCTGCATATCAAAGGAGAAAACTCAATTAGCAGCAGTGGTGCAAGAATGCCAGGGAATTGCTTAGCCTGCTTGATTTTTCCTACATACACTGCTTGTTCTGTACCACTAAACAATTCCTGCTTCAGCAACCCAGGAGTCCGTGCATGCTTTCCAAAGTCTGCCCATCTGTCCAGCCTGTCAGGGTCCCTCTGCTGAGCTCTCCTACCTTCCAGCAGATCAACTCCTGCCCCCAGCTCGGTGTCATCTGCAAAGTTATTGATGATGGACTCGATCCCCTCATCCAGATCATCAATAAAGATATTGAACAGGATGGGACCCAGCACCGATCCCTGGGGGACACCACTAGTGCCCGGCTGCCAGCTGCATGTGGCACCATGGACCACCACTCTCTGGGCCCAGGACTCCAGCCAGTTCCTAACCCAGCACAGAGTGCTCCTGTCCAGGATGTGGGCTGTTCTGCTCGGCCAGGAGTTTGTTGTGGCAGACAGTGTCAAAGGCCTTGCTGAAGTCCAGGCAGACTACATCCACAGCCTTCCCCACACCTACCAGGCAGTCACCTGGGCATAGAAGGAGATCAGGTTGGTGAGGCAGGACCTGCCCCTCCCAAATCTTTGCTGGCTGGGCCTGAGCCCTTGCCCGTCCTGCAGGTTTGCTGTGATTGCCCCCAGGATGATCTGCTCCATAGTCTTGCCAGGCACTGAGGTCAGGCTTACAGGCCTGGAGTTCCCAGGTTCTTCCCTCCATCCCTTCTCGTGAATGGCATCACAGTGGCAGCTTCCAGCCACCTGGGACCTCTGTGGTCATGCAGGACTGATGGCAAATGTCGGGCAGTGGCTTGGAGCTCATCTGCCAGAGCTCTCTGCCCTGGGATGGATCCCATCTGGTGCCATAGACTTGTGAGGGTCCCAGGGGTATCCCAGTCCCTCCCAGTTCTTTCCCAGTCCTTCTCAGTCACATTTTTCTGACAGCTCTTGGAAGAACATTTCTGTACAGGTGTTCCCCAGGGCTCCTCAGCTGCTTCTAACTCAACAATCTTGGAGGGGAATAAAACCCATGGGAAGCTGAGTGTTAAGTGACAAAGCAGGCCCCGCCCTTCCCAGGGTGGCACCGCCTCCCCCAGCGTGGAACCGCCTACCAGCGTGGCCCCGCCCCCCCAGCTTAGCACCGGCCCCCCAGCCTGAACCCCACCCCCTAGCGTGGCACCGCCCTCAACAACATGGCGCCGGATGCTTTAAAACGGCTCAGTGCAGGGTCGTGGCTGGTAGAGGTCAGAGCTTCTCTGCTGTGTCCCAGGTTGGTGCTAGTCTCTGCTGCTTTGTGGGATTTCTCTACAGCAGCCGCTGGAGCTGCGCGGGACTTGGGGGCTTTGGGGGGCTTTGGGGGGCTTTGGGGGGCTTTTTGGGGGTGACGCGGCGGCGGCCGGCGGGGCTTGGCGGGGCTTTGCGGGGGGGGACGGGGGCGGGGGGGCTTGGCTTTGCGGGGCTTTGGGGGGGCGGCGGCGGGCGGGGCTTGGCGGGGCTTTGCGGGGGTGGGGGCGGCGGCGGCGGCGGGGGGCTTGGCGGGGCTTTGGGGGGTGACGGCGGCGGGGCCGGCGGGGCTTGGCGGGGCTTTGGGGGGGCGGCGGCGGCCGGCGGGGCTTGGCGGGGCTTTGCGGGGCGGGGCGGCCGGCGGGGCTTGGGGGCTTTGGGGGGCGGCGGCGGCGGCGGGGCTTGGGGGGCTTTGGCGGGGCTTTGGGGGGGCGGCGGGGCTTTGGGGGCGGCGGCGGCGGCGGCGGGGCTTGGCGGGGCTTTGGGGGGGCTTTTGGCGGGGCTTTGGGGGGCGGCGGCCGGCGGGGCTTGGCGGGGCTTTGGGGGGGCGGCGGCGGCCGGCGGGGCTTGGCGGGGCTTTGGGGGCGGCGGCGGCGGCCGGCGGGGCTTGGCGGGGCTTTGGGGGGGCGGCGGCGGCGGCGGCGGCGGGGCTTGGCGGGGCTTTGGGGGCGGCGGCGGCGGCGGGCGGGGCTTGGCGGGGCTTTGGGGGCGGCGGCGGCGGCGGCGGCGGGGCTTGGCGGGGCTTTGGGGGCGGCGGCGGCGGCGGCGGGGGCGGGGCTTTGGGGGGCGGGGCGGCGGCGGCCGGCGGGGCTGGGGGGCTTTGGGGGCGGCGGCGGCGGCGGGGCGGGGCTTGGCGGGGCTTTGGGGGGCGGCGGCGGCGGGGCGGGGCTTGGCGGGGCTTTGGGGGCGGCGGCGGCGGCGGGCGGGGCTTGGCGGGGCTTTGGGGGCGGGGCGGCGGCCGGCGGGGCTTGGCGGGGCTTTGCGGGGGCGGCGGCGGCGGCGGCCGGCGGGGCTTGGCGGGGCTTTGGGGGGGCGGCGGCGGCCGGCGGGGCTTGGCGGGGCTTTGGGGGGCGGCGGCGGCGGCGGGGGGGCTTGGCGGGGCTTTGGGGGCGGCGGCGGCGGCCGGCGGGGCTTGGCGGGGCTTTGGGGGGGGGCGGCGGCCGGCGGGGCTTGGCGGGGCTTTGGGGCGGCGGCGGCGGGGCTTGGGGGGCTTTGGGGGGCGGGGGGCGGCGGCGGCGGGCGGGGCGGGGCTTTGGGGGGCGGCGGCGGCGGGGCTTGGCGGGGCTTTGGGGGCGGGCGGGCGGCGGCTTTGGGGCGGGGGGCTTTGGGGGCGGCGGCGGCGGGGCTTTGGCGGGGCTTTGGCGGGGCTTTGGGGGCGGCCGGCGGGGCGGCGGCGGGGCTTTGGCGGGGGGCTTTGGGGGGGCTTTGGGCGGGGCGGCGGCGGCGGCGGGCGGGGCTTGGGGGCTTTGGGGGGGGGGCGGCGGCGGCCGGCGGGGCTTGGCGGGGCTTTGGGGGGGCGGCGGCGGCGGCCGGCGGGGGGTGGCCGGCGGGGGGGCCGGCTGCTACCTCAAGCGTACCCAGAGACACCCTGCAACTCTGGGCTTCTAGTGCATGCAATAATGACGGAAGTGTGGAGCTGTAAGTGATAACGGAATTGGCCCTTTATCTCTTTTTCTTTTCTAGTACACCCAGTGTTTCCCCACTCCTGTTAGGAGTCTTGTCTGCAGGACTCTTTCTGTTCTATACATGTGGGGGGTGTGTGTGTGTATGTCTACATCAGGAGCAGTCTATACGTTGTGCTTTGGAGAGCAAGACCACAAGTAAGTCTGCATTGTGTTGCACTCATGAGGAATGAGCTGCCCTGGGAGGTGATGGAGTCACCGTCACTGCAAGTGTTTAAAGTAAGACTGGATGAGGCACTGAGTACCATGGTTTGGTTGATTAGATGGTGGTGGGTGATAGGTTGGACTCAGTGTTCTGGAAGGTCTTTTCCAACCTGGTTAAGTCTGTATTCTATTCTGCTTTCCCGGTTGCTCCCAGCATGGCCCCTGTGTTCTCCCTCTTCCTCCCAGTAACTCCAAAATCCTTTTCTAGCGCTCCCAGTGCCTTTCTAAGTCTCCCAGTGGGGCCCCAGATCTTCCCTCAGTGGGGAAGTGTTCTCCCAGCATGCCAAACTCTCTTCTTGGTGCTCCAAGTACCACCAGATGCTGACTGTGTGTTTTGGGACAGCATCAGCTCACAGCTCTGTGAGTTAAATGAACGCTGAAGGGAGAACAAATGATTTTGTGGTATTTTTATTGGATGCATGCTAACCTCCTCACAGCTTTACAATGTGAGTAACTGAGATCTGTTCTTTGCTTTTTGCTTTATTCTTTACAGATTGACTCTTTGCTTTCCACTTCATTAACCGAGCAAGCAAGACGTGCAGCAGCGACACGGTCGGCACAAGGGCTACGGCTGCTGCAACGGTACAGCCTCGCCCTGCCAGCCTAGCAGGGGATCTCCTGCTTGGCTTGTGTGGGCTCCAGGTAGGGTTTGATCTGTGAGTCAGGAAGGAAAGGCTGAAAAAGAAACTGCTCAGTCCACGCTTTTACCAAGGAGCTGAAACTTCTTCCAGTGTAGACTCCAACCGAGCAGGTAAGTAAGCAAGCAGAAGTCCTCTGATGGGTATAATGGGAGTGGCAAAGAGACTTCCCTTGTTTCCAGTGTGGAAAACCTCTTGTTTGTCCCCTGACCCCAGGAGCTTCTCACAGGGGCTGTGTTCCTCACTAACAGCAAGGCTGCGCTCGGCCCCTGGGGATGCTGCAACCGTAGCAGAGAAGTTGTGTTCCTGGCAGTTCTCTCTCCACCTGGATCAGGACGAAGGTGCAGGCCATTGCTCGGGAGCTAGGCACCGCTGGGAGCTGCAGCTGGTGCCCAGATCAAAGACAGCTTTGTCTCTAAGGCCAGCGCTTCTCTGCGGAGGAACCAAGATTTCTCTGCAGGTGTTGCCCAGGGTTCCTGATCTGCTCAGAATGCCCAGCTCCAGTGCCAGGCTGATGTCACCTCACAGCCGTCACTCTGTCGGTGCTTGCCTAGGAGTGCCGGAAATCTTCCTGGAACTATCGGAGGAAAGGAAGCTTTGTCTGTCTCTGTTTGCGGTGCCCTGAGAAGGACTTGTACCGACACAGGCTCAGAAAGCTGAAACAAAACAATGAGAGCAACAGATGGAAGAGATTGGTTGATTGCCAGCAAGAAATGTACCAACTGCAAGGTGATTTTGGGGTAGTAAATCCCAGAAGGTGTGACACGCTCGGAGACGCAGACCTGCGCAGCAGCTGTCACAGAGAAGACAAGCGCAGCAAAAACTCAGCTGTGTGCTGAAGGTGCAAATCCTACCGAGAAGGGCATCCGTGGGTCAGGGTGATAAAAAGCGGGCAGCCCTCAGCTGTCTCTTTCCTTCCATGATACCACATGGGGGTGGGTGATGATGCAGGAGAGGAGCAGGTGAGTGAGGGGCGGGGGATGCTGCCCAAAAAAGCTGCCTGAATGCTCTCGGAGGGGATGAAGACCATGGAAAAAAATGTAAGTGTTAGTGTGAGGTATTCCAGCAGAGAAAAAGCTGTGCTCTTAATCGAGAGATTGCAGAACAGTAGTAATGTGGATGCAAAAAGGCTTTGAAATTACTCTTATTTGCAAACTAAAAACCCCCAAGACACACAAAAGAAACATCACTGGTTTTATTTTTAGTTTCTTAATTTGAATGGGAAGTCAAGGGGAATATAGAGGCACGTGGGGACCAATGGAAGGTCTCCTGTGGGTATTTTAGTCGGATGGTTAGGGTTAGTTGTGGCGGTGGGGGGAAAGCTTTGCAGTAGCGGCCTTTGTGGCGGGGTCCAAATAACCCTAAATATCCAACTAATCCTTTGGGAGACTCTCCAGAGGCCGTCCTGATCCCTCTATGTGCCCCCAAATTCCCCTTTGATACCCCCAGGTGCACCTTAGGTGCCAACCGATCCCCTTAAGAGGGGTGGCAACACTGACGAGTTAGGGGCTTCCCTTGCCCCCGTGTGTGGGGAGCAGCTGAGCGGGGCCCTCTGTGAAGGTTTTTCCATTTGTCTTGAAAACTAAGAAACAAAAAGGAAAAAACCCCAAAGAAACAAAGAAGGGCAACCCCCCCTCCCATGACAGACAAAAAGGAAGGTCTACTGGTTTTATGTGATACACGTGTTATAGTTATGCTTTGAAACCCTGTTTTGCTCTCCCTAGAATTTGCTTTTACATTCCAGAAGCTCTCCTGTTTAAGTGGATGTAGAAGACTAGTATGATGTGGGAAGATGTTTTGGGATAGCTTTGGAAGACTATGGGGAAGATTTGCCTTTGCTCGAGTCAGAGAAAGCTATGTTTTGCCTTTGACTCTGAGAGTAATGTAAACACTTTGGAACCGAAGGAGAGAAACTGGGCAGAGTTTGGACGTGTTAAAATAGTTTTGTTGTTACGACCTATTGTATGCCTTAATTACACGTACGCCAGTAGAAAATGCCCAACTGAGATGTGCCACGTGTGCCTTCTGATTAGACTATATAACTTTGCTGTATAATGTAATAAATGTCTTCAGCTGCTTACATCTGGCTCAGAAAGCACTGTTGGAAGTAATTAAAACATCAATACTACAACAAATGGTCACCCTGGACAGAGGTAAGCGACTGGGGAAACTGAGGGTCGGTGCCTCCTGTTGATGAGCACGTATGGGTAATCAGAGAACAAAAGAAGATAACTTGATACTCATTTACTTACATCTTGGAGTAAAAAAAAGGGCAACAATGTAGAATGGAAAGACATGGGAGCGGGGAGGGATGGCATCGTTCAGGGCGGCAACAAAAGTAAACAAAATTGTTACATCTTCCCTTACAACATGGAGACTAATTAAAGATTCTTTAGATCAATTAGCAGAGCATTATAAAGCTGTTACAATAGTAATGCCATTTCACCGGAACAAAGCTCTTCTTTGACATCTACGCCCCCCAGCCCCTTTCCCCCACCGTGGCCACTAAGCTCACCTGCACCCCTGGAGCTGCAGTCACTGGCACCTGGCCAATAGCAACAGCTACCCACTCCCCCCTGCTGCTGGACACCCTCCCACTAACTCTTAAAAGTTTTTTCCATGTGTTTTAATTGTGGACAGAAGGGACACTTTAGGCAAAAAGCTGGACTTGGGAGAAGATGACTGTCCTAGAAGCCTGTAAGAAACACCGATTGCCAGATACATTTGTGTCCTTTAGGAACTGCTGCTGTAAGTTGTATGCACCGACATCCAGCAATATGGAGTGGAGAAGAGACAGTGGCATCTGCTACAAGCACCTCAAGTTTTAGGCTCAAAAACATCAATGTAGCTCAAAATTGCTGCTGTCACCTCCTATGGAAGTCTCCGTGCCTTCAGAGACTCCTACATTTGACCTGGAGGCTGCCTGGAAGGGCAGCTGGTGTGAATTCGGTGGCTTTCTCCCCACCCCCCTTTTCCCCCCTCTCTTTGTCCCTATGGTGCCTTTGCTAGCCAGCTGCCTCCCCCCCATTTCTCCCCCCCTTTCTGATAACCTCTCTAGTCTATGAAAATTGTGTTCTGATTTAAAGCAACAATGATTATTTCATGATTTCATTATTTCTGATTGTGATGTGTTTTAGAGGGTTTTTTTTTTTTTTTAATGGTTGTTTTACCTGTAAGCATAATGAATAGTAATTATTTAGTGTTTATAAGTATTAAGTATTTAGTGATTATACTAAGGTATAAGCATGTAGTAATGAGCTCAAACTTTCATTTTTCTGTAGAGTTCAAATTTTAACTTTTGGTTCAAACCTTCTTTTTTCTTTTTTTTTTGTGCCATGGCATTTTTTTTTAGTTTCTTTTTATTAGTTTCTTTTTAGACATTGATTTGATAATTTTAACATGGTTCTTTCAGTTCTGTAGAGATTTTTGGTGTTAGCGTAAGAGTTTGATATAGGGATATTATAGAATGAATTTTTTTTTTTCTTTGTATTCAAAATCATTTTAAGAGAAGGATTATGTATATTAAAAAACCAAAAAGGATGCATATTTTATAACTAAGGTTTTAGTAATACAGCAAAAAATAGCTAACCCCTGTCAACACCCGGAAACATCACTTCTGCAACGCAGTATCGCAATCATCTCAACAAACAACAGCACAAGAATCACGAGGATGGGACAAATAGCATTTCACATGAAGCTGAAAATCAGACCTACCTAACACAGGTCGCAACGTCTGTTAAGATAATCTGAGATCAAAAGCATCAATCGGAAGGATGTACCATAAAGCTATGTGTATCAGCACCGAATATCACGATTGCCTAATTGTTGTGTGGTTAGAGAATATGTTGTGATGGACTTGTATGTTAACTCACCAGTTTGTCATAATTTTAAATAGTTAAAGTCTGATTATAACACAAAATACACTTGCATTTTAGATTATATAAAAAAAAAAAGGGGAGAATTCAGGTGTTACATCCCCCCCAAAAAATGGCTAAAGTGTATTACATTCTCAAACTTTCATTTTATGTGCGGTTTCAAGCGTGATTTAACAAAGTTTATGGAGGATATAAGAATTCTTGAAGTTTTAGCTAGGAGAAATTTGAAAGAAGAACAAACAACATTAGGCCAAAGATAGTATCTATAGGACTAGGTGCCTTAGCAAAACCAAAGTATCAAAAGATCAGCGTTGTTAGGATGAGTAAGGATGGATTGTTGGGTTACAGTCAATTTTATACGGGGCAGAACCGTGAATAGTCAAGATGTCACCTTTGACCCGGCAAAGAAGCCTTTTCACTTTTGCTGTTTACGTGCAAGATTTTTCTTTCCTTATGGAGATGGAGCCTGGCCAGCTTTATCTTTCTAGATCAAGGAGAATCTTGCTAACAGAAAACAACTTAGGATTTTTGAGCGTCTTAGACAAGAGAAGATGTAACATACCTGTAAAGCCTATTGTAAAAGACAGTGGCGAGGATAGGGTTTGCCGTGTTTGTAGATCATTGTCTTGATCCTCGTGTACGACGTATTCGGGCCTGATCGAGTCATCTCTGTCGGTAAGAGGAGCGAAGTGTGAAAACTTGAACTAGTAAGATCTAAGTCCTTTGACAGATTAAGCAGTTAACAAAGAAGTAAGTTCTTTGAAGTAAGGGAGTAAGTAGGATGAAACTTTGTCTGAAAAAGCAACTGTTCTGTTTGTGTTCTGACCTGGTAAGATAAATGGAAAAGAACGTGACCTTATTGCTGAGATGTAGCTGGGAGTTTTGTTCTCTTTAACCATATATTATGCCAGTTCAACCCGAGCACTGTCTCTTTTATGGGTTACATCAGTCCGTTAGACACGCTAGGTTAATAGAACTGTAGCTTTTGCTATACAGTTAGTTTTAACTTGCTTCTATGTATGCCAAGAATTTTGGAAAGGTTCATCAAAAGTGTTGTTCCATTAGTACACAGAAAGGGGGAGATGCGGGAAGAGGGTGTTTTCGGATAGCTTTAGACTATGGGGAAGATTTGTGGTTTTGGTAAGGAGCTCTTCAGCTCCAAAAGAAATCATTTCTCTGTTTATTTAGAGCTAGATACCTCACTGTGTCTGCTCCCTCAGCAGAGGCTCTGTGTGTTCATTCAAATTCGATGTCTTTCTTTCCATAAGAAGTAGCGACCTGAAGTTAGAAGTCGCCTCAAAACCTTCCCGAGTGAAGCAAACACATATGCTCCATCTTGTGGAAGAGGTGGCCTGCATGTACCTCATCTGCTACCTCTTTATGGCCTTTCCTGTTCAAAATTATCAGTAATAGCCAGCAGGCAGCCTCAGAGATGCTGAAGGAAGTGGAGGGGCTGGAAGAGAAAGAAAACCTTTCTTATTTCTCTTGAAGAACTTTACTTAACCAGTTCCATGCAGCTGAGAGGAGCTTTCAGCTGAAGTTTCATTTGCTGGCCTGAATGTAGCCTTCTTGCTTGTCATTTCTTTTCCTTAATCTGTTTTGTGTTGTCTGTGTGATATGATCCAAATCTTGAGTAGTTTTGCTGGGCCTGGGACCACCTGTGCTGGAGAGTGCTTTGGGCAGTTACGTTCTAGATTCTTCACCTCTGAAGCCACAAGGATGCAGATGTCTGCACTGATTGTTTCTTGACTGGGGCACAGAAATTGTCCTTTGGGGTTATGGGGAGTTAATGAAACCCAAAGAACTTGAAGCACCTGGTAGTGGTGGGTTTATGTCTGGATTTGATGATTGTGAAGGTCTCTTCCAGCTGAATTTATTCCATGGTTCTATTCTTTCTCTTTTCTCCATTCTCTGCTGGATGGTGTTTGTTTCGTGCTGAAGGAGAGAGCAAACCTGGAGGCAAAGCAGAATGTATCTCCATCCTTGCAGGGCTTTGCTTACTGCATTTGGAGCCTCCTTCTTGCTCCAGGCTTATGTTTACTTGGGAGAGGCCTTGAACACAAGCCCTATGAGGAGAGGCTGAGGGAGCTGGGATTGTTTAGCCTGGAGAAGAGGAGGCTCAGGGGAGACCTTATTGTTCTCTACAACTAACTGAAAGGTGGTTGTAGGCGGGAAGGGGTTGGTCTCTTCTCCCAGGCAACCAGCACCAGAACAAGAGGACACAGTCTCAAGCTGTGCCAGGGGAGGTTTAGACTCGAGGTGAGGAGGAAGTTCTTCACCGAGCGAGTCGTTCGTCATTGGGATGTGCTGCCCAGGGAGGAGGTGGAGTCCCCATCCCTGGAGGTGTTCAGGAGGGGATTGGATGTGGCACTTGGTGCCATGGTCTAGTCATGAGGTCTGTGTTGATAGGTTGGACTTGATGATCCTCGAGGTCTCTTCCACCCTTAGTTATACTGTGATACTGAGACTCCACATACCCTAAAGGCTGATGAGATATGATGGGGGGGCAGCAATACAAAGGGAGTCAGGAAAGCTGCATGAGTACCTCTGTCAAATGCTGACCTCCAGTCCCAGTTCCACAACTGGAATGACACTCACTGCAAATGTTTATCCAGTTTCAGCAACTACAGCAGGATTTACTCTATTCCCCCCTCCCCTCCTGCTTCACTTGGGTGCAGAATGAAGGAAAAAAAAGTGTTTCATGTATTTTTAGCATTACCTCTTTGCCTCTCTGCTGCTCTGTATCCTGTGCTTGTAAGAAACAGGATTGTGGAGTCCACTGATGGGCTAATTTCCTTTGTGGTTATTTAACTCACATTTATCTATTGATTTATTTCTTAGGATTAATTTTGGTGAGCACCATTGTATAGATCTTGTGATTGTAGAGAGCTCAGGAAACCACTGAAGCTCCTGACTGCTGAAACATCATTATGTTTTTGTTGTTGTTGTTTAAAAGGAATGTGGGCTTAACTACCTGGAAAACAAAAACCAATCCATAGGTTGGGTTCCTGTAACCACACAGAGATCAGATTCTTCCAGTAGCAGCATCATCATCATCAGTAGTAGTAGCAGTAATAAAATAGTAACAACAATAACAAGGTGGCACTTGGTGCCATGGTTTAGTCAGGAGGTCTGTGGTGACAAGTTGGACTTGGTGATCTCTGAGGTCTCTTCCAATCTTGGTGATTCTGTGATTCAAGATTTGCCTTTGCTCGAGTTAGAGAAAGCTACGCTTTGTCTTTGAGAGTGTGATCTCACGAGTAAAGCTTAGTGAAATGGCCAAGCATGGATAAAGAGCTACCCTATCCTATGAAGTAATAAGGTGGCTTTTCAATGAAGGAGAGGAAATAGAGAGCCTGATGTCATCTAGCCGTTGTGCAGCGTTCTGCAGTTCCCTTTTTCTCTCGGGTGCTGCTGGTTTGTGAGCGACAGGGATATTGGCCTAAGGTGTTACCTTTCTTGCGATTACAATTTTATGCTTTTATGTGATGTAAACGCTTTGGAACCGAAGGAGAGAAACCGGGCAGAATTCGGTTGGACGTGTTCAAATAGTTTTATTGCCACCTATTGTATTCCTTAATTACACGTATGCCAGCAGGAAATGCCCAATTGAGATACGCCACATGTGCCTTCTGATTAGACTATATGACTTTGCCGTATAATGTAATAAATGTCTTCAGCTGCTTACATCTGGCCCAGAAAGCACTGCTCAAAGTAAAACCTCTATACTACAGTGTTAATTTGTAAGAAGGGAGGCTTTGAAATGGGGTGCGTGGGGTTCTCAAATATATAAATGTGCAGTGTGTATCTATAATATGCCAAGAGCGGCTTTTTAAAAGGTATCGATTTTGTGGTCGATTGTTTGTTTTTTACGTGAACGGAAAACCCTCTGAACGGAGGCTGGCTGAGCCTGATAGGAAAAATTAACCTTTTTGTATAAAATAAGAATTAACATGGGAAAAGATTAACCTTTTATATGAAATAAGAATGATAAACTGTGAGCATCAAAGGAGCAAAATAACAACAAGGGATAGTTAAGTGACTGATTTTAAAAAAAAGATGAAAAACATACGCAGTAACCCACAGAAAAGACAAAAAAAGGCAATAGATTTCTGGCATTAAAACACTACCGCTTCCCATATTATAGAAATAACCTGAGCGTGTGAAGTCGTTTGGCACGTGGCTTCAGGAGAGATCCCTCGTCTGTCCAGCACTGTAATAAAGCATGTGAAACTCCAACTTATTTGAGTTGCGGAGTTTGTCTTTTTCCACAGATCATTTTCTTGCCACCGCAGCGGGACCTGCCGAGGAACGGGATCTCTCCGGGCGCCCCCTCCGAGGCTTCTCGGGCAGAGCTCCTTAAACTCTTTCAGGTCAGCGCAGGAACGGACGAGGGCCACCAGGCAGAAGAACGTATGCTTTGAAGGGAAAGGGGCAATGCATAAGCTGTAACGGGCCCCCTTACACGGGAGAGGCAAATTGCTGTCCGAGGTAAAAGAGCTCTTGGGTCGGAACCAGGGAGTTCCAAAAGTAGTATAAGCATTGTTTCTGTTATTGTTCTTTTATTACAGGTACTGCTTAACTTGAAGTATTACAGATGTTAAGCGTATGAGGTCGGCGGATCCTCTAAGAACTTAAAGTATTGTAGACATTGTCCGTGGGGAAGCAGGGATAGTTCCCTAAGGAACTTAACGTTAGAAACCTTGTTTAGAGCGTGTGGCTGAGCGTGCACGATCGAGACACGGAAAAAAAACCCCAAAAACTATGAAGCGAGAGGGAGTCTCAATCCATCCAACTCCATAGCTCTCCTGTTCAAGTAGATGTAGAAGAATAGTATTAATTTGTATGAAAGGAGGCTTTGAAATGAGCTACACGGGGTTCTGAAATATCTAAGTATACAGCGTGCTTCCGTAATACAGAGTGGATTTTCTTTTGTGTGTCTAATAGGGCTTTTTGCTTATTTTCTATGGTGAACAGGTGGTACCGTGTCGCATTATACAAAATGGAAGCTGGGGCCAAGCGTATGGGAACAGGGGGATCCCCTGAGAACTTAAGGTATCGTAGCGTTATCTGCGTGGAACCGGGGGAAGTTCCTAAAAGACTTTAAAATGTTAGAAACGTAGTTTGTTTGGAGCGTGCAGCTGAGCGTGGGCACGATCGAGATGTAGAAAAAAATCTCCAAAGCGCGTTGGAGTCCTGACCCGCGGTTCCGTGATAAGCACGGCCAGAGACACACGAAGCGAAAATTTTAAATGTGAGCGTGGCCAGTCATTGTATGTTTAGGACCTTTCAGCAAAGCGAGAGCATGTTCTTTCCCTCAAAGGCTGGTGGCTCTGCAAGCCTGGCTACTTAAGACTGAGCCCAGTGGGACTCGGCTCCCCTCGGCGGTGCCCGGCTCTGCTGAGGATGGCTCTTTTGCTCAGCTTTTTTCTGGCTTCCTTGGGCTCTCCTCCAGGTAAGTGTCAACCTCCTCTGCTCTCTGGGGCTCTTCTGTATCAGCCTGGAACATTTGAAATGCCTGCATGTTCTTGGAGGGGATTAAAACCCCTAAGAGGCCAGCTCACCCTGACCCTCCTCCAACTCCATAGCTGTCCTGTTTAACGAGGTGTAGAAATACAGAATTAGTCTCAAAAGAGACTTTGAAATGAGCTACATGGGGTTCTGTGTTACGTAAACTTGCAGTGAATATCTATAATACACAAAGAATGGATTTTCCTTTGCGTGTGTTCTAGGATTTTTAAATATTCATTGGCTTGGTTGGTTGTGGTTTTTTTTGTTTGTGTGTGGTTTTTTTTTTTTTTTTTTAATTTGAATGAAAAACCTTCTGGACAGAGGCCGGCTGAGGCGCTTCCCATGCACAGCAGCATGAGACACCCCCCTAACCGGTCAGTGTTGCCACCTCTCCTAAGGGGGTCTGTGTGCATCTGTGGTGGGTGTGGGGCTACCCAAAGGGAATTTAGGGGCGTGTGGATGCCAATGGAGGGTCTCCAGTGGGTATTCTAGCGGGATGGTTAGGGCTAGTTGCGGTTGGCTGGTGGCAAGCGCCGTTGTTGTGGCGGTGGTCGTGGTTGGCTGGCGGCAGGCGCCGTAGCAGTTGCTGTTTTTCTGGCGGTGGTCGTGGTTGGCTGGCGGCAGGCGCCGTAGCAGTTGCTGTTTTTCTGGCGGTGGTCGTGGTTGGGGTTGGCTGGCGGCAGGCGCCGTAGCAGTTGCTGTTTTTCTGGCGGTTGTCGTGGTTGGGGTTGGCTGGCGGCAGGCACAGTTGCGGTGGTGGCGGTTGCGGTTGGCTGGCGGCAGATGCCATAGTATTTGTTGTGGTGGTGGTTGTCGTGGTTGTGGTTGGCCGGTGTCAGGCACCGTAGTAGTAGTAGCTGTTCCGGTTGTTGTGGTTGGCTGTCGGCAAGTAACCCTAAAGGTCCGACTAAAAGATTCTCTTGGAGCCTTCTGGAGGCTCCCCATCATCCCTCCATATGGCCCCAAATTCTCCAGTGATACCCTCAGACCCACCTCAGTTGCCATCAGAACCCCTTAAAAGGCATGTTAACAGCCCACTTAGGGGCCTCTGTTGCTCTTGTGTATGGGGGAAGGAGTTTTGCTAAGCTCTGTTCAGAGGGCTTTCCATTCAAATTAAAAACAAGGAACAAATAATTCCACAACAAATAAAACAAGAAATACTAAAGACAGATGTCCCTTGATACACACAAAGGAAGGTCCCCTGTTTTTAATTGATACACCTTTTGTAGGTATGTTCTCAACATTGGTTTTGCTCTGCTTTAGAATTTGCTTCTGCATTCCAGAAGCATTTGCATCTAATAGAGGGGGTCCAGCGGGGATGACTTCAAAACCTTTTCAAATAGCAATTAATACCATTATTGTCTATCAATATAAAGGGGAGAGATTTTCAGTTCGATTTTTAGTCTTGGGCTGAGTCGCCTCAGCGCTCTGAGAGACGCGAGAGGCGGCTCGGCTCCCCTCGGCGGAAAAGAGGAATTAAGGGTAAAGCGTGTGGGATCGGGGGATCCCCGTAACACCATAATGTATTGTAGGATTGTCTGTGGGGAAGCAGGGGAAGTTGCTAAAAGAACCTAAAAGTGAAAGTTGTGAATGGGAGCGTGGCCACTATTTGTGCGTTTAGGACCGGTCCTTGTTGTTTTATTTGGTTTTGGTGTGCGTTTGGAGGGGAAAAGGGTTTCTATTTAAAAACTAAGAAACAGGCGACCTGCGGCGGCTCAGGTGTGGGACGTCACGAGATGAAACGACGACCTGAAATGAAAGGGTGTGGGGCTGTCTGAAATGAAAAGAGGTGAAATGCTGCAATGCTGACCTGAAAGGAAATGGTGTGGGACTCCCTGAAATGAAATGAGGCAAAATGCTGCAATGCTGACCTGAAATGAAATGGTTTGGGGCTCTCTGAAATGAAATGATGATCTGAAATGAAACGGTGGGCTCTCTGAAATGAAATGCTGCAATGCTGACCTGCAGTGAAATGGTGTGGGGCTCTCTGAAATGAAATGGTGCGATGCTGATGTGAAATGAAATGGTGTGGGGCTTTCTGAAA
The DNA here is from genome assembly GCA_011125475.1 of Melanerpes aurifrons. NCBI lineage: Eukaryota > Metazoa > Chordata > Aves > Piciformes > Picidae > Melanerpes > Melanerpes aurifrons. Next base: position 10,292,572 of record WWNC01000046.1, on the reverse strand, counting down.
TGAAATGCTTCAGTGCTGACCTGAAATGAAATGGTTTGGGGCTCTCTGAATTGAAATGCTGAAATGCTGCAATGGTGACCTGAAATGAAAGGGTGTGGGGCTCTGTGAAATGAAATTCTGAAATGCTGCAATGCTGGTGTGCAATGAAATGGTGTGGGGCTCTCTGAACCGAAATGCTGAAACGCTGCAATGTTGACCTGAAATGAAAGGGTGTGGGGTTCTCTGAAATGAAGAGGTGAGATGTTGAAATGGTGACCTGGAATGCAATGTTGAGTGTGGGCACAATGGAGACGTAGAGAAAAATCTGCTCACTGAGTTGGAGTCACGATCTGTGGTTCCACGTCTCTGTGACAGCATGGCCAGAGACACATGAAAATTGTAAATGGGCGTGTGGCCAGTAATTGTATGCCTAGGACCAGTCAGCAAAGCGAGAGAATTTCCTTTGCCTAAAAGGATGGTGGCTCTGTCAGGCTGGGCTACTTCAGACCTTGCTCGGTGGGGCTCAGCTCACCACGGTGGTTCCCGGCTCTGCTGAGGTCAGCTCTTTGCTCAGATTTTTCCTGGTTTCCTTGGGCTCCCTTCCAGGTAAGTGCCAGCCTCTGCTGCTCTCAGCTTGTTGGAAATGCTTGCATGTTCTTGGAAGGGATTAAAATCCCTAGGAGGCCAGCTAACCCTGTCACCCACCCTCCAACTTCATAGATCTCCTGTTCAACTGGGTGTAGAAGCGCAGTATTAATTTGTCTGAAAAGAGGCTCGGCTGCTCGGCTCGGCTGGCTCGGCTCTCGGCTCGGCTCCTCGGCTCGGCTCGGCGGCTCGGCTCGGCTCGGCTCGGCTCGGCTCGGCTCGGCTCGGCTCGGCTCGGCTGGGCTCGGCTCGGCTCGGCTCGGCTCGGCTCGGCTCGGCTCGGCTCGGGCTCGGCTCGGCTCGGCTCGGCTCGGCTCGGCTCGGCTCGGCTCGGCTCGGCTCGGCTCGGCTCGGCTCTCGGCTCGGCTCGGCTCGGCTCGGCTCGGCTCGGCTCGGCTCGGCTCGGCTCGGCTCGGCTCGGCTCGGCTCGGCTCGGCTCGGCTCGGCTCGGCTCGGCGGCTGGGCTCGGCTCCTCGGCTGGGCTCGGCTCGGCGGGCTCGGCTCGGCTCGGCTCGGCTCGGCTCGGCTCGGGCTCGGCTCTCGGCTCGGCTCGGCTCGGCTCTCGGCTGGGCTCGGCTCGGCTCGGCGGCTCGGCTCTCGGCTCGGCTCGGCTCGGCTCGGCTCGGCTCGGCTCGGCTCGGCTCGGCTCGCTCGGCTCGGCTCGGCTCGGCTCCTCGGCTCGGCTCGGCTCGGCTCGGCTCGGCTCGGCTGGCTCGGCTCGGCGGGCTCGGCTCGGCTCGGCTCGGCTCTCGGCGGCTCGGCTCGGCTCGGCTCGGCTGGCTGGGCTGGCTCGGCTCGGCTCGGCTCGGCTCGGCTCGGCTCGCTCGGCTCTCGGCTGGCTCGGCTCGGCTCGGCTCCTCGGCTCTGGCTCGGCTCGGCTCGGCTCGGCTCGGCTCGGCGGCTCGGCTCGGCTCGGCTCGGCTCTCGGCTCGGCTCGGCTCGGCTGGCTCGGCTCGGCTCGGCTCCTGGCTCGGCTCGGCTCGGCTCGGCTCGGCTCGGCTCGGCTCGGCTCGGCTCGGCTCGGCTCGGCTCGGGCTCGGCTCGGCTCGGCTCGGCTCGGCTCGGCTCGGCTCGGCTCGGCTCGGCTCTCGGCTCGGCTCGGCTCGGCTCGGCTCGGCTCCTCGGCTCGGCTCGGCTCGGCTCGGCTCGGCTCGGCTCGGCTCGGCTCGGCTCGGCTCGGCTCGGCTCGGCTCGGCTCGGCTCGGCTGGGCTCGGCGGCTCGGCTCGGCTGGGCTCGGCGGCTCGGCTCGGCTGGGCTCGGCTCGGCTCGGCTCGGCTCGGCTCGGCTCGGCTGGGCTCGGGCTCGGCTCGGGCTCGGCTCGGCTCGGCTCGGCTCGGCTCGGCTCGGCTCCTCGGCTCGGCTCCTCGCTCTCGGCTCGGCTCGGCTCGGCTCGGCTCGGCTGGCTCGCTCGGCTCGGCTCGGCTCGGCTCGCTCGGCTCGGCTCGGCTCGGGCTCGGCTCGGCTCCTCGGCTCGGCTCGGCTCGGCTCGGCTCGGCTCTCGGCTCTCGGCTCGGCTCCTCGGCTCGGCTCGGCTCGGCTCGGCTCGGCTCCTCGGGCTCGGCTCGGCTCCTGGGTGGCTCGGCGGCTCGGCTGGGCTCGGCTCCTCGGCGGCTCGGCTCCTCGGCTGGCTCGGCTGGGCTCGGCTGCTCGGCTGGGCTCGGCTCGGCTCGGCTCCTCGGCTCGGCTCCTCGGCTCGGCTCGGCTCGGCTCGGCTCCTCGGCTCGGCTCCTCGGCGGCTCGGCTCCTCGGCGGCTCGGCCTCGGCGGCTCTCGGCTCTTCCGCGCCATCTCAGATGCCATCAGAACCCCTTGAAAGGTATTGTAGCAGCCCAGTTAGGGGCTTCTCTTGCCTTCGTGCATGGGGAAGCAGCTTTGCTGGGCTCCGTTCAGAGGGCTTTGCGTTCAAAATAAGAACAAAAGAGCAAGTAAGTCCACAACCAATTAAAAAAAAAAAGGACGACAAATGCCTTCCTGATTACACAGAAGGGAAGGTCCCCGGTTTTTAATTCATACACCTTTTCTAGGTATGTCTGCAAAATCTGTTTTGTTCTACTTAGAATGTGCTTCTTCAACTTAGAAGTTTCTGCATCTAATGGAAGAGATCCAGTGGGGCTGATTTCAAAGCCTTTTGTCCTAGCAATTAATACCATTCTTGACTATCTATAAAGAGAGAGCATTTTTTTTTCACTTTGATTTTTTGTCTTGGGGGCAGCGTGTCTCGGTTCCCCGCGGCGGCTCCTACGGCGCGCTCTGGGAAACAACGGCGCGCTCTGTGAAACGGATCCCTTAGGATCCTAATGAATTGTAGGATGGTTTGTGTGGAATCAGGGGAAGTTCCTCACGTACTTTAAACGTTTGACACTGATGTAATGAGCGTGCGGGGAGCGTGCGCAAGACCGAGACGTAGAAAATAGCTACGAAGCGAGCGGGAGTCCCGACCTGCGGTTCCACGTGTTCGCGAGGAGCGCGGCCAGAGACGGAGGAAGCGAAAGTTGTCAACGGGTGTGTGGCTAGTAATTGTACGTGTAGGACCGGTCAGTAAAGAGAGACATTTTTCTTTCCCTAGAAGGACGGCGGCTCCGTCCAGCCCGGCTACTTTAGAGCGGGCTCGGCGGGGCTCAGCTCCTCTCGGCGGTGCCAGGCTTTGCGGAGGTTGGCTCTTTGCTCGGCTTTTTGGATGTCCTTGGGTTCCTCTCCAGGTAAGTCCAAGCGTCTGCTGCTCTCTGGGGTTCTTCTGTATCAAGCTGGAATGTTTGAAACGCCTGCATGGTCTTGGAGGGGATTAAGCCCCCTAGGAGGCCAGCTCACCCTGACCCCTCTCCTCTAACTCCATGGCTCTCTTGTTTAACCAGGTGTAGAAGTGTGGTATTCATGTGTCTGAAAAGAGGCTTTGAAATGAGCTACACGAGGTTCTGGACTATGTAAGCTTACGGTGTGTCCGTGCACTACACAAGGAGTGCTTTTTCCTTTGCGTGCGTTGTAGGGTTATTAGATATTCACTGATTTGGGTGTGTCTGGTTTTCTTTCTTTTATCAGAATGGAAAGCCTTCCGAACAGAAGCTCTCTGAGCTTCCCATGCACAGCGGTAACCAACCGCGTTGCTGCCGAACGCTGTAAACTCACAAACTGTGCTGTTGCTGAACTCTGTAAAGTCAGTGTGCTGCTGCTGAATGCTGTAAACAAACTGTGCTGTTGCTGAACTCTATAAACTAACAAACTGTGTTGCTGCTGAACTCTGTAAAGTCACTGTGCTGCTGCTGAACTCTGTAAAGTAACAAACTGTGCTGCTGCTGAACTCTGTAAAGTAACAAACTGTGCTGCTGCTGAACTCTGTAAAGTAACAAACTGTGCTGCTGCTGAACTCTGTAAAGTAACAAACTGTGTTGCTGCTGAACTCTGTAAAGTCAGTGTGTTGCTGCTGAATGCCGTAAACAAACTGTGCTGCTGCTGAACTCTGTAAACTCACAAACTGTGCTGTTGCTGAACTCTGTAAACTCACAAACTGTGCTGTTGCTGAACTCGCTCTGTAAACTCACAAACTGTGCTGTTGCTGAACTCTGTAAACTCACAAACTGTGCTGTTGCTGAACTCGCTCTGTAAACTCACAAACTGTGCTGCTGCTGAACTCTGTAAACTCACAAACTGTGCTGCTGCTGAACTGTGCTGTGCTGAACTCTGTCAAACTGTGCTGTTGCTGAACTCTGTCAAGTCACTGTGTTGCTGCTGAACTGCTGTAAAACTGTGTTGCTGCTGAATGCTGTCACAAACTGTGCTGTTGCTGAACTCTGTCAAACTCACAAACTGTGCTGCTGCTGAACTCTGTAAAGTCACTGTGTTGCTGCTGAATGCTGTAAACAAACTGTGCTGTTGCTGAACTGCTGTAAACTGTTGCAAACTGTGCTGTTGCTGAACTCTGTAAACTCACAAACTGTGCTGTTGCTGAACTGTGTAAAACTCACTGTGTTGCTGAACTGTGTGTCACTGTGTGCTGCTGAATGCTGTAAACAAAAACTGTGCTGTTGCTGAACTGCTGAACTAACAAACTGTGCTGTTGCTGAACTGTAAAGTCAAACTGTGCTGCTGAACTGTAACAAACTGTGCTGTTGCTGAACTGTGTAAACTAACAAACTGTGCTGTTGCTGAACTGTGTAAAGTCACTGTGTTGCTGCTGAATGCTGTGAACAAACTGTGCTGTTGCTGAACTCTGTAAACTAACAAACTGTGCTGTTGCTGAACTGTGTAAAGTCACTGTGTTGCTGCTGAATGCTGTAAAGTCAAACTGTGCTGCTGAACTCTGTAAACTAACAAACTGTGCTGTTGCTGAACTCTGTAAACTAACAAACTGTGCTGTTGCTGAACTGAAAGTCACTGTGTGCTGCTGAATGCTGTAAACAAACTGTGCTGTTGCTGAACTGCTGTAAACAAAACTGTGCTGTTGCTGAACTGTGTAAACTGTAAAAACTGTGCTGTTGCTGAACTCTGTAAAGTCACTGTGTTGCTGCTGAATGCTGTGAACTCTGTAAACACTGTGCTGTTGCTGAACTCTGTAAACTCAACAAACTGTGCTGTTGCTGAACTCTGTAAAGTCACTGTGTTGCTGCTGAATGCTGTAAACAAACTGTGCTGTTGCTGAACTCTGTAAACTCACAAACTGTGCTGTTGCTGAACTCTGTAAACTCACAAACTGTGCTGTTGCTGAACTCTGTAAAGTCACTGTGCTGTTGCTGAACTGTGTAAACTAACAAACTGTGCTGCTGAACTGCTGTAAACTCACAAACTGTGTGCTGCTGAACTGCTGTAAAAACTGTGTTGTGCTGCTGAACTGCTGTAAACTCAAACTGTGCTGTTGCTGAACTCTGTAAACTCAAAACTGTGCTGTTGCTGAACTCTGTAAACTCAAACTGTGTGCTGTTGCTGAACTCTGTAAACTCACAAACTGTGCTGCTGCTGAACTGCTGTAAACAAACTGTGCTGTTGCTGAATGCTGTAAACTCAACAAACTGTGCTGTTGCTGAACTGTGTAAAAAAAAACTGTGTTGCTGAACTCTGTAAACTGTGCTGTTGCTGAACTCTGTAACAACTCTGTGTGTGCTGCTGAACTCTGTAAAGTCAAACTGTGTTGCTGCTGAACTGCTGTAAACAAAAACTGTGCTGTTGCTGAACTGCTGTAAACTAACAAACTGTGCTGTTGCTGAACTGCTGTAAACTCACAAACTGTGCTGTTGCTGAACTGCTGTAAACTAACAAACTGTGCTGTTGCTGAACTCTGTAAACTCAACAAACTGTGCTGTTGCTGAACTGCTGTAAACTAACAAACTGTGCTGTTGCTGAACTGCTGTAAACAAACAAACTGTGCTGTGCTGAACTCTGTAAACTAACAAACTGTGCTGCTGCTGAACTCTGTAAACTAACAAACTGTGCTGTTGCTGAAACAAACTGTGCTGTTGCTGCTGAACTGTAAAAAAACTGTGCTGTTGCTGAACTCTGTAAACTAACAAACTGTGCTGTTGCTGAACTCTGTAAAGTCACTGTGTTGCTGCTGAATGCTGTAAACAAACTGTGCTGTTGCTGAACTCTGTAAACTCACAAACTGTGCTGTTGCTGAACTCTGTAAAGTCACTGTGTTGCTGAACTGAACTGTGCTGTTGCTGAACTGCTGTAAACTCAACAAACTGTGCTGTTGCTGAACTCTGAACAAACTGTGTTGCTGCTGAACTCTGTAAAAACTGTGCTGCTGCTGAACTGCTGTAAACAAACTGTGCTGCTGCTGAATGCTGTGTAAAGTCAAACTGTGCTGCTGCTGAACTGTGTAAACACTCAAACTGTGCTGTTGCTGAACTCTGTAAACTAAAAACTGTGCTGTGCTGAACTGAAACTCTGTGTTGCTGCTGAACTCTGTAAACAAACTGTGTTGCTGCTGAACTCTGTAAACAAACTGTGTGCTGCTGAACTCTGTAAACTCAAACTGTGCTGTTGCTGAACTCTGTAAAGTCACTGTGTTGCTGTTGCTGAACTCTGTAAACACTGTGTTTGCTGAACTCAAACTGTGCTGTTGCTGAACTGCTGTAAAGTCACTGTGTTGCTGCTGAACTGCTGTAAACAAACTGTGCTGCTGCTGAACTCTGTAAACTCAAACTGTGTTGCTGCTGAACTGTAAAGTCAAACTGTGCTGTTGCTGAACTCTGTAAAGTCACTGTGTGCTGCTGAACTCTGTAAAGTCACTGTGTTGCTGCTGAACTGCTGTAAAAGTCAAACTGTGTTGCTGCTGAACTCTGTAAAGTCAAACTGTGCTGTGTTGCTGCTGAACTCTGTAAACACTGTGTGCTGTTGCTGAACTGAACTCTGTAAAGTCACTGTGTTGCTGCTGAATGCTGTAAAGTCAAACTGTGCTGTGCTGAACTCTGTAAACTCACAAACTGTGCTGTTGCTGAACTCTGTGTAAAGTCACTGTGTTGCTGCTGAATGCTGTAAACAAACTGTGCTGTGCTGAACTGCTGTAAACAACAAACTGTGCTGTTGCTGAACTCTGTAAACTCAAACTGTGCTGCTGCTGAACTGCTGTAAACAAAAACTGTGCTGTTGCTGCTGAACTGCTGTAAACTAAACTGTGCTGTTGCTGAACTGCTGTAAACAAAAACTGTGCTGTTGCTGAACTCTGTAAAGTCAAACTGTGTGTTGCTGAACTCTGTAAAGTCACTGTGTTGCTGCTGAATGCTGTAAACAAACTGTAAACTGAACTCTGTAAACTAAAACTGTGCACTGTGCTGCTGCTGAATGTGCTGTAAACAAACTGTGTTGTTGCTGAACTCTGTAAAGTCACTGTGCTGTTGCTGAAACAAACTGTGTTGCTGCTGAATGCTGTAAACTCACAAACTGTGCTGTTGCTGAACTCTGTAACAAACTGTGTTGCTGCTGAACTCTGTAAAACAAACTGTGCTGTTGCTGAACTCTGTAAACAAACTGTGCTGTTGCTGAACTCTGTAAGTCACTGTGTTGCTGCTGAACTGCTGTAAACTAAACTGTGTAAAACTCAAACTGTGCTGTGCTGCTGAACTCTGTAAACTAAAAACTGTGCTGTTGCTGAACTCTGTAAAGTCACTGTGTTGCTGCTGAACTCTGTAAACTAAACTGTGCTGCTGCTGAACTCTGTAAACTAACAAACTGTGCTGTTGCTGAACTCTGTAAACTGTGCTGCTGAACTGCTGTAAACTCACTGCTGCTGAAACTGCTGTGCTGCTGCTGCTGAACTCTGTAAACTCAAACTGTGTTGCTGCTGAACTGAACTGTGCTGTTGCTGAACTGTAAACAAACTGTGCTGTTGCTGAACTCTGTAAAGTCACTGTGTTGCTGCTGAACTCTGTAAAGTCACTGTGTGCTGCTGAACTGTAAAGTCAAACTGTGTTGCTGCTGAACTCTGTAAACAAACTGTGCTGCTGCTGAACTCTGTAAACTGTGTTGCTGCTGAACAAACTGTGCTGCTGCTGAACTGCTGTAAACAAACTGTGCTGCTGCTGAACTCTGTAAACTCAAACTGTGCTGCTGCTGAACTCTGTAAACTCAAACTGTGCTGCTGCTGAACTCTGTAAAGTCACTGTGTTGCTGCTGAACTGCTGTAAACAAACTGTGCTGTGCTGAACTCTGTAAACTCACAAACTGTGCTGCTGCTGAACTCTGTAAAGTCACTGTGTTGCTGCTGAATGCTGTAAACAAACTGTGCTGCTGAACTGCTGTAACTGTGTTGCTGCTGAACTCTGTAAAGTCACTGTGCTGCTGAACTGCTGTAAAGTCACTGTGTTGCTGCTGAACTGCTGTAAACTCAAACTGTGCTGCTGCTGAACTGCTGTAAACTGTAACAAACTGTGCTGTTGCTAACTCTGTAAACTCAACAAACTGTGCTGCTGCTGAACTGCTGTAAAGTCACTGTGCTGTTGCTGCTGAACTGCTGTAAACAAAAACTGTGCTGCTGCTGAACTCTGTAAACTGTGCTGCTGCTGAACTCTGTAAAGTCACTGTGTTGCTGCTGAACTCTGTAAAGTCAAACAAACTGTGCTGCTGCTGAACTCTGTAAACAAACTGTGTTGCTGCTGAACTCTGTAAAGTCAAACTGTGTTGCTGCTGAATGCTGTAACAAACTGTGCTGTAAACTCAAACTGTGCTGCTGCTGAACTCTGTAAACTGTAACAAACTGTGCTGCTGCTGAACTCTGTAAACTCACTGTGCTGCTGCTGAACTCTGTAAACTCACTGTGTGTTGCTGAACTGTGCTGCTGTAAAAAGTCACTGTGCTGTGCTGAACTCTGTAAACTAACAAACTGTGCTGTTGCTGAACTCTGTAAAGTCAAACTGTGTTGCTGCTGCTGTAAAACTGTGCTGTGCTGAACTCTGTAAACTAACAACTGTGCTGCTGCTGAACTCTGTAAAATGCAAACTGTGCTGCTGCTGAACTCTGTAAACTAACAAAAGTGTGCTGTTGCTGAACTCTGTAAAGTCACTGTGTTGCTGCTGAAGTCACTGCTGCTGAACTGCTGTAAAGTCACTGTGTTGCTGCTGAACTCTGTAAACTCAACAAACTGTGCTGTTGCTGAACTGCACTGTGTTGAATGCTGTAAACTCAAACTGTGCTGCTGCTGAACTCTGTAAACTCAAACTGTGTTGTTGCTGAACTCTGTAAACTAACAAACTGTGCTGTTGCTGAACGCTGTAAACTAACAAACTGTGCTGTTGCTGAACGCTGTAAAGTCACTGTGTTGCTGCTGAACGCTGTAAACAAACTGTGCTGCTGCTGAACTCTGTAAAGTCACTGTGTTGCTGCTGAACTGTGTGCTGCTGAAAAAACTGTGCTGTAAACTCTGTGCTGTTGCTGAACTCTGTAAAGTCACTGTGTTGCTGCTGAACTGCTGAACTGAAATCTGTAAAGTCACTGTGTTGCTGCTGAACGCTGTAAACAAACTGTGCTGTTGCTGAACTCTGTAAAGTTACTGTGTTGCTGCTGAACTCTGTAAAGTTACTGTGTTGCTGCTGAACGCTGTAAACTAACAAACTGCTGTTGCTGAACGCTGTCAAGTCACTGTGTGCTGCTGAATGCTGTAAACTCAAACTGTGCTGTTGCTGAACTCTGTAAACTCACAAACTGTGCTGTTGCTGAACTGAACTGCTGAATGCTGTAAACAAAACTGTGCTGCTGCTGTGCTCTGTGCTGCTGCTGAGCTCTGTCAAGTCACTGTGTTGCTGCTGAATGCTGTAAACTCACAAACTGTGCTGTTGCTGAACGCTGTAAACTAACAAGCTGTGGTGCTGCTGAACTGTAAAGTCACTGTGTTGCTGCTGAACTCTGTAAAGTCAAACTGTGTTGCTGCTGAACTCTGTAAACAAACTGTGGTGCTGAACTCTGTAAACAAACTGTGTGCTGCTGAACTCTGTAAACACTGTGTTGCTGCTGAACTGCTGTAAAGTCACTGTGTTGCTGCTGAACGCTGTAAACACTGTGCTGCTGCTGAACAGCTGTAAACTCAAACTGTGGTGTTGCTGAACTGTGCTGCTGCTGAACTGTAAACTGTGTGTGCTGCTGAACTCTGTAAACTGCTGAATGCTGTAAAAACTGTGTGCTGCTGAACTCTGTAAAGTCACAAACTGTGCTGCTGCTGAATGCTGTAAAGTCAAACTGTGCTGCTGCTGAACTGTAAAGCTGCTGAATCTGTGTGCTGCTGCTGAACTCTGTAAAGTGAACAAACTGTGCTGCTGCTGAACTCTGTAAAACAAACTGTGCTGCTGCTGAACTCTGTAAAGTTCAAACTGTGTTGCTGCTGAACTCTGTAAAGTCAAACTGTGCTGTTGCTGCTGAACTCTGTAAAGTTACTGTGTCGCTGCTGAACTCTGTCAACTTACTGTGTTGCTGCTGAACGCTGTAAACAAACTGTGCTGTTGCTGAACTCTGTAAACTAACAAACTGTGCTGTTGCTGAACTCTGTAAACAAACTGTGCTGTTGCTGAACTCTGTAAACAAACTGTGCTGCTGATGAACCCTGTAAACTAACAAACTGTGCTGTTGCTGAACTCTGTAAAGTCACTGTGTTGCTGCTGAACTCTGTAAACAAACTGTGCTGTTGCTGAACCCTGTAAACTAACAAACTGTGCTGTTGCTGAACTCTGTAAAGTCACTGTGTTGCTGCTGAACTCTGTAAACAAACTGTGCTGTTGCTGAACTCTGTAAACTGTGTTGCTGCTGAATGCTGTAAACTGTGTGTTGCTGCAACTCTATAAACTAACAAACTGTGCTGTTGCTGAACTCTAAAGTCACTGTGTTGCTGCTGAATGCTGTAAACAAACTGTGCTGTTGCTGAACTCTGTAAAGTCACTGTGTGGCTGCTTAAAGCTGTAACCTAACTCAAACTGACTGCTGAATGCTGGCTGCTGACTCTGTAAAGTCTCTGAAACTGTGCGGCTGCTGAACGCTGTAAGCTCTGAAACTGTGCGGCTGCTGAACGCTGTAAGCTCTGAAACTGTGCGGCTGCTGAACTCTGTGTCCCCTAGGGATGTAATGAATTGTAAGATGGCTTGTGTGGAGGCAGGGGAGGTTCCTCCTGTGTTTGACACCCTGTTGATGTTTGAGTGTGTGAGCGAGAGCGAGAGCGGCAAATAGCTACGGCATCTGCGGTTCCACGAGCGTGAGACGGATGAGCAAATAGCTACAAGACTGAGACGGTGAGCGGAGTCCTGATCTGCGGTTCCACGTCTCCGCGAGGAGCGTGGCCAGAGACGGACGAAGCGAAAGTTGTCAATGGGAGCGTGGCTAGTAATTGTATGTGTAGGACCGGTCAGTAAAGAGACATTTTCTTTCCCTAGAAGGATGGCGCTCCATCCAGCCCGGCTACTTTAGAGCGGGCTCGGCGGGGCTCAGCTCCTCTCGGCGGTGCCAGGCTCTGCGGAGGTTGGCTCTTTGCTCGGCTTTTGGATGTCCTTGGGTTCCTCTCCAGGTAAGTCCAAGCGTCTGCTGCTCTCTGGGGTTCTTCTGTATCAAGCTGGAATGTTTGAAACGCCTGCATGGTCTTGGAGGGGATTAAGCCCCTAGGAGGCCAGCTCACCCTGACCCCTCTCCTCTAACTCCATGGCTCTCTTGTTTAACCAGGTGTAGAAGTGTGGTATTCACGTGTCTGAAAAGAGGCTATGAAATGAGCTACACGAGGTTCTGGACTATGTAAGCTTACGGTGTGTCCGTGCACTACACAAGGAGTGCTTTTTCCTTTGCGTGCGTTGTAGGGTTATTAAATATTCACTGATTTGGGTGTGTCTGGTTTTCTTTCTTTTATCAGAATGGAAAGCCTTCCGAACAGAAGCTCTCTGAGCTCCTTCCCACGCACAGCGGTAACCGACTGCGTTGCTGCCGAACGCTGTAAACTCACAAACTGTGTTGTTGCTGAACTCTGTAAAGTCACTGTGTTGCTGCTGAATGCTGTAAACAAACTGTGCTGTTGCTGAACTCTGTAAAGTCCCCAGTCTGCACTTTGTGAACAAACTGTGTTGCTGTTGAACTCTGTAAAGTGAAAGTGTTGCTGCTGAACTCTGTAAATGGCCGTGTTGCTGCTGAACCCTGTAAATGGTCTGTGTTGCCCCTGTCTCTTCCCAGTGCCCCCCCAGTCCATCCCAGCCCCTCCCAGTCCATCCCAGTTCCTCCCATTCCATCCCAGTCCCTTCACAGTCCCCAACCAGTCCCTCCCCCATCCCTTTCCAGTCCCCTCCAGTTATACCTGCAAAGAGCCCTGGCCCCACTGGGAGACAACTGGGAAACAACTGGGAGCACTGGGAGCATGACCTAGGAATTTCCCAGTACCCCCTTGCTGAACTCTGTAAAGCCAGATCCTTCCTGGGACAAAACCTCCCAGTGCCCCCAGACCCCCATTGCCCTTAAAGCCTCCCAGTCCCTCCCTGTTTATTCTGTCCCAAGCCCTCCCAGTGCCTCCCAGTCCTTTCCCAGTCTGGGAGGAGGGTGGTAGGGACTGAGGAGGCACTGGGAGGGACTGGGAGCCATGGCATCAGGTGGAGGCATTCTGGAGCCCTGGGAGACAACTGGAAGCAGCAGGAACCTAACTGGGAGCACTGGGAGGAACTGGGAGACAACTGGGAGAGCACTGGGAGCACTGGGAGTATCTCCCCATAGCCCCCAGTGACCCCTTCAGCCCCTGCAGACCGCCCCAAAGTCTCTCCACAGTCTCTGAGTTTTTCCCAGTGCCATTCAGAGCCCTTCCCAGTACCTCCCAGTTAACCCTTATAGTTCTCCAGTGCCCCCTCACTCCCCCAGTAACCCTCCCCCAGAGTCCTTCCACAGCCTCCCAGTACCTTCTAGTACTTCCCAGTAACCCCCAGTTCCTCCTAGTACCTCCCAGTCTCACATAATCAACCAGGTTTGAAGAGACCTCAGATCTCATCAATTCCCTCCTATTTCTGCATCCCTAAGCCCTCCTCACAATTAAACCATGGCTCCAGGTTCCACATCCAGTTCTTTTTTGGAACACCTCCAGGGATGGGGACTCCACCACCTCCCTGGGCAGCACATTCCAATGGCCAGTTCCTCTTTCTGGGATGAACTTTGTCCTCACCTCCAGCCTAAACCTCCCCTGGCACAGCTTGAGACTGTGTCCTCTTGTTCTGGTACTGGGTGCCTGGGTGAACAGACCAAACCCCCACCTGGCTACAACCTGCCCTCAGGTAGTTGTAGAGAGCAAGAAGGTCTCCCCTGAGCCTCCTAAGCAACCCCAGCTCCCTCAGCCTTGCCTCACAGCCTTGTCTGTGCTCCAGACCCCTCCCCAGCTTTGTTGCCCTTCTCTGGGCACCTTCCAGCATCTCAACATCTTTCCTAAACTGAGGGGCCCAGGAACTGGACCCAGAACTCAAGGTGTGGCCTGACCAGTGCTGAGCACAGGGCAGAATGACCTCCCTGCTCCTGCTGGCCACACTGTTCCTGATGCAGGCCAGGATATATTTGGCCTTCTTGGCCACCTGGGCACACTGCTGGCTCATGTTCAGCTGGTGTCAACCAGCACCCTCAGGTCCCTTTCTGCCTGGTTCCTCTCCAGCTAGTCTGACCCCAGCCTGTAGCAATGCCTGGGGTTGTTGTGGTAATGTGTAGAACCTGGCACTTGGATGTGTTCAATATCATGCCCTCGGACTCTGCCTGGAGGAAAGCAGAAAGCATCTATGGAAGGTTTCAGGACAGGAAAGAACAACAGGCTGCTGACGACGGAAGAATGGTCTGATGATAAAGAAGAGCTGACTGCAGTAAACAGCCTGAAGTGCGAGACAGAAGGACGCTCGCCTCCATGCTGGAGAAGCTCAACCTGCTATGGGATGAAGATAATAATGGAGAGCTGCATATCAAAGGAGAAAACTCAATTAGCAGCAGTGGTGCAAGAATGCCAGGGAATTGCTTAGCCTGCTTGATTTTTCCTACATACACTGCTTGTTCTGTACCACTAAACAATTCCTACCTCACCAACCAGGGAGTCCGTGCATACTTTCCAAAGTCTGCCCATCTGTCCAGCCTGTCAGGGTCCCTCTGCTGAGCTCTCCTGCCTTCCAGCAGATCAACTCCTGCCCCCAGCTTGGTGTCATCTGCAAAGTTATTGATGATGGACTCGATCCCCTCATCCAGATCATCAGTAAAGATATTGAACAGGATGGGACCCAGCACTGATCCCTAGGGGGCACCACTAGTGCCCGGCTGCCAGCTGCATGTGGCACCGTTCACCACCACTCTCTGGGCCCAGGACTCCAGCCAGTTCCTAACCCAGCACAGAGTGCTCCTGTCCAGGATGTGGGCTGTCAGCTCGGCCAGGAGTTTGTTGTGGCAGACAGTGTCAAAGGCCTTGCTGAAGTCCAGGCAGACTACATCCACAGCCTTCCCCACACCTACCCGGCAGTCACCTGGGCATAGAAGGAGATCAGGTTGGTGAGGCAGGACCTGCCCCTCCCACCAAATCTTTGCTGGCTGGGCCTGAGCCCTTGCCCGTCCTGCAGGTTTGCTGTGATTGCCCCCAGGATGATCTGCTCCATAGTCTTGCCAGGCACTGAGGTCAGGCTTACAGGCCTGGAGTTCCCAGGTTCTTCCCTCCAGCCCTTCTCGTGAATGGCATCACACTGGCAGCTTCCAGCCACCTGGGACCTCTGTGGTCATGCAGGACTGGTGGCAAATGTTGGACAGTGGCTTGGAGCTCATCTGCCAGAGCTCTCTGCCCTGGGATGGATCCCATCTGGTGCCATAGATTTGTGAGGGTCCCAGGGGTATCCCAGTCCCTCCCAGTTCTTTCCCAGTCCTTCTCAGTCACCCCTAGTCCTTCCAACTTCCATCCCAGTTCCTCCCATTTCCTTCCCATTCCCTCCCATTCCCTTTGGAATTCCTCACAGTCCCTCCCATTCCTCTCCTGGTCCTTCCCAATCTCCTTCCACTTCCTTCCAAGTCTCTCCCAGTCCTGTCCCTGTCCCCATCCCTCCCAATCCTCTCCCAGTCTCCTCCCAGTCCCATCCCAGTCACTCCCAGTCCCCTCCCAGTCTCTCCTAGTCCTTTCCCAGTTCCTCTCAATCCCTCCCAGTCTCCTTCTCATCTTGCAGTGTGGCAGATTTCCCGGAGTGGGAAAGCAGAGCCGCGCTCTCTTTGGTCAGTGCAGTTTAGGTGGGAAGTGCTTCCACTGGCTCCATTGGTCCAGATCACCCCAGTTTGGGCTCTGTTTACTTTGGGGCCATTTGGGCCCATTTAGGGTCCTGTTTGGGACTTTTTTCCCAGTTGTTCCCAGTCCCTTCCAGTTCCCTTGGAGCTCTCTCACAGTTCTCCCCAGTGCCTCCCCCTTGAGCCTCCACTACCTCTTAGTCTCTACCAGTTTCCTCCCAGTTTTCTTTCAGTCTCTGACAGTTTCCTCCTCCTTCCCTCCCAGATTCCACCTCGTGCCCTCCCAGTCACTCCCAGTTTCTTCCCATCGCATCCAGTTCTCTCCCAGTCCTTTGGTGGGAGGAAACTGTTGGGACCGGGAGGGCACCGGGAGAGGGCCATTACTGTGTAGTTTGGTAACACTGATGGCTGCAGCTGGTGCTGAGCTAAACAGAATGATCACAGAAGGCTTTTGCTCTGAAGCCAGAGCTGCCTGCTGGGGGAACGAACGTTTTCCTGACAGCTCTTGGAGGAACATTTCTGTACAGATGTTCCCCAGGGCTTCTCAGGTGCTCAGAACTCAACATGTTGCTTTGGAGGGGAATAAAACCCATGGAAAGCTGAGCGTGAGGTGACAAAGCAGGCGCCGCCTCCCCCAGCGCGGCACCGCCTCAACAACATGGCGCCCTCAGCTGTCTTTTTCCTTCCATGATACCACATCAGTGGGTGATGATGCGGAGGCAGGTGAGTGAGGGGTGGGGATGCTTCTCTGCCTGAATGCTCCAGGTGAAAACCATGAAAAAAATGTAAGTGTTAGTGTGAGGTATTCTGAGAAAAAAGCTGCTTTAATCGGGATTTCAGAACAGTAGTAATGTGGATGCAAAAAGGCTTTGAAATTACTCTTATTTGGCTAAAAAACCCCCAAGACACACAAAAGAAACATCACTGGTTTTATTTTTAGTTTCTTAATTTGAATGGGAAGTCAAGGGGAATATAGAGGCGTGTGGGGACCAATGGAAGGTCTCCTGTGGGTGTCGGATGGTTAGGGTTAGTTGTGGGGTCTGGGGGGCTTTGCAGTAGTGGCCTTTGTGGCGGGGTCCAAATAACCCTAAATATCCAACTAATCCTTTGGGAGACTCTCCAGAGGCTCCTGATCCCTCTATGTGCCCCCAGAGATACATGGAACTCTGGGCTGCAGCTGGTGCCCAGATCAAAGACAGCTTTGTCTCTAAGGCCAGTGCTTCTCTGCTGAGTGCGGCCCTCTTTGAAGGTTTTTCCATTTGTATTGAAAACTAAGAAACAAAAAGAAAAAAACCCCAAAGAAACAAAGAAGGGCAACCCCCCCATGACAGACAAAAAGGAAGGTCTACTGTTTTTGTGTGATACACATGTTATATTTATGCTTTGAAACCCTGTTTTGCTCTCCCTAGAATTTGCTTTTACATTCCAGAAGCTCTCCTGTTTAAGTGGATGTAGAAGAATAGTATGATGTGGGAAGATGTTTTGGGATAGCTTTGGAAGACTATGGGGAAGATTTGCCTTTGCTCGAGTCAGAGAAAGCTATGTTTTGCCTTTGACTCTGAGAGTAATGTAAACACTTTGGAACCGAAGGAGAGAAACGGGGCAGAGTTTGGTTGGACGTGTTAAAAGAGTTTTGTTGTTACGACCTACTGTATGCCTTAATTACACATATGCCAGTACAAAATGCCCAACTGAGATGTGCCACGTGTGCCTTCTGACTAGACTATATAACTTTGCTGTATAATGTAATAAATGTCTTCAGCTGCTTACATCTGGCCCAGAAAGCACTGCTGGAAGTAATTAAAACATCAATACTACAACAAATGAGCACCCCGACTGGGGAAACTGAGGGTCGGTGCCTCCTGTTGATGAGCACGTATGGGTAATCAGAGAACAAAAGAAGATAACTTGATACTCAGAGTCATTTACTTACATCTTGGAGGAAAAAAAAAGGGCAACAATGTAGAATGGAAAGACATGGGAGCGGGGAGGGATGGCATCGTTCAGGGCGGCAACAAAAGTAAACAAAATTGTTACATCTTCCCTTACAACACGGGGACTAATTAAAGATTCTTTAGATCAATTAGCAGAGCATTCTAAAGCTGTTACAATAGTAATGCCATTTCACCAGAACAAAGCTCTTCTTTGACATCTACGCCCCCCAGCCCCTTTCCCCCACCATGGCCACTAAGCTCACCTGCACCCCTGGAGCTGCAGTCACTGGCACCTGGCCAATAGCAACAGCAGCCCACTCCCCCCCTGCTGCTGGACACCCTCCCACTAACTCTTAAAAGTTTTTCCATGTGTTTTAATTGTGGACAGAAGGGACACTTTAGGCAAAAAGCATGACTTGGGAGAAGATGACTGTCCTAGAAGCCTGTAAGCCTGGGGTTGTAAACAGGCAGAGATGGACAAGAGGACACAGTCTCATTGTGGAGGTCAGGAGGAAGTTTTACACAGAGAGAGTGATTGCCCATTGGAATGGACTGCCCAGGGAGGTGGTGGAGTCCTGGAGGAGACTTGAAGAAACTTGAAGGTCTCTTCCAACCTGGTTTATTCTAAAACATTCTAAAACACTGATTGCCAGATACTTTTGTGTACTTTAGGAACTGCTGCTGTAAGTTGTATGCACCAACATCCAGCAATATGGAGTGGAGAAGAGACAGTGGCATCTGCTACAAGCACCTTGAGTTTTAGGCTCAAAAACATCAATGCAGCTCAAAATTGCTGCTGTCACCTCCTATGGAAGTCTCCATGTCTTCAGGGAATCCTACATTTGACCTGGAGGCTGCCTGGAAGGGCAGCTGGTATGAATTCAGTGGCTTTCTCCCCACCCCCCTTTTCCCCCCCTCTCTTTGTCCCTATGGTACTTTGCTAGCCAGCTGCCTCTCCCCCCCCCTTCTGATATCCTCTCTAGTCTATGAAAATTGTGTTCTGATTTAAAGCAACAATGATTATTTCATTATTTCTGATTGTGATGTGTTTTAGAGATTTTTTTTTGTTTTTAATAGTTGTTTTACCTGTAAGCATAATGAATAGTAAGTATTTAGTATTTATAAGTATTAAGTAATTAGTGATTGTACTAAGGTACTAAGGTGTTAGGATAAGAGTTTGATATAGGGATATTATAGAATGAGTTGTTTTTTCTTTGTATTCAAAATCGTTTTAAGAGAAGGATTATATATATAAAAAAAAAAAGATGCATATTTTATAACTAAGGTTGGATGTGTTAAAATAGTTTTATTGCAACCTGTTGTATGCCTTAATTACACGTATGCCAGCAGAAAATGCCCACTTGAGATACGCCACATGTGCCTTCTGATTAGACTATATGACTTTGCTGTATAATGTAATAAATGTCTTTAGCTGCTTACATCTGGCCCAGAAAGCACTGCTCGAAGTAAAACATCTATACTACAGTGTTAATTTGTAAGAAAGGAGGCTTTGAAATGGGGTACGTGGGGTTCTCAAATATATAAATGTGCAGTGTGTATCTATAATATACAAAGAGTGGCTTTTTAAAACGTATCGATTTTGTTGTCGATTGGTTGTTTTTTATGTGAATGGAAAACCCTCTGAACGGAGGCTGGCTGAGCCTGATAGGAAAAATTAACCTTTTTGTATAAAATAAGAATTAACATGGGAAAAGATTAACCTTTTATCTAACCTTCGGCGGCTCGGCTGGGCTCCCTTTGGCTCCCTTCGGCGGCTCGGCTGGGCTCGGCTCCCTTCGGCTCCTCGGTTCGGCTCGGCTCCCTTCGGCTCCTCGGCTGGGCTCGGCTCCCTTCGGCTCCTCGGCTGGGCTGGGCTCCCTTCGGCGGCTCGGCTGGGCTGGGCTCCCTTTGGCGGCTCGGCTGGGCTGGGCTCCCTTCGGCTCCTCGGCTGGGCTGGGCTCCCTTCGGCGGCTCGGCTGGGCTGGGCTCCCTTCGGCGGCTCGGCTGGGCTGGGCTCCCTTCGGCTCCTCGGCTGGACTCAGCTCCCTTCGGCTCCTCGGCTGGGCTGGGCTCGGCTCCCTTTGGCTCCTCGGCTCGGCTCGGCTCCCTTCGGCGGCTCGGCTCGACTCAGCTCCCTTCGGCTCCTCGGCTGGGCTGGGCTCGGCTCCCTTTGGCTCCTCGGCTGGGCTCGGCTCCCTTCGGCGGCTCGGCTGGGCTCGGCTCCCTTCGGCTCCTCGGCTTGGCTCGGCTCCCTTCGGCTCCTCGGCTTGGCTCGGCTCCCTTCGGCACCGCCCTCCCCGTGACAGCGCCTGCCCTTCCCAATATGGCGCCGCCCTCCCCGTGACAGCGCCTGCCCTTCCCAAGATGGCGCCGCCCTCGCCCCCTCGGCTCCGACCTAGCCAGCGTAACCCTCGTCCCCTCTGCTTTCTCCGCTCCGCATCAGCTCAGTGTAGACTCTGCTGCGCTCTGGAGTTGTTCTGTCCCTGCTGCAGGACTCTGCCACGGGTCTAGGGGTGGGCAGCAGCGAGGGGGGGTGGGCAGCAGCGAGGGGGGGTGGGTGGGTGTCGATTTGCCGCGGTCGGGAGCGGTCTGTTCCCAGTTCACGAGCTGTTCTCCTGTCTCTCCCAGCTCTTACAGGCTGACCCCAATGCCCCCAGACTCGCCCAGCGATCCCAGGGTGAACCCAGCACCACCCAGTCTCTGCCAGTGCTCCCGGGAACTGCAAAATCCCTCTCCAGTCCTCCCAGGAACACAGTGAGTGACCTCCTGTCCCACGCGGTGCTGCTAGTAAAACCTCTCCGATCCCATTCTCGGTGACCTCCCAGCAACAACAGTGCTCCCAGGAACTCCATGATCTCCCTAAAGGGCTCCCAGCACTGCAATGTGTTCTCCCAGTCACCCCAGTATTTCCCAGTCCCTTCCCAGTATGTCCCTGTCCTTCCAGTCCCCTCCCAGTCTGTAACAATCCTTTCCTCCCTAGTCCTTCCCACACTGTCCCAGTCCCAGTTCCCAGTCCATTCCCAGTTTCATTCCCAGTCCCTTCCCAGTTTGTCCCAGTTCCCTTCCAGTCCCTTCTCAGTTCCTTCCCTGTCCCTTCCAGTCCCAATTTCTCCCACTAGGCCCCCCAGTTTTCCTCCCAGTCCCTCCCAGGTCCTTTCCAGTCCATCCCATTCCCCTTCCAGTCCCTTCCCGTCCTATCCCAGTCCATCCCACTCCATCCTGGGCCCTCCCAGTCCTTCCCATTCCCTTCCCAGTTCCCTCCCCGTCCCAGTCCTTCCCAGTCCTCCCCCCATCCCAGCCCCTCCCATTCCCTCCCTGTCCCCTCCCAGTCCAGTCCCTGCCCTCCCAGTCATTCCCAGTTCCTCCCATTCCCTCTCCCCCTCCTGGTCCATTCCCAGTCCCTCCCATCCTTGTCCCCTCCCCTGTCCTCCTGGGTCCTCCCAGTTCCCTCCAAGTCCCCTCCCAGTTTGTCCCAGGCCCTTCCCAGTCCCTTCCTGTCCCTTCCCAGTCCCTTTGCACTGCCCTCCTTTCACTTCCCATTCCCCTCCTAGTTTGTCCCAGTCCCTTCCCACTGCCTTCTCAGTCCCTTCCCAGTCCCTTCCCACTCCCCTTCCTTGTCCCTTCCCAGGCCCTCCCAGTTCCCTCCCACTCCATCCCAGTTCCACCCATTCCCTCCCAGTCCCTCCCACATTTGTCCCAGGCCCTTACCAGTCCCTCAGTTTCTGCCCAGTCCTTCCCAGTGCCCTCCCATTTCCTCCCCTCCCAGTCCACCAGTCCATTCCATTTCCTCCCTGGTCCTCCCAGTTCCCTCCAAGTCCCTTCCCAGTTTCTCCCAGGTTTTTTCCAGACCTTCCCAGTCCCTCCCAGTCCTTTCCAAGCCCCTCCCTGATCCATCCCAGTCCCTCCCAGTCCATCCCAGTCCCAAACTCCCCGCCACTGTCCCTTCCCACTCCCTTCCCACTTCCTCCCCAGTCCCTCCCATTCCTCCCAGCCCTTCCCAGTCCCTTCGCATGCCCTCCCAGTGCTGTCCATCCAAGTCCCTCCCATTCCCTCCCAGTCCCTTCCAATCCCCTCCCATTTTACCCTGTCCCTCCCACTACCTTCCCATCCCAGTGCCTAGAGTACAGACCCCTCCCAGTTCCCCCAGTCCCATCCCCACCCAGTTTGTCCCAGTGCCCTCCCATGTCCCTTCCCAGTCCCAGTCCCTCACTGTCCCTTCCCAGTCCTTCAGAGTTCCAATCCCAGTCACCTCCATTCCTTGTTCCCTCCCAGTTTGTCCCAGTCCCCTCCCAGTTTGTTCCACCCCCAGTTTGTCCCAGACCCTTCACAGTTTCTTCCCAGTCTATCCTATTCCCTCCCAGTCCACCCAGTCCCTCCCCTCCTCCCAGTCCCTCCAGTGCCCTCCCAGTTCCTCCCAGTTTGTCCCAGGTTTCTTCCCAGTTCTCTCCCGGTCCCCTCCCCCAGTTTTCCAGTCACCCAGTCCAGGCCCTTCCCAGTCCCTTGCCCTCCCGTTTATCCCAGTGCCTACTCAGTTCCATCCCAGTCCACCCAGTCTCTCCCACTCCCCTCCCAGTCCCTTCCAGTTCCCTCCCACTTCCTTCCCAGTCCCTTCCCAGTTTGTCCCAGTCCCTTCCCAATCCCCTCCCTGTCCCTTCCCAGTTCCCTTCCAGTCCCCTCCCAGTTTGTCCCAGGACCTTCCAAGTCACCTCCCAGTCCCCTCCCTGTCCACCCATTTCCTCCCAGTCCCTTCCCAGGCCCTCCAAGTTTCCTCCCACTTCCTCCCGGTCCCCTCCCAGTCCTTCCAAGTGCCCTCCCATTCCCCTCCCAGTCCCTTCGCACTCCCCTCCTTGTCCTCTCCTTGTCCTCTCCATGTTCCCTCCTTGTCCCTTCCATGTCCCTTCCTTTTCCCTTCCCAGTCCCCTCCCAGTTTGTCCCAGGCCCTTCCCAGGCCCTCCCAGTTTCCTCCCACTCCCTCCCAGTCCCCTCCCAGTCCTTCCAAGTGCCCTCCCAGGTCCTCCCAGTCCCCTCCCAGTTAGTCCCAGGCCCTTCCCATTCCCTTTCCCAGTTTATCCCAGTGCCTACTCAGTTCCATCCCAGTCCATACCAGTCCCCTCCCAGTTTGTTCCAGGCCCTTCCCAGTCCCTTCCCAGTTGCCTCCCAGTCCCTTCCCAGTTCCCTCCCAGTTCCCTCCCCCTCCCAGTTCTTCCTCTCTCCTCCCCTGTCCCTTCCCACCCCTCCTTGTCCTTCCCAGTCCCTCCCAGTTTGTCCCAGACCCTTTCCAGTCCCTTCCCAGGGCCTCCATGTTTCCCCCACTATCCATCCCAGTCCCTTCCATTCTCCATTCCCAGTTCCCTCCCAGTCCCCTCCCAGTCTCTTCCCATTCCCTTTCCAGTGGTCACCCAGTCTTTCCCAGTGCCCTCCCAGTCCCTCCCTCCCAGTGCCCTCCCATTTCCCTCCCATTTCACTCGGGTCCTCCCACTTCCCTCCAAGTCCGCTCCCAGTGTGTCCCAGTCCCTTCCCAGTGTGTTCCAGTCCCTTCCCAATCCCCTCCCAGTCCCTTCCCACTCACCTCCCTGTCCATTCCTTGTCCCTTCCCAGTTCCCTTCCAGTCCCCTCCCAGTTTGTCCCAGTCCCTCCCAGTCCACCCAGTTCCTCCCAGGCCCTTTCCCAGTTTTCCCATCCCTCCTGTTCCCTCCCATTCCCTCCCAGGTCTTCCCAGTTCCCTCTAAGTCCCCTCCCAGTTAGTTCCAGGCCCTTCCCAGTCCCTTCAAAGTTTATCCCAGTGCCTACTCAGTTCCATCCCACTCCCACCCAGTCTCTCCCACTCCCCCAGTCCCAGTCCTTTGTCATTACCCTTCTAGTTCCCTTTTCCCTCCCACTTCCATCCCAGTCCTCTCTTTGTCCAGTCTGTCCCAGTTTCTTCCTCCCAGTTTGTCCCAGTCCCATCCTTCAATCCCCCCAGGTCCTGTCCCTTCCCAGTCCCTTCCCAGTCCCTTCCCCTGCCTACTCAGTCCCTTCCCAGTTCCCTTCCCAGTTCCCTTTGCATTACCCAGTCCCCCACTTCCCAGTCCCTCCCAGTCCCAGTCCCTTCTCAGTCCTCCCCGTCAGTCCCCTCCCAGTCCACCCATTTCCTCCCAGTCCCTTCCCAGGCCCTTCCCAGGCCCTCCAAGTTTCCTCCCACTCCCTCCCGGTCCCCTCCCAGTCCTTCCAAGTGCCCTCCCAGGTCCTCCAAGTCCCCTCCCACTTAGTTCCAGGCCCTTCCCAATTTGTCCCTGTCCCTTCTCACTCCCCTCCCAGTCCCTTCCCACTCCCCTCCCACTCCCCTCCTTCTCCTCTCCTTGTCCTTTCCATGTCCCTTCCTTTTCCCTTCCCAGTTCCATCCCAGTCCCCTCCCAGTTTGTCCCAGGCCCTTTCCAGTCCCTTCCCAGGCCCTCCCAGTTTCCTCCCATTCCCTCCCAGGTCTTCCCAGTTCCCTCCAGGTCCCCTCCCAATTTGTCCCAGGCCCTTCCCAGTCCCGTCCCAGTCCCTTCCTGTCCCTTCCCAGTCCCTTTGCACTGCCCTCCTTTTCCCTTCCCGGTTCTCTACCAGTCCCCTCCCTGTTTGTCCCAATCCCTTCCCACTCCCCTTCCTTGTCCCTTCCCAGTACCCTCCCAGTCCTTTCCAATTCCCTTCCTGATCCATCCCACTCCCTCCCAGTCCCTCCCATTCCCTCCCGGTCCACCCAGTCCCTCAAACTCCCCGCACTGTCCCTTCCCACTCCCTTCTCACTTCCCTCCCAGTCCCTTCCCATTCCTCCCAGCCCTTCCCAATGCCCTCCCTGTCCATCCAATTCCCTCCCAGTCCCTTCCAACTCTTTTCCCTGTCCCTTTTACATTCCAATCCCAGTGCCTAAGCAGACCCCTCTCAGTCCCCCCCCAGTCCCTTCCCAGTTTGTTCCAGTGCCCTCCCTGTCCCTTCCCAGTCCCTTCCAACTCTTTTCCCTGTCCCTTTTACATTCCAATCCCAGTGCCTAAGCAGACCCCTCTCAGTCCCCCCCCCAGTCCCTTCCCAGTTTGTTCCAGTGCCCTCCCAATCCCCTCCCCCTTCCCAGTTCCCTCCCCATCCCTGCCCTTCCCAGCTCCTCCCAGTCCACACTGTCCCTTCCCAGTCCTTTCCCAGGCCCTCCCAGTTCCCTCCCACTCCATCCCAGTTCCACCCATTCCCTCTTGGTCCCCTCCCACTCCTCCCATTCCCTCCCAGTGCCCTCCCAGTTCCCTCCTACCCTTCAAGTCCCTTCCATGTCCCTTCCTTTTCCCTTCCCAGTTTCTCACAGGCTTTTTCCAGACCCTTCCCAGTACCCTCCCAGTCCCTTCCATTCCCTCCTGGTCCACCCTGTCCCTCAAACTCCCCGCACTGCCCCTTCCCAGTCTCTTCCAGCTCTTTTCCCTGTCCCTTTTACATTCCCATCCCCTTGCCTAAGTTGTGCCGAAGCAGACCCCTCTCAGTCCCCCCCCCAGTCCCTTCCCAGTTTGTTCCAGTGCCCTCCCTGTCCCTTCCCAGTCCCTTCCCAGGCCCTCCCAGTTCCCTCCCACTCCATCCCAGTTCCACCCATTCCCTCTTGGTCCCCTCCCACTCCTCCCATTCCCTCCCAGTGCCCTCCCAGTTCCCTTCAAGTCCCCGCCCAGTTTCTCACAGGCTTTTTCCAGACCCTTCCCAGTCCCCTCCCAGTCCCTTCCATTCCCTCCTGGTCCACCCTGTCCCTCAAACTCCCCGCACTGCCCCTTCCCACTGCCCTCTTCCCAGTCTCTTCCAGCTTCTTTTCCATCTGTCCCCTTCCAACTTTTTCCCTTCCCATCCCCGTGCCTAAGCAGACCCCTCTCAGTCCCCCCCCCAGTCCCTTCCCAGTTTGTTCCAGTGCCCTCCCTGTCCCTTCCCAATCCCTTCCCAGGCCCTCCCAGTTCCCTCCCACTCCATCCCAGTTCCACCCATTCCCTCTTGGTCCCCTCCCACTCCTCCCACTCTTTCCCAGTGCCCTCCCATTCCCTCCCAGTTCCCTCCAAGTCCCCTCCCAGTTTCTCCCAGGCTTTTTCCAGACCCTTCCCAGTCCCTCCCAGTCCCTTCCATTCCCTCCTGGTCCACCCTGTCCCTCAAACTCCCCGCACTGCCCCTTCCCAGTCCCTTCCAACTCTTTTCCCTGTCCCTTTTACATTCCCATCCCAGTGCCTAAGCAGTTCCCTCCCAGTCCCCCTCAGTCCCTTCCCAGTTTGTCCCAGTGCCCTCCCTGTCCCTTCCCAGTCCCTTCCCACTCCCTTCACTGTCACTTCCCAGTCCCTTCACAGTTAATCCAGTTCCCAACCAGTCCCCTCCCAGTTTGTCCCAGTCCATTCCCATTCCCCTCATAGTTCCCTCCCCATCCTTCCCAGTTCCTCCCATTCCCTCTCAGTCCCCTCCCATTTCACTCAGGTCCTCCCAGTGCCACTGCCAGTCCCCTCCCAGTTTGTCCCGGTGCCCTCCCTGTTCCTTCCCACTCCCTTCACACTCCCTACCCATTCCATTCCCAGTCCCTTCCAACTCTTTTCCCTTCCCATTCCCTTCTTAGTTCCCTCCCAATTCCCTCCCACTGGCTCCCCACTCCTCTCCCAGTCACTTGCCACTCCCCTCCCAGTCCCGTTGCACTGCATTCCCAGTCCTTCCCAGTCTCTCCCAGTTCCCTCCCATTCCCATCCCAGTACACCCAATTCCTCCCTGTCCTTTCCCACTCCCATCCCAGTCTCTTCTCAGTGCCCCCCCAGTCCAACCCAGCCCCTCCCAGTCCATCCCCGTTCCTCCCATTCCATCCAAGTCCCTTCCATGTCCCCTACTAGTCCCTTCCTAGTTTTCCCCAGTCCTTCCCAGTCCCCTCCCATTCACCCCATTTCCTCCCAATCCTTTCTCAGTCCCTTCCCAGTCCTTGCCAGTCCCTGCCAGTTCCTTCCCAGTCCCTCCCAGTCCTGCCCAGTGGCCCTCCCACTCCCCTCCCAGTCCTCTTCAACTCCCTTCACAGTCCCCAACCAGTCCCTTCCCCATCCCTTTCCAGTTCCCTCCCAGTCATACATGCACTACCTGGCAAGAGCCCTGGTGGACAATTGGAAGCAGTAGCATCCCCACTGGGAACACTGGGAGACGACTGGGAAACAACTGGGAGCACTGGGAGCATGACCCAGGAATTCCCAGTGCCCCCCTCAGCCCCCCATTTCCCTCCCACAGCCCTTTACAGCCTCCCAGTCCATTCCCAATGTGTCCACGCCCTATCCCTCCACGTCCCCTCCCACACTGTCCCACTCCCTTCCCAGTCCCCTCCCAGTTCCTCCCTGTTTATTCCTGTCCCTCCCAGTACCTCACAATCCCTTCTAGTCCTATCCCAGTATGGGAGGAGACCAGTAGGGACCAGGAGGCACTGGGAGACATACCTGGACCAGGTGGAGGCATTGCTGGAGCCCTGGGACACAACTGGAAGCAGCGGGAACCCAACTGGGAGCACTAGGGGTCCCTGGGAGGAACTGGGAGACAACTGGGAGAGCACTGGGAGAATCTCCCCATGACCCCCAGTGCCCCCCTGAGCCCCTCCACACCGCCCCAAAGTCTTTCCACAGTCTCTGAGTTCTTCCCAGTGCCATTCAGAGCCCTTCCCAGTACCTCCCAGTTAACCCTTAGACTTCCCCAGTGCCCCCTCACTCCCCCCCCAGTAACCCTCCCCCCCCAGAGTCCTTCCACAGCGTCCCAGTACCTCCCCACTACTGTCCTGAGCCCCTCCCAGTGCCTCCCAGTCCTTTCCCAGTCTGGGAGGAGGCTGGCAGGGGCTGGGAGGCACTGGGAGGGACTGGGAGCCATACCTGCAGCAGCTGGAGTCAGTTCTGGAGCCCTGGGAGACAACTGGAAGCAGCAGGAACCCAACTGGGAGCACTGGGAGCTGCCATTTCCTGCCCCCAGTTCCCCCTCCCTCCCCGGCCCTGAGGGGAGGAACTGGGAAGCACTGAGCTGCGCTCTCATTGGGCAGCGTGGCTTAGGCGGGAAGCGCTCCCATTGGCTGCGTTGGTCCCCATCGCCCAGTTTGGGCTCTGTCCATTTTGGGGCCATTTGGGCCAATTGTAGCCCAGTTTGGAACTTTTGTGCCCAGCTCCTCCTCATCCCCTCCGTGTCCCCAGTACCATCCAGAGCCCACCCAGTACCTGCCAGTGACCTCCAGTGCACCCCTGCCCCCCCCCCATTTCCCCCAGAGTCCTTCCACAGCCTCCCAGTACCTCCCAGTACTGTCCTGAGCCCCTCCCAGTCCTTTGCCACTCCCCTACCAGAGCTCCCTTTCCATTACCCCAGTTACAGTGCCCTCCCAGTCCCTTCACTGTTCCCTACTGTCCTGAGTCCCTTCCCGGTTTGTCCCAGGCCCTCCCAGTTTCCTCCCACTCCATCCCAGTCCCTCCCATTCCCTCCCATTCCCTCCCAGTCCACCCTGTCCCAGTCCCTTCCAACTCTTTTCCCTTCCCATTCCCTTCTTAGTTCCTTCCCAATCCCCTCCCACTGGCTCCCCACTCCCCTCCCAGTCCCGTTGCAGTGCACTCCCAATCCTTCCCAGTCTCTCCCAGTTCCCTCCCATTCCCATTCCAGTACACCAGTTCCTCCCTGTCCTTTCCCATCCCAGTCTCTTCCCAGTGCCCCCCAGTCCATCCCAGCCCCTCCCAGTCCATCCCAGTTCCTCCCATTCCATCCCAGTCCCTTCACAGTCCCCAACCAGTCCCTTCCCCATCCCTTTCCAGTCCCCTCCCAGTTATACCTGCACTACCTGGCAAGAGCCCTGGTGGACAATTGGAAGCAGTAGCATCCCCACTGGGAGACAACTGGGAAACAACTGGGAGCACTGGGAGCATGACCTAGGAATTCCCAGTACCCCCCTTAGCCCCCCATTTCCCTCCACAGCCCTTTACAGCCTCCCAGTCCATCGCATTTTCTCCTACACCTTTCCCAGTCTGGGAGGAGACTGGTAGGGGCTGGAAGTTTCTGGGAGAGTCTGGGAGCCATACCTGCAGCACCTGGAGTCAGACCTGGAGCCCTGGGAGACAACTGGAAGCAGCAGGAGCCCAACTGGGACAAAACTGGGAGACAGCTGTGAAAGTCCCCTGCCAGTCCCTGCCAGTCCCTCCCAGTCCATTCCCACTATGTCCCCTCCCTGTCCCTCCACGTTCCCGCCCATACTGTCCCACTCCCTTCCCAGTCCCTCCCTGTTTATTCCTGTCCCTCCCAGTACCTCCCAATCCCTTCTAGTCCTATCCCAGTATGGGAGGAGACCAGTAGGGACCAGGAGGCACTGGGAGACATACCTGGACCAGGTGGAGGCATTGCTGTAGCCCTGGGACACAACTGGAAGCAGCGGGAACTCAACTGGGAGCACTAGGGGTCCCTGGGAGGAACTGGGAGACAACTGGGAGAGCACTGGGAGCACTGGGAGTATCTCCCCATAACCCCCAGTGCCCCCCTGAGCCCCTCCAGACCGCCCCAAAGTCTTTCCACAGTCTCTGAGTTCTTCCCAGTGCCATTCAGAGCCCTTCCCAGTACCTCCCAGTTAACCCTTAGAATTTTCCCAGTGCCCCCTCACTCCCCACCGGTAACCCTACCCCCAGATCCTTCCACAGCCTCCCACTACCTCCCAGTGCCCCCAGATCCTTCCACAGCCTCCCAGTACCTCCCAGTACTGTCCTGAGCCCCTCCCAGTGTCTCCCAGTCCTTTCCCAGTCTGGGAGGAGGCTGGCAGGAACTGAGAGGCACTGGGAGGGACTGGGAGCCATACCTGCAGCAGCTGGAGTCAGTTCTGGAGCCCTGGGAGACAACTGGAAGCAGCAGGAACCCAACTGGGAGCACTGGGAGGAACTGGGAGACAACTGGGAGAGCACTGGGAGCACTGAGAGTATGTCCCCATAGCTCCCAGTGCCCCCGTGAGCCCCTCCAGGCCCCAAAGTCTCTCCACAGTCTCTGAATTTTTCCCAGTGCCATTCAGAGCCCTTCCCAGTACCTCCCAGTTAACCCTCCAGAGCCTTCCCAGTGCCCCCCACTCCCCCAGTAACCCTCCCCCCCAGAGTCCTTCCACAGCCTCCCAGTACCTCCCAGTGCCCCCCTGAGCCCCCAGTCCTTAACAGCCTCCCTGTCCTTCCCTGTACTGTCCTGAGCCCTTTCCAGTTCCCTCCCAGTCCCTTCCCACTTTGTCCCAGGCCCTCCCATTTCCTCCCAGTCCTTCCCAATCCCTCCCATTTCCCTCCCAGTCCCTTCCCAGTCCCTTCCAACTCTTTTCCCTTCCCATTCCCTTCTTAGTTCCCTCCCAATCCCCTCCCACTGGCTCCCCACTCCCCTCCCAGTCCCGTTGCAGTGCACTCCCAGTCCTTCCCAGTCTCTCCCAGTTCCCTCCCATTCCCATTCCAGTACACCCAGTTCCTCCCTGTCCTTTCCCACTCCCATCCCAGTCTCTTCCCAGTGCCCCCAGTCCATCCCAGCCCCTCCCAGTCCATCCCAGTTCCTCCCATTCCATCCCAGTCCCTTCACAGTCCCCAACCAGTCCCTTCCCCATCCCTTTCCAGTCCCCTCCCAGTTATACCTGCACTACCTGGCAAGAGCCCTGGTGGACAATTGGAAGCAGTAGCATCCCCACTGGGAGACAACTGGGAAACAACTGGGAGCACTGGGAGCATGACCCAGGAATTCCCAGTACCCCCCTCAGCCCCCCATTTCCCTCCACAGCCCTTTACAGCCTCCCAGTCCATCCCATTTTCTCCTACACCTTTCCCAGTCTGGGAGGAGACTGGTAGGGGCTGGAAGTTTCTGGGAGAGTCTGGGAGCCATACCTGCAGCACCTGGAGTCAGACCTGGAGCCCTGGGAGACAACTGGAAGCAGCAGGAGCCCAACTGGGACAAAACTGGGAGACAGCTGTGAAAGTCCCCTGCCAGTCCCTCCCAGTCCATTCCCACTATGTCCCCTCCCTGTCCCTCCACGTTCCCTCCCATACTGTCCCACTCCCTTCCCAGTCCCTCCCTGTTTATTCCTGTCCCTCCCAGTACCTCCCAATCCCTTCTAGTCCTATCCCAGTATGGGAGGAGACCAGTAGGGACCAGGAGGCACTGGGAGACATACCTGGACCAGGTGGAGGCATTGCTGGAGCCCTGGGACACAACTGGAAGCAGCGGGAACCCAACTGGGAGCACTAGGGGTCCCTGGGAGGAACTGGGAGACAACTGGGAGAGCACTGGGAGTATCTCCCCATGACCCCCAGTGCCCCCCTGAGCCCCTCCACACCGCCCCAAAGTCTTTCCACAGTCTCTGAGTTCTTCCCAGTGCCATTCAGAGCCCTTCCCAGTACCTCCCAGTTAACCCTTAGACTTCCCCAGTGCCCCCTCACTCCCCCCCAGTAACCCTCCCCTCCCAGAGTCCTTCCACAGCCTCCCAGTACTCCCCACTACCTCCCAGTACCTTCCAGTAACCCCCAGTGCCCCCTGAGCCCCCCCTCCCAGTTCCACACCTCCTTCCACAGCCTCCCAGTGACCCTCTGTACCCCACTGAGCATCCCCAATGCCCCCCCAGAGTCCTTCCACAGCCTCCCAGTGCCTCCCAGTACTGTCCTGAGCCCCTCCCAGTGCCTCCCAGTCCTTTCCCAGTCTGGGAGGAGGCTGGCAGGGGCTGAGAGGCACTGGGAGGGACTGGGAGCCATACCTGCAGCTGCTGGAGTCAGTTCTGGAGCCCTGGGAGACAACTGGAAGGATCAGGAACCCAACTGGGAGCACTGGGAGGAACTGGGAGACAACTGGGAGACAACTGGGAGAGCACTGGGAGCACTGGGAGCATCTCCCCATAACCCCCAGTGACCCCTTCAGCCCCTGCAGACCGCCCCAAAGTCTCTCCACAGTCTCTGAGTTTTTCCCAGTGCCATTCAGAGCCCTTCCCAGTACCTCCCAGTTAACCCTTATAGTTCTCCAGCGCCCCCTCCTCCCCCAGTAACCCTCCCCCCCCAGAGTCCTTCCACAGCCTCCCAGTACCTTCTAGTACTTCCCAGTCACCCCCAGTTCCTCCTAGTACCTCCCAGTCTCACATAATCAACCAGGTTTGAAGAGACCTCAGATCTCATCAATTCCCTCCTATTTCTGCATCCCTAACCCCTCCTCACAATTAAACCATGGCTCCAGGTGCCACATCCAGCTCTTTTTTGGAACACCTCCAGGGATGAGGACTCCACCACCTCCCTGGGCAGCACATTCCAATGGCCAGTTCCTCTTTCTGGGATGAACTTTGTCCTCACCTCCAGCCTAAACCTCCCTGGCACAGCCTGAGACTGTGTCCTCTTGTTCTGGTGCTGGGTGCCTGGGTGAACAGACCAACCCCCACCTGGCTACAACCTGCCCTCAGGTAGTTGTAGAGAGCAAGAAGGTCTCCCCTGAGCCTCCTCTTCTCCAGGCTAAGCAACCCCAACTCCCTCAGCCTCGCCTCACAGGGCTGTGCTCCAGACCCCTCCCCAGCCTTGTTGCCCTTCTCTGGACACCTTCCAGCATCTCAACATCTTTCCTAAACTGAGGGGCCCAGGAACTGGACCCAGAACTCAAGGTGTGGCCTGACCAGTGCTGAGCACAGGGCAGAATGACCTCCCTGCTCCTGCTGGCCACACTGTTCCTGATGCAGGCCAGGATGTATTTGGCCTTCTTGGCCACCTGGGCACACTGCTGGCTCATGTTCAGCTGGTGTCAACCAGCACCCTCAGGTCCCTTTCAGCCTGGTTCCTCTCCAGCTAGTCTGACCCCAGCCTGTAGCAATGCCTGGGGTTGTTGTGGTAATGTGTAGAACCTGGCACTTGGATGTGTTCAATATCATGCCCTTGGACTCTGCCTGGAGGAAAGCAGAAAGCATCTATGGAAGGTTTCAGGACAGGAAAGAGCAACAGGCTGCTGACGACGGAAGAATGGTCTGATGATAAAGAAGAGCTGACTGCAGTAAACAGCCTGAAGCGCGAGACAGAAGGACGCTCGCCTCCATGCTGGAGAAGCTCAACCTGATATGGGATGAAGATAATAATGGAGAGCTGCATATCAAAGGAGAAAACTCAATTAGCAGCAGTGGTGCAAGAATGCCAGGGAATTGCTTAGCCTGCTTGATTTTTCCTACATACACTGCTTGTTCTGTACCACTAAACAATTCCTGCTTCACCAACCAGGGAGTCCGTGCATGCTTTCCAAAATCTGCCCATCTGTCCAGCCTGTCAGGGTCCCTCTGCTGAGCTCTCCTACCTTCCAGCAGATCAATTCCTGCCCCCAGCTTGGTGTCATCTGCAAAGTTATTGATGATGGACTCGATCCCCTCATCCAGATCATCAATAAAGATATTGAACAGGATGGGACCCAGCACCGATCCCTGGGGGACACCACTAGTGCCCGGCTGCCAGCTGCATGTGGCACCATTCACCACCACTCTCTGGGCCCAGGACTCCAGCCAGTTCCTAACCCAGCACAGAGTGCTCCTGTCCAGGATGTGGGCTGTTCTGCTCGGCCAGGAGTTTGTTGTGGCAGACAGTGTCAAAGGCCTTGCTGAAGTCCAGGCAGACTACATCCACAGCCTTCCCCACACCTACCCGGCAGTCACCTGGGCATAGAAGGAGATCAGGTTGGTGAGGCAGGACCTGCCCCTCCCAAATTTTTGCTGGCTGGGCCTGAGCCCTTGCCCGTCCTGCAGGTTTGCTGTGATTGCCCCCAGGATGATCTGCTCCATAGTCTTGCCAGGCACTGAGGTCAGGCTTACAGGCCTGGAGTTCCCAGGTTCTTCCCTCCAGCCCTTCTCGTGAATGGCATCACAGTGGCAGCTTCCAGCCACCTGGGACCTCTGTGGTCATGCAGGACTGGTGGCAAATGTCGGACAGTGGCTTGGAGCTCATCTGCCAGAGCTCTCTGCCCTGGGATGGATCCCATCTGGTACCATAGACTTGTGAGGGTCCCAGTGGTATCCCAGTCCCTCCCAGTTCTTTCCCAGTCCTTCTCAGTCACATTTTTCTGACAGCTCTTGGAAGAACATTTCTGTACAGGTGTTCCCCAGGGCTCCTCAGCTGCTCATAACTCAACAATCTTGGAGGGGAATAAAACCCATGGAAAGCTGAGCGTGAAGTGACAAAGCAGGCCCCGCCCTTCCCAGGGTGGCACCACCTCCCCCAGCGTTGCCCCGCCCCCAGCGTGGCACCGCCTCCACCCACGTGGCACCGCCCCCAGCCTGAACCCCACCCCCCAGCGTGGCACCGCCTCAACAACATGGCGCCGGATGCTTTAAAATGGCTCAGTGCAGGGTCGTGGCTGGTAGAGGTCGGAGCTTCTCTGCTGTGTCCCAGGTCTGTGCTAGTCTCTGCTGCTTTGTGGGATTTCTCTATAGCAGCCGCTGGAGCTGCGCGGGGGCTTGGGGGGCTTTGGGGGCTTTGGCGGTGGCGGCGGCGGCGGGGCTGGGGGGGTGACGGCTTTGGGGGGGCTTTGGGGCGGGGGGTGACGGCTTTGGGGGGGGCGGCGGGGGCTTTGGGGGGCGGCTTTGGGGCGGCGGGGCGGGGGGCTTTGGGGGGCGGCGGCGGCGGCGGGGCTTTGGGCTTTGGGGGCTTTGGGCGGCCGGCGGGGCTTGGCGGGGGGGGCGGCGGCGGCGGGGCTTTTTGGGGGGGGCGGCGGCGGCCGGCGGCTTGGCGGGGGCTTTGGCGGCGGCGGCGGGGGCTTTGGGGGGCGGCGGCGGCTTTGGCGGGGCTTGGCGGGCTTTTGGGGCGGCGGCGGCGGGGGGCTTTGCGGGGCTTTGGGGGGCGGGCGGGGCGGGGCGGGGCGGGCTTTGGGGCGGCGGCGGGGGGGCTTTGGGGCGGCGGGCGGGGCTTGGCGGGGCTTTGGGGGGCGGCGGCGGCGGCGGGGGGCTTGGGGGCTTTGGGGGGCGGCGGCGGCGGCGGGGGGCTTTGGGGGGGCGGCGGGCTTTTTGGGGGCGGGCGGCGGCGGGGCTTTGGGGTGGCGGCGGCTTTGGGGGCTTTGGGGGGGGCTTTGGGGCGCGGCGGCGGCCGGCGGGCGGGGGCTTTTGGGGCGGCGGCGGCGGCCGGCGGGGCAGCGCGGGGCTTTGGGACGGCGGCGGCGGCGGCCGGCGGGGCTGCTGCCTCAACAGTACCCAGAAATACCTGGAACTCTGTGCTTCTTGTGCATGCAATAATGGCGGAAGTGTGGAGCTGTAAGTGATAACAGAATTGGCCCTTTATCTCTTTTTCTTTTCTAGTACACCCAGTGTTTCCCCACTCGTGTTAGGAGTCTTGTCTGCAGGACTCTTGCTGTTCTATACATGTGGGGTGTGTGTGTGTGTGTATGTCTACATCAGGAGCAGTCTATACGTTGTGCTTTGGAGAACAAGACCACAAGTAAGTCTGCCTTGTGTTGCACTCATGAGGAATGAGCTGCCCTGGGAGGTGATGGAGTCACCGTCACTGCAAGTGTTTAAAGGAAGACTGGATGAGGCACTGAGTACCATGGTTTGGTTGATTAGATGGTGGTGGGTGATAGGTTGGACTCAGTGTTCTGGAAGGTCTTTTCCAACCTGGTTAAGTCTGTATTCTATTCTGCTTTCCCGGTTGCTCCCAGCATGGCCCCTGTGTTCTCCCTCTTCCTCCCAGTAACTCCAAAATCCTTTTCTAGTGCTCCCAGTGCCTTCCCAAGTCTCCCAGTGGGGCCCCAGATCTTCCCTCAGTGGGGAAGTGTTCTCCCAGCATGCCAAACTCTCTTCTTGGTGCTCCAAGTACCACCAGATGCTGACTGTGTGTTTTGGGACAGCATCAGTTCACAGTTCTGTGAGTTAAATGAACGCTGAAGGGAGAACAAATGATTTTGTGGTATTTTTATTGGATGCATGCTAACCTTCTCACAGCTTTACAATGTGAGTAACTGAGATCTGTTCTTTGTTTTTTGCTTTATTCTTTACAGATTGACTCTTTGCTGTCCACTTCATTAACCGAGCAAGCAAGACATGCAGCAGCGACACGGTCGGCACAAAGGCTACAGCTGCTGCAACGGTACAGCCTCGCCCTGCCAGCCTAGCAGGGGATCTCCTGCTTGGCTTGTGTGGGCTCCAGGTAGGGTTTGATCTGTCAGTCAGGAAGGAAAGGCTGAAAAAGAAACTGCTCAGTCCACGCTTTTACCGAGGAGCTGAAACTTCTTCCAGTGTAGACTCCAACCGAGCAGGTAGGTAAGCAAGCAGAAGTCCTCTGATGGGTATAATGGGAGTGGCAAAGAGACTTCCCTTGTTTCCAGTGTGGAAAACCTCTTGTTTGTCCCCTGACCCCAGGAGCTTCTCACAGGGGCTGTGTTCCTCACTAACAGCAAGGCTGCGCTCGGCCCCTGGGGGTGCTGCAACCGTAGCAGAGAAGTTGTGTTCCTGGCAGTTCTCTCTCCACCTGGATCAGGATGAAGGTGCAGGCCATTGCTCTGGAGCTAGGCACCGCTGGGAGCTGCAGCTGGTGCCCAGATCAAAGACAGCTTTGTCTCTAAGGCCAGTGCTTCTCTGCGGAGGAACCAAGATTTCTCTGCAGGTGTTGCCCAGGGTTCCTGATCTGCTCAGAATGCCCAGCTCCAGTGCCAGGCTGATGTCACCTCACAGCCGTCACTCTGTCGGTGCTTGCCTAGGAGTGCCGGAAATCTTCCTGGAACTATTGGAGGAAAGGAAGCTTTGTCTGTCTCTGTTTGCGGTGCCCTGAGAAGGACTTGTACCGACACAGGCTCAGAAAGCTGAAACAAAACAATGAGAGCAACAGATGGAAGAGATTGGTTGATTGCCAGCAAGAAATGCACCAACTGCAAGGTGATTTTGGGGTAGTAAATCCCAGAAGGTGTGACACGCTCGGAGACGCAGACCTGCGCAGCAGCTGTCACAGAGAAGACAAGCGCAGCAAAAACTCACCTGTGTGCTGAAGGTGCAAATCCTACCGAGAAGGGCATCCGTGGGTCAGGGTGATAAAAAGCGGGGCAGCCCCTCAGCTGTCTCTTTCCTTCCATGATACCACATGGGGGTGGGTGATGATGCAGGAGAGGAGCAGGTGAGTGAGGGGTGGGGGATGCTGCCCAAAAAAGCTGCCTGAATGCTCTCAGAGGGGATGAAAACCATGAAAAAAATGTAAGTGTTAGTGTGAGGTATTCCAGCAGAGAAAAAGCTGTGCTCTTAATCGAGAGATTGCAGAACAGTAGTAATGTGGATGCAAAAAGGCTTTGAAATTACTCTTATTTGCAAACTAAAAAACCCCCCAAGACACACAAAAGAAACATCACTGGTTTTATTTTTAGTTTCTTAATTTGAATGGGAAGTCAAGGGGAATATAGAGGCATGTGGGGACCAATGGAAGGTCTCCTGTGGGTATTTTAGTCGGATGGTTAGGGTTAGTTGTGGCGGTGGGGGGAAAGCTTTGCAGTAGTGGCCTTTGTGGCGGGGGTCCAAATAACCCTAAATATCCAACTAATCCTTTGGGAGACTCTCCAGAGGCCCTCCTGATCCCTCTATGTGCCCCCAAATTCCCCTTTGATACCCCCAGGTGCACCTTAGGTGCCAACCGATCCCCTTAAGAGGGGTGGCAACACTGACGAGTTAGGGGCTTCTCTTGCCCCTGTGTGTGGGGAGCAGCTGAGCGGGGCCCTCTTTGAAGGTTTTTCCATTTGTATTGAAAACTAAGAAACAAAAAGAAAAAAACCCCAAAGAAACAAAGAAGGGCAACCCCCCCCCCATGACAGACAAAAAGGAAGGTCTACTGGTTTTATGTGATACACGTGTTATAGTTATGCTTTGAAACCCTGTTTTGCTCTCCCTAGAATTTGCTTTTACATTCCAGAAGCTCTCCTGTTTAACTGGATGTAGAAGAATAGTATGATGTGGGAAGGTGTTTTGGGGTAGCTTTGGAAGACTATGGGGAAGATTTGCCTTTGCTCGAGTCAGAGAAAGCTATGTTTTGCCTTTGACTCTGAGAGTAATGTAATCACTTTGGAACCGAAGGAGAGAAACCGGGCAGAGTTTGGTTGGACGTGTTAAAATAGTTTTGTTGTTACGACCTATTGTATGCCTTAATTACACGTACGCCAGTAGAAAATGCCCAACTGAGATGTACCACGTGTGCCTTCTGATTAGACTATATAACTTTGCTGTATAATGTAATAAATGTCTTCAGCTGCTTACATCTGGCCCAGAAAGCACTGCTGGAAGTAATTAAAACATCAATACTACAACAAATGGTCACCCTGGACAGAGGTAAGCGACTGGGGAAACTGAGGGTCGGTGCCTCCTGTTGATGAGCACGTATGGGTAATCAGAGAACAAAAGAAGATAACTTGATACTCATTTACTTACATCTTGGAGGAAAAAAAAGGGCAACAATGTAGAATGGAAAGACATGGGAGCGGGGAGGGATGGCATCGTTCAGGGCGGCAACAAAAGTAAACAAAATTGTTACATCTTCCCTTACAACACGGGGACTAATTAAAGATTCTTTAGATCAATTAGCAGAGCATTATAAAGCTGTTACAATAGTAATGCCATTTCACCGGAACAAAGCTCTTCTTTGACATCTACGCCCCCCAGCCCCTTTCCCCCACCATGGCCACTAAGCTCACCTGCACCCCTGGAGCTGCAGTCACTGGCACCTGGCCAATAGCAACAGCAGCCCACTCCCCCCCTGCTGCTGGACACCCTCCCACTAACTCTGAAAAGTTTTTTCCACGTGTTTTAATTGTGGACAGAAGGGACACTTTAGGCAAAAAGCATGACTTGGGAGAAGATGACTGTCCTAGAAGCCTGTAAGAAACACCGATTGCCAGATACTTTTGTGTCCTTTAGGAACTGCTGCTGTAAGTTGTATGCACCGACATCCAGCAATATGGAGTGGAGAAGAGACAGTGGCATCTGCTACAAGCACCTCGAGTTTTAGGCTCAAAAACATCAATGTAGCTCAAAATTGCTGCTGTCACCTCCTATGGAAGTCTCCGTGCCTTCAGGGACTCCTACATTTGACCTGGAGGCTGCCTGGAAGGGCAGCTGGTGTGAATTCAGTGGCTTTCTCCCCACCCCCCTTTTCCCCCCTCTCTTTGTCCCTATGGTGCCTTTGCTAGCCAGCTGCCTCCCCCCCATTTCTCCCCCCCTTTCTGATAACCTCTCTAGTCTATGAAAATTGTGTTCTGATTTAAAGCAACAATGATTATTTCATTATTTCATTATTTCTGATTGTGATGTGTTTTAGAGTTTTTTTTGTTTTTAATGGTTGTTTTACCTGTAAGCATAATGAATAGTAATTATTTAGTATTTATAAGTATTAAGTATTTAGTGATTATACTAAGGTCTAAGCATGTAGTAATGAGCTCAAACTTTCATTTTTCTGCGAGTTCAAATTTTAACTTTTGGTTCAAACCTTCTTTTTTTTTTTTTTTTTTGTGCCATGGCATTTTTTTTTTAGTTTCTTTTTATTAGTTTCTTTTTAGACATTGATTTGATAATTTTAACATGGTTCTTTCAGTTCTGTAGAGATTTTTGGTGTTAGCATAAGAGTTTGATATAGGGATATTATAGAATGAGATTGGTTTTTTTTTCTTTGTATTCAAAATCATTTTAAGAGAAGGATTATGTATATTAAAAAACCAAAAAGGATGCATATTTTATAACTAAGGTTTTAGTAATACAGCAAAAAATAGCTAACCCCTGTCAACACCCGGAAACATCACTTCTGCAATGCAGTATCGCAATCATCTCAACAAACAACAGCACAAGAATCACGAGGATGGGACAAATAGCATTTCACATGAAGCTGAAAATCAGACCTACCTAACACAGGTCGCAACGTCTGTTAAGATAATCTGAGATCAAAAGCATCAATCGGAAGGATGTACCATAAAGCTATGTGTATCAGCACCGAATATCACGATTGCCTAATTGTTGTGTGGTTAGAGAATATGTTGTGATGGACTTGTATGTTAACTCACCAGTTTGTCATAATTTTAAATAGTTAAAGTCTGATTATAACACAAAATACACTTGCATTTTAGATTATATAAAAAAAAAAAAGGGAGAATTCAGGTGTTACATCCCCCCCAAAAAAAATGGCTAAAGTGTATTACATTCTCAAACTTTCATTTTATGTGCGGTTTCAAGCGTGATTTAACAAAGTTTATGGAGGAT
The DNA here is from genome assembly GCA_011125475.1 of Melanerpes aurifrons. NCBI lineage: Eukaryota > Metazoa > Chordata > Aves > Piciformes > Picidae > Melanerpes > Melanerpes aurifrons. The sequence continues at coordinate 10,253,188 of WWNC01000046.1, read as the reverse complement.
ATAAGAATTCTTGAAGTTTTAGCTAGGAGAAATTTGAAAGAAGAACAAACAACATTAGGCCAAAGATAGTATCTATAGGACTAGGTGCCTTAGCAAAACCAAAGTATCAAAAGATCAGCATTGTTAGGATGAGTAAGGATGGATTGTTGGGTTACAGTCAATTTTATACGGGGCAGAACCGTGAATAGTCAAGATGTCACCTTTGACCCGGCAAAGAAGCCTTTTCACTTTTGCTGTTTACGTGCAAGATTTTTCTTTACTTATGGAGATGGAGCCTGGCCAGCTTTATCTTTCTAGATCAAGGAGAATCTTGCTAACAGAAAACAACTTAGGATTTTTGAGCGTCTTAGACAAGAGAAGATGTAACATACCTGTAAAGCCTATTGTAAAAGACAGTGGCGAGGATAGGGTTTGCCGTGTTTGTAGATCATTGTGTCTTGATCCTCGTGTACGACGTATTTGGGCCTGATCAAGTCATGTCTGTCGGTAAGAGGAGCGAAGTGTGAAAACTTGAACTAGTAAGATCTAAGTCCTTTGACAGATGAAGCAGTTAACAAAGAAGTAAGTTCTTTGAAGTAAGGGAGTAAGTAGGATGAAACTTTGTCTGAAAAAAGCAACTGTTCTGTTTGTGTTCTGACCTGCCAGTAAGATAAATGGAAAAGAACGTGACCTTATTGCTGAGATGTAGCTGGGAGTTTTGTTCTTAGTTTAACCATATATTATGTGGGCCAGTTCAACCCTTAGTGAACTGTCTCTTTTATGGGTTATGTCATCAGTCCGTTAGACACGCTAGGTTCATAGAACTGTAGCTTTTGCTATACAGTTAGTTTTAACTTGCTTCGTATGCCAGCAGAAAATGCCCAATTGAGATGTGCCACATGTGCCTTCTGATTAGACTATATAACTTTGCTGTATAATGTAATAAATGTCTTCAACTGCTTACATCTGACCCAGAAAGCACTGCTCGAAGTAAGTAAAACCTCTATACTACAGTGTTAATTTGTAAGAAGAGGCTTTGAAATGGGGTACGTGGGGTTCTCAAATATATAAATGTGCAGTGCGTATCTCTAACATGCAAAGAGCGGCTTTTTAAAACGTATCGATTTTGTTGTCGATTGTTTATGTGAATGGAAAACCCTCTGAACGGAGGCTGGCTGAGCCTGATAAGAAAAATTAACCTTTTTGTATAAAATAAGAATTAATATGGGAAAAGATTAACCTTTTATATGAAATAAGAATGGTAAACTGTGAGCATCAAAGGAGCAAAATAACAACAAGGGATAGTTAAGTGACTGATTTAAAAAAAAAAAGATGAAAAACATACGCAGTAACCCACAGAAAACACAAAAAAAGGCAATAGATTTCTGGCACTGAAACACTACCACTTCCCGTATTATAGAAATAACCTGAGCGTGTGAAGTTGTTTGGCACATGGCTTCAGGAGAGATCCCACTTCTGTCCAGCACTGTAATAAAGCATGTGAAACTCCAGCTTATTCGAGTTGAGGAGTTTGTCTTTTTCCACAGATCATTTTCTTGCCACCGCAGCGGGACCTGCCGAGGAACGGGATCTCTCTGGGCGCCCCTTCCGAGGCTTCTCGGGCAGAGCTCCTTAAACTCTCTCAGGTCAGCGCAGGAACGGACGAGGGCCACCAGGCAGAAGAACGTATGCTTTAAAGGGAAAGGGGCAATGCATAAGCTGTAACGGGCCCCCTTACACGGGAGAGGCAACTTGCTGTCCGAGGTAAAAGAGCTCTTGGGTCGGAACCAGGGGGTTCAAAAGTATTATAAGCATCGTTTCTTTTATTACAGGTACTGCTTAATTTGAAGTATTACAGATGTTAAGCGTATGGGGTCGGGGGATCCTCTAAGAACTTAAAGTATTGTAGGCATTGTCTGTGGGGAAGCAGGGATAGTTCCCTAAGGAACTTAATGTTAGAAACCTTGTTTGTTTAGAGCGTGTGGCTGAGTGTGCATGATCGAGACACAGAAGGAAAAAAAAACAAAAAAACCCCAAAAAACTAAGAAGCGAGAGGGAGTCTCAATCCATCCAACTCCATAGCTCTCCTGTTCAAGTAGATGTAGAAGAATAGTATTAATCTGTATGAAAGGAGGCTTTGAAATGAGCTACATGGGGTTCTGAAATATCTAAGTATACAGTGTGCTTCTGTAATACAGAGTGGATTTTCTTTTGTGTGTGTAACAGGTCTTTTTGCTTATTCTGTGTGGTGAAAAGGTGGTACCGTGTCGCATTATACAAAATGGAAGCTGGGGCCAAACGTATGGGAACAGGGGGGATCCCCTGAGAACTTAAGGTATCGTAGCGTTATCTGCGTGGAACCGGGGGAAGCTCCTAAAAGACCTTAAAATGTTAGAAACGTAGTTTGTTTGGGGCGTGCAGCTGAGCGTGGGCACGATCGAGACGGAGAAAAAAATCTCCAAAGCGCGTTGGAGTCCTGACCCGCGGTTCCGTGATAAGCACGGCCAGAGACACACGAAGCGAAAATTTTAAATGTGAGCGTGGCCAGTCATCGTATGTTTAGGACCTTTCAGCAAAGTGAGAGAATTTTCTTTCCCTCAAAGGCTGGTGGCTCTGCAAGCCTGGCTACTTGAGACTGAGCCCAGTGGGACTCAGCTCCCCTCGGCGGTGCCCGGCTCTGCTGAGGATGGCTCTTCGCTCAGCTTTTTTCTGGCTTCCTTGGGCTCTCCTCCAGGTAAGTGTCGGCCTCTTCTGCTCTCTGGGGCTCTTCTGTATCAGCCTGGAACATTTGGAATGCCTGCATGTTCTTGGAGGGGATTAAAACCCCTAAGAGGCCAGCTTACCCTGATCCTCCTCCAACTCCATAGCTGTCCTGTTTAACAAGGTGTAGAAATACAGAATTAGTCTCAAAAGAGGCTTTGAAATGAGCTAGATGAGGTTCTGTGTTATGTAAACTTACAGTGTATACCTATAATACATAAAGAATGGATTTTCCTTTGTGTGTGTTCTAGGGTTTTTAAATATTCATTGGCTTGGTTGTTTGTGTGTGTGTGTTTTTTTAATTTGAATGAAAAACCTTCTGAACAGAGGCCGGCTGAGGCACTTCCCATGCACAGCGGCATGAGACGCCCCCCCCTACCTGGTCAGTGTTGCTGCCTCTCCTAAGGGGGTCTGTGTGCATCTGTAGTGGGTGTGGAGCTATCCAAAGGGAGTTTAAGGATGTGTGGATGCCAATGGAGGGTCTCCTGTGGGTATTCTAGCGGGACGGTTAGGGCTAGTTGTGGTTGGCTGGCAGCAGGCGCCGTAGTAGTTGTTGTGGTTGGCTGGCGGCAGGCGCCGTACCGGTTGCTGTTGTTGTGGCGGTTGTCACGGTTGTGGTTGGCTGGCGGCAGGCGCCGTACCGGTTGCTGCTGTTGTGGCGGTTGTCGTGGCTGTGGTTGGCTGGCGGCAGGCGCCGTAGTAGTAGTAACTGTCCTGGTTGTCACAGTTGTGGTTGGCTGGCGGCAAATAACCCTAAAGGTCCAACTAAAAGATTCTCTTGGAGTCCTCTAGAGGCTCCCCACATCCCTCCATATGGCCCCAAATTCTCCTGTGATACCCTCGGACCCACCTCAGTTGCCATCCGAACCCCTTAAAAGGCATGTTAACAGCCCACTTAGGGGCCTCTCTTGCCCTTGTGTATGGGAGAAGGAGTTTTGCTAAGCTCTGTTCAGAAGGCTTTCCATTCAAATTAAAAACAAAGAACAAATAATTCCACAACAAATAAAAAAATAGACAGATGTCCCTTGATACACACAAAGGAAGGTCCCCTGTTTTTAATTAATCGATACACCTTTTGTAGGTATGTTCTCAACATTTGTTTTGCTCTACTTTAGAACTTGCTTCTGCATTCCAGAAGCATTTGCATCTAATGGAGGAGGTCCAGTGGCGGTGACTTCAAAACCTTTTTAAATAGCAATTAATACCATTATTGTCCATCGATATAAAGAGGAGAGATTTTCAGTTTGATTTTTAGTCTTGGGGTGAGTCGCCTCAGCGCTCTCAGAGAAGCGAGAGGTGGCTCGGCTCCCTTCGGCGGCTCGGCTCCGCATTATATAAAATGGAAAACAGGAATGAGGGTAAAGCGTGTGGGATCGGGGGATCCCGTAACACCATAATGTATTGTAGGATTGTCTGTGGGGAAGCAGGGGAAGTTGCTAAAAGAACCTAAAAGTGAAAGTTGTGAATGGGAGCGTGGCCACTATTTGTGTGTTTAGGACCGGTCTTTATTGTTTTATTTGGTTTTGGTGTGCGTTTGGAGGGGAAAAGGGTTTCTATTTAAAAACTAAGAAACAGACGACCTGTGGTGGCTCAGGTGTGGGACATCACGAGATGAAACGATGACCTGAAATGAAAGGGTGTGGGGCTGTCTGAAATGAAAAGAGGTGAAATGGTGCAATGGTGACCTGAAATGAACTGGTGTGGGGCTCTCTGAAATGAAATGATGAAACGATGACCTGAAATGAAACGGTGGGCTCTTTGAAATGAAATGCTGCAATGTTGACCTGAAATGAAATGGTGGGCTCTTTGAAATGAAATGCTGCAATGCTGACCTGCAGTGTAATGGTGTGGGGCTCTCTGAAATGAAATGCTGCAATGCTGACCTGCAGTGTAATGGTGTGGGGCTCTCTGAAATGAAATGCTGCAATGCTGACCTGAAGTGAAATGGTGTGGGGCTCTCTGAAATGAAAAGAGGTGAAATGCTGCAATGCTGACCTGAAATGAACTGGTGTGGGGCTCGCTGCAATGGTGACCTGAAATGAAATGGTGTGGGGCTCTCTGAAATGAGATGTTGAAATGGTGACCTGCAGTGAATTGGTGTGGGGCTCTCTGAAAGGAAATGTTGACCTGAAATGAACTGGTGTGGGGCTCTTTGAAATGAAAAGAGGTGAAATGCTGCAATGGTGACCTGAAGTGAAACGGTGGGCTCTCTGACTTGAAATGCTGACCTGAAATGAAACGGTGGGCTCTTTGAAATGAAATGCTGCAATGCTGACCTGCAGTGAACTGGTGTGGGGCTCTCTGAAATGAAATGCTGCAAAGCTGACCTGAAGTGAAATGGTGTGGGGCTCTCTGAAATGAAAAGAGGTGCAATGCTGCAATGGTGACCTGAAATGAACTGGTGTGGGGCTCTCTGAATTGAAATGCTGCAATGGTGACCTGCAGTGAAATGGTGTGGGGCTCTTTGAAATGAAGAGGTGAGATGTTGAAATGGTGACCTGGAATGCAATGTTGAGTGTGGGCACAATGGAGTTGTAGAGAAAATCTACTGACTGAGTTGGAGTCACGATCTGTGGTTCCATGTCTCTCTGACAGCATGGCCAGAGACACATGAAAATTGTAAATGGGTGTGTGGCCAGTAATTGTACGCCTGGGGCCAGTCAGCAAAGCGAGAGAATTTCCTTTGCCTAAAAGGATGGTGGCTCTGTCAGGCTGGGCTACTTCAGACCTTGCTCGGTGGGGCTCAGCTCACCGCGGCGGTCCCCGGCTCTGCTGAGGTCAGCTCTTTGCTCAGATTTTTCCTGGTTTCCTTGGGCTCCCTTCCAGGTAAGTGCCAGCCTCTGCTGCTCTCAGCTTGTTGGAAATGCTTGCATGTTCTTGAAGGGGATTAAAATGCCTAAGAGGCCAGCTAACCCTGTCACCCACCCCCTCCAACTTCATAGATCTCCTGTTCAACTAGGTGTAGAAGCGCAGTATTAATTTGTCTGAAAAGAGGCTCGGCGGCGGGGCTCGGCTCGGCTCGGCGGCGGGGCTCGGCTCGGCTCGGCGGCGGGGCTCGGCTCGGCTCGGCGGCGGGGCTCGGCTCCCCGGCTCGGCGGCGGGGCTCGGCTCCCCGGCTCGGCGGCGGGGCTCGGCTCCTCGGCTCGGCGGCGGGGCTCGGCTCCTCGGCTCGGCGGCGGGGCTCGGCTCGGCTCCTCGGCTCGGCGGCGGGGCTCGGCTCCTCGGCTCGGCGGCGGGGCTCGGCTCCTCGGCTCGGCGGCGGGCTCGGCTCCTCGGCTCGGCGGCGGGGCTCGGCTCCTCGGCTCCTCGGCTCCTCGGCGGGGCTCGGCTCCTCGGCGGGGCTCGGCTCCTCGGCTCGGCTCGGCTCCTCGGCTCGGCTCGGCTCCTCGGCGGCTCGGCTGGGCGGCTCGGCTCCTCGGCTCGGCGGGCCTGGGCTCGGCTCCTCGGCTCGGCGGGCCTGGGCTGGGCTCCTCGGCTCGGTTCGGCTCCTCGGCTCGGTTCGGCTCCTCGGCTCGGTTCGGCTCCTCGGCTCGGTTCGGCTCCTCGGCTCGGTTCGGCTCCTCGGCTCGGTTCGGCTCCTCGGCTCGGTTCGGCTCCTCGGCTCGGCTCTTCCGCGCCATCTCAGATGCCATCAGAACCCCTTGAAAGGTATTGTAGCAGCCCAGTTAGGGGCTTCTCTTGCCTTCGTGCATGGGGAAGCAGCTTTGCTGGGCTCCGTTCAGAGGGCTTTGCGTTCAAAATAAAAACAGAATAGCAAGTAAGTCCACAACCAATTAAAAAAAAAAAATGGAGGACGACAAATGCCTTCCTGATTACACAGAAGAGAAGGTCCCCGGTTTTTAATTCATACACCTTTTCTAGGTATGTCTGCAAAATCTGTTTTGTTCTACTTAGAATGTGCTTCTTCAACTTAGAAGTTTCTGCATCTAATGGAAGAGATCCAGTGGGGCTGATTTCAAAGCCTTTTGTCCTAGCAATTAATACCATTCTTGACTATCTATAAAGAGAGGGCATTTTTTTTTCACTTTGATTTTTTGTCTTAGGGGGCAGCGTGTCTCGGTTCCCCGCGGCGGCTCCTACGGCGCGCTCTGTGAAACGGATCCCTTAGGATCCTAATGAATTGTAGGATGGTTTGTGTGGAATCAGGGGAAGTTCCTCACGTACTTTAAACGTTTGACACTGATGTAATGAGCGTGCGGGGAGCGTGCGCAAGACCGAGACGTAGAAAATAGCTACGAAGCGAGCGGGAGTCCCGACCTGCGGTTCCACGTGTTCGCGAGGAGCGCGGCCACAGACGGAGGAAGCGAAAGTTGTCAACGGGCGTGTGGCTAGTAATTGTACGTGTAGGACCGGTCAGTAAAGAGAGACATTTTTCTTTCCCTAGAAGGATGGCGGCTCCGTCCAGCCCGGCTACTTTAGAGCGGGCTCGGCGGGGCTCAGCTCCTCTCGGCGGTGCCAGGCTGTGCGGAGGTTGGCTCTTTGCTTGTGCTGTAGGGTTATTAAATCTTCACTGATTTGGGCGTGTCTGGTTTTCTTTCTTTTATCAGAAGGGAAAGCCTTCCGAACAGAAGCTCTCTGAGCTCCTTCCCACGCACAGCGGTAACCAACCGTGTTGCTGCCGAACGCTGTAAACTCACCGTGTTGCTGCCGAACGCTGTAAACTAGCAAACTGTGCTGTTGCTGAACTCTGTGAAGTCACTGTGTTGATGCTGAATGCTGTAAACAAACTGTGTTGCTGCTGAACTCTAAACTAACAAACTGTGCTGTTGCTCAACTCTCTAAACTAACAACCTGTGCTGTTGCTCAACTCTGTAAAGTCACTGTGTTGCTGCTGAATGCTGTAAACAAACTGTGCTGTTGCTGCACTCTGTAAACTCACAAACTGTGCTGTGGCTGAACTCTGTGAAGTCACTGTGTTGCTGCTGAACGCTGTAAACAAACTGTGCTGTTGCTGAACTCTGTAAACTCACAAACTGTGCTGCTGCTGAACTCTAAACTAACAAACTGTGCTGTTGCTCAACTCTATAAACTAACAACCTGTGCTGTTGCTCAACTCTGTAAAGTCACTGTGTTGCTGCTGAATGCTGTAAAGTCACTGTGCTGTTGCTGAACTCTGTAAACTAACAAACTGTGGTGTTGCTGAACTCTGTGAAGTCACTGTGTTGCTGCTGAATGCTGTAAACAAACTGTGCTGTTGCTGAACTCTGCAAACTAACAAACTGTGCTGTTGCTGAACTCTGTAAAGTCACTGTGTTGCTGCTGAATGCTGTAAACAAACTGTGCTGTTGCTGCACTCTATAAACTAACAAACTGTGCTGTTGCTGAATGCTGTAAACAAACTGTGCTGTTGCTGAACTCTGTAAAGTCACTGTGTGGCTGCTGAACGCTGTAAACAAACTGTGTGGCTGCTTAAAGCTGTAACCTATCAAACTTTGCGGGTGCTGACCGCTGTAGGCTCTGAAACTGTGCGGCTGCTGAACGCTGTAAGCTCTGAAACTGTGCGGCTGCTGAACTCTGTGTCCCCTAGGGATGTAATGAATTGTAAGATGGCTTGTGTGGAGGCAGGGGAGGTTCCTCCTGTGTTTGACACCCTGTTGATGTTTGAGTGTGTGAGCGAGAACGGGCACGACTGAGACGTAGCAAATAGCTACGCAGCGAGCGGGAGTCCCGATCTGCGGTTCCACGTCTCCGCGAGGAGCGTGGCCAGAGACGGACGAAGCGAAAGTTGTCAATGGGAGCGTGGCTAGTAATTGTATGTGTAGGACTGGTCAGTAAAGAGACATTTTTCTTTCCCTAGAAGGACGGCGGCTCCATCCAGCCCGGCTACTTTAGAGCGGGCTCGGCGGGGCTCAGCTCCTCTCGGCGGTGCCAGGCTGTGCGGAGGTTGGCTCTTTGCTCGGCTTTTTGGATGTCCTTGGGTTCCTCTCCAGGTAAGTCCAAGCGTCTGCTGCTCTCTGGGGTTCTTCTGTATCAAGCTGGAATGTTTGAAACGCCTGCATGGTCTTGGAGGGGATTAAGCCCCCTAGGAGGCCAGCTCACCCTGACCCCTCTCCTCTAACTCCATGGCTCTCTTCTTTAACGAGGTGTAGAAGTGTGGTATTCACGTGTCTGAAAAGAGGCTTTGAAATGAGCTACACGAGGTTCTGGACTATGTAAGCTTACGGTGTGTCCGTGCACTACACAAGGAGTGCTTTTTCCTTTGCGTGCGTTGTAGGGTTATTAAATCTTCACTGATTTGGGTGTGTCTGGTTTTCTTTCTTTTATCAGAAGGGAAAGCCTTCCGAACAGAAGCTCTCTGAGCTCCTTCCCACGCACAGCGGTAACCAACCGTGTTGCTGCCGAACACTGTAAACTAACAAACTCTGTTGCTGCCGAACTCTGTAAAGTCAGTGTGTTGCTGCTGAACTCTGTAAAGTCAGTGTGTGGCTGCTGAATGCTGTAAACAAACTGTGTTGCTGCTGAACTCTGTAAAGTCAGTGTGTTGCTGCTGAACGCTGTAAATTAACAAACTGTGCTGTTGCTGAACTCTGTAAACTCACAAACTGTGCTGTTGCTGAACTCTGTAAAGTCACTGTGTTGCTGCTGAACACTGTAAACAAACTGTGCTGTTGCTGCACTCTGTAAACTCACAAACTGTGCTGTGGCTGAACTCTGTAAAGTCACTGTGTTGCTGCTGAACGCTGTAAACAGACTGTGCTTTTGCTGCACGCTGTAAACTCTCAAACTGTGCTGCTGCTGCACGCTGTAAACAAACTGTGCTGCTGCTGCACGCTGTAAACAAACTGTGCTGCTGCTGAACGCTGTAAACTAACAAACTGTGTTGCTGCTGAATGCTGTAAAGTCACTGTGCTGGTGCTGAACTCTGTAAACTAACAAACTGTGCTGTTGCTGAATGCTGTGAAGTCACTGTGTTGCTGCTGAATGCTGTAAACAAACTGTGCTGTAAACAAACTTTGGTGCTGCTGAACGCTGTAAACTAACAAACTGTGCTGTTGCTGAACTCTGTAAACTAACAAACTGTGCTGTTGCTGAACTCTGTAAACTAACAAACTGTGCTGCTGCTGAACTCTTTAAACTAACAAACTGTGTTGCTGCTGAACTCTGTGAAGTCACTGTGTTGCTGCTGAATGCTGTAAACAAACTGTGCTGTTCCTGAACTCTGTAAACTAACAAACTGTGGTGCTGCTGAACGCTGTAAAGTCACTGTGGTGCTGCTGAACGCTGTAAACAAACTGTGGTGCTGCTGAACGCTGTAAAGTCACTGTGGTGCTGCTGAACGCTGTAAACTATCAAACTGTGCTGCTGCTGAACGCTGTAAACTATCAAACTGTGCTGCTGCTGAACGCTGTAAACTATCAAACTGTGCTGCTGCTGAACGCTGTGACGTCACAAACTGTGCTGCTGCTGAACGCTGTGACGTCACAAACTGTGCTGCTGCTGAAAGCTGTGACGTCACAAACTGTGCTGCTGCTGAAAGCTGTGACGTCACAAACTGTGCTGCTGCTGAACGCTGTGACGTCACAAACTGTGCTGCTGCTGAACGCTGTGAAGTCACTGTGTTGCTGTTGAACGCTGTGAAGTCACTGTGTGGCTGCTGAATGCTGTAAACAAACTGTGCTGCTGCTGAACTCTGAAAACTCACAAACTGTGCTGCTGCTGAACGCTGAAAACTCACAAACGGTGCTGCTGCTGAACGCTGTAAACTATCAAACGGTGCTGCTGCTGAACTCTGTAAACTATCAAACGGTGCTGCTGCTGAACGCTGTAAACTAACAAACTGTGCTGTTGCTGAACTCTGTGAAGTCACTGTGTTGCTGTTGAACGCTGTAAACTATCAAACTGTGCTGCTGCTGAACTCTGTAAACTATCAAACTGTGCTGCTGCTGACCTGTGTAAACTGTCAAACTGTGCGGCTGCTGAACGCTGTAAGCTCTGAAACTGTGTTGCTGCTGAACGCTGTAAACTAACAAACTGTGCTGTTGCTGAACTCTGTGAAGTCACTGTATTGCTGTTGAATGCTGTAAACTATCAAACTGTGCTGCTGCTGAACTCTGTAAACTAAAACTGTGTTGCTGCTGACCGCTGTAAACTCACAAACTGTGCGGCTGCTGACCGCTGTAAGCTCTGAAACTGTGCGGCTGCTGAACGCTGTGTTCCCTGGGGATGTAATGAATTGTAAGATGGCTTGTGTGGAGGCAGGGGAGGTTCCTCCTGTGTTTGACACCCTGTTGATGTTTGAGTGTGTGAGCGAGAACGGGCACGACTGAGACGTAGCAAATAGCTACGAAGCGAGCGGGAGTCCCGATCTGCGGTTCCACGTCTCCGCGAGGAGCGTGGCCAGAGACGGACGAAGCGAAAGTTGTCAACGGGAGCGTGTGCAAGAGTGAGACGTAGCTAATAGCTACGAAGCGAGCGGGAGTCTCGATCTGCGGTTCCACGTCTCCGCGAAGAGCGTGGCCAGAGACGGACGAAGCAAAAGTTGTCAACGGGCATGTGGCTAGTAATTGTATGTTTAGGGCCGGTCAGTAAAGAGAGACCATTTTTTTTTCCTAGAAGGATGTCGGCTCCGTCCAGCCCGACTACCGTAGACCGGGCTCGGCGGGGCTCAGCTGCCCTCGGCGGCGCCAGGCTCCGTCGAGGTGGGCTCTCTGCTTGGCTTTTTGGATGTCCTTGGGTTCCCCTGCAGGTAAGTCCAAGCCTCTTGTGCACTCTGGGGTTCTTCTGCAGCAACCTAGAAGGTTTGAAATGCCTGCATGGTCTTGGAGGGGATTATGACCCCTAGTAGGCCAGCTCAGCCTGACCCCTCTCCTCCAACTCCACGGCCCTCTCGTTTAAGAGGTGTAGAAGTGTGGTATTCATGTGTCTGAAAAGGGGCTTCGAAACGAGGTCCATGGGGTTGCGGAATACGTAAGCTTACAGTGTGTCCGTCTAATACGCAAGGACCGCTTTTTCCTTTGCATCTGTTGTAGGGTTTTTAAGTATTCAGTGACTTGGGCGTGTGTGTTTTTCTTTCTTGTATTAGAATGGAAAGCCTTCTGAGCAGAAGCTGGCTAAGCTCCTTCCCACGCTCAGCGGTAACAGACCGTGTGGCCGCTGAACTCTGTAAACAGACCGCGTCGCCGCCAAACTCTGTAAACAGACCGCGCCGCTGCCGAACTCTGTAAGCACACTGGTGCCGCCGAACTCTGTAAACTGAACGTGGTGCCGCCGAACTCTGTAAACTGAACGTGGTGCCGCCGAACTCTCTAAGCGGACTGTGTTGCTGCCCAATTCTGTAAGCGGACTGCGTTGCCGCGGAACTCTGTAAACTGAAAGTGTTGCTGCTGCACTGTGTAAACAAACTGTGTTGCTGCTGAACTCTGTAAAGTGAAAGAGTTGCTGCTGAACTCTGTAAATGGCTGTGATGCTGCTGAACCCTGTAAATGGTCTGTGTTGCCCCTGTAAACTATGTGAATGGCCTGTGTTTCTGCTGAACTTTGTAAACTGACTGTGTTGGTCCGAAATGCTGTGTCCCTTAGGGAGGTAATGAATTGTAGGATGGCTTGTGTGGAGGCAGGGGAGGTTCCTGGTATGTTTGACACCCTGTTGATGTTTTGAGAGTGTGAGTGAGAGCGGGCACGAGTGAGACGTAGCAAATAGCTACGAAGCGAGCGGGAGTCCCGATCTGCGGTTCCACGTCTCCGCGAGGAGCGTGGCCAGAGACGGACGAAGTGAAAGTTGTCTATGGGAGCGTGTGCAAGAGTGAGACGTAGGTAATACCTACGAAGCGAGCGGGAGTCCCGATCTGCGGTTCCACGTCTTTGCGAGGAGCGTGGCCAGAGACGGACGAAGCGAAAGTTGTCAATGGGAGCATGTCCAGTCATGGAATGTGCAGCATTAGTCCTTGTTGCACCTCATTGCGGTTTGGTGTAGGATGCATATATGGTTTCTAGTCCTAACAAACTAAGAAACAAAATCAGGGCAAGGAAGTAGGGCCATCCTTCCGAAAACAAATGAAGGAAGGTCCCCCGCCCAAGGGAAGAACATGTCCTATTTCTAAACGGTGTGCTGTAGTACTTGCAATTTGGTTTTGCCTGCTAGAAGCCTTTGCAGGTAAGTGAGGAGAATGACAGGGGAGCTAGCTAAAGCTTTCCAAATACCCAGTAATAGCATTTGTGGGTATGGAGTCAGGAAGGAGAGATGATAGGGGTGGATCGGCGAAGGGGTGGATCGGCGAAGGGGTGGATCGGCAAAATTAGGGTCAGGGTGAAGATTAAGTTTTGGGTCGGGGTTAATGATAGTGTAGTGGTCAGGGGGTTTAGGGTTTGCGTCGCGGACAGCACGGGGGTGAGGGTGTAGGGGTCGGCGGAAACGGGAAAGGGGTTGGGGTTGGGGATTGGGTTGGGGTTGGGGTTAGGGTTATGTTTCAGGTTAGGGTTGCGGTTAGGTTTTGTCATACAGATTAGGGTTATTGTTAGGGTTAGGGTTAGGGTTAGGGTGAGGGAATAGGGTTAGGGTTAGGGTTAGTTTTAAGTTTTAGGGTTATGTTTAGGGTTAGTGATAGGGATAGGGGTAGTGTTAGCATTAGATTTAGGTTTAGGATTAGGGTTAGGGTTTAGGGTTAGGGTTAGTCGTTAGTGTTAGGGTTATGGTTAGGGTTTCTGTTTAGGATTAGGTTTCTGGTTGAGGTTGCATTAGGGGTAGTGTTAGCGTTACGGTCAGGTTCAGCTTTAGGGTCAGGGTTAGGGTCAGGGTTAGGGTTAGGGTTAGGGTTAGGGTTATGGTCAGGTTCAGGTTTAGGGTTAGGATGTAGGTTTAGGGTTAGGGTTAGGGTTTGAGTTAGGGTTTATGGTGGAGTGGATTGGAAGGGGTAAGGCTAAGAAGCCTCTTCCCTCCCCCCTGTAAGGTAAAAGGGAAAGAAAAATTGAAGGGAAAGGAAAAAAAAACTCACCAGCTGAATTAGCAAAGCAGTGGAGCTATATTTACAAAGCAATGTAGGATTTTGCAGGGGAATATTTACAAATTTACAATATCTACAATATATACAAAGATATACAACAGAGTAACACAGGAATGAGAGTAACCCCCCTCGGCCGAGGGGTTCCCCACCTCCGCTCTCCCCTCTCTCCCCCTTTCCCCAGAGTAGTTCGGAAAAGAGGGAGAAAGAGAAAGAAAGAAGTTAAAAGCAGTTTGTGTTAATTGGAAGCAGTTAATACAGGCCTGGCTTTTCTTATCTTCAAGGCCGAAGTCTTGGCAGAAAGCCCAGCACAGAAAAGAGTTGCTGCCCAAAGGAAAGGCGGAAGCAAGACTGACCGAGAAGTGTTGGAAATGCCCATTTTCACTCCCAGTTCAGAGGGTGCTTCCTCCCACTCGTCCAATGAAATTAGTTTAGACTATTCCTTCCATTTACCAACTTCCGTCCACCATATTCCCTTTCTTAAGGGGGCAACGTCAACCGGTCACATAGGGTTAGGTTTAGTGTTAGGATTAAGGTTTGGATTAGGCTTAGTTAGGGTAATGGTTAGGGTTAGAGTTACGGTTAGGTTCCGGATTAGGGTTAGGGTTTGGGTTTAGTGTTAGGGTTAGGGTTAGAGTTAGGGTTTAGGGTTAGGTTTAAGGTTAGGGTTACGGTTTGGGTTAGGGTTAGGTTTAGAGTTAGGGTTAGGATTAGGGTTAGGGTTAGGGTTAGGGTTAGGGTTAGTGTTCGGGATAGGTTTAGGTTTAGGATTCAAGGTTAAGTTTAGGGTTAGCGTTAGGTTTAGCGTCAGGTTGAGGTTTTGGGTTAGGATTAGGTTTAAATGTTAGGGTTAGGGTTAGGGGTAAGGGTTAGGGTTTAAACTTAGCATTAGGGTTAGGGTTAGGATTAGGGTTAGAGTTTGATATAGGTTTAGGGTCTGTCGTGGATATGCCCTCAGAAATGCGCGGCAGATCCATCAACGAAAATATAAGTTTATTTATATATATACAAACTCTGTAACGGGTATTTACAATCGCCCCTCACAGGTATCAATATTCGGTTAGTGGAACTATCTTTACAGAATGTTATGTATGGGCATTTAAACCAAAATGATTCACAGAACTTAGAATCTAAACTGAGTCAGAGAGTGGCGGGGGAGGGGTTGGTCAGTGACCGGCAACCCTCCACCCGGAGCAATATAAATGCTATTCTAAACGAAGCTCTACAAAGGAGGGCTTGGCTTACTCAGACGCTGAGGAAGTCGTGGAGTCTTTCTTCAACAATGTTTATAATCCAGACAACGTGGCACGGATGTGCCGTAATAAGGAGGCAGGAAATGGCGCCGGCCGCGTGGCCGCACCGCGTGGCTCTGCTGTTCTCTCCCAGGATACAAAATTCCTCGCTCGGAGGGGGCAGTGGCAGGTCAGCAACGCTGGTTCACACGGTCTACCAGGTTTTCTCCCTACGATGGATCGCGCAGCGGTGATCCCACGGAGTGCTGTCCACGGCACTGCACACAGCTGGGTAACAGTGGCAAAAGGACCACGAGGCCTCCCAGAGCACTGGCTGGCACGCACGCACACACAGGCTCCAACACCGAGGTGGGGGGGCTCATTTGCCAAACGACCCCTATTTACCATTTGCCCCAGTGAATACTGGCCCAATAAGCACCTGTTGCCAACCCAAACATTAACCAATGAACTACCAGCTACCAAATATGGCCCTGAGTATATGCTATACTTGGGGAAGCAAACATATAGCCTGCCTCTAGTACTGCAGGGGTGAGACCACGCCCAGGTAGGCTGTTTACCTGGACTCAGTGGCGCCAGGATTCCCCTGCTGCCTCCAGAAAGGGGGACAAAGGAGGGTTAACACATACAGAAATATATCCTACCCAAATGTTTGGGGCACAATCCTGATGATAAGCATCCTTCACTACATTCCACCCCCTGCTTATGGGCAAGTATATGTGGGCAAATATTATTCTATAACTAAACTCTACCAAAGATGAATTAAACATTATATAGAAACATCACAAAAACATCATGCATATATATATATACATATCTCAGAAGTGTACAACTGTATTCTAAACAAAGCATGCTACAACACAGTATAGAACTCCTCAAGTCTAAGGTCAGTATCGGTGACCTTAGTGTTTTCTAATCTCCACCCCTGACCGGTGGTGGATTCCTGTTACTCCCGAGACGGGTCTTCCTTTCCAGGATAATCTGTCCACTGGAACCGTTGTCATTCTGTGGAGAAACAAAACTGGCCACGGTATTTAAAGCCGGGCTTGACAGTTAGTAATTTGGAACGACCCACCGAGCACTTATGCGATGAGTTTTCCCATTGATGTCAGTAGCCTCCCAAGCGTATAGACCCCTGGGCTTAGCCAGTGTCATGGGTACAATCCCGATAGAAGGCAGTTTCACTAACACTAGTTGGCCCACCTGCATCTGTGTTACGGAATGTGGGTGTTCATCCTTTACCTCCCCTGGCATGTGGCTGACATCCCTAACTGGGTCAGCAGGGCAAAATGCCTTGACTTTGGGGCTGCCATAATTCCCCATCGGTTGTTTACAATGAAAACTGCAGAAGGCAGGCGTTTATCCCAATTACTCCTTGAAACATTTGCATGTTTCTTAATGAGGCCATTTGCCCTCTCCACTATGCCATTTGCCTGGGGATAATATGGAGTATGAAATGTCCATTTGACTCCTTCCCCTCGGGCCCAGTCTTGGACTGAGGTTGAGGTGAAATGTGAACCATTATCACTCTGAATATGTTCAGGCATAGGCAGAATGCTGAACCAATCCTTTAGAGTTTCAATGGTTTGAGCTCCTGAAGCAGCGCTAGTAGCAGTGGCCATGACTAAGCCTGAAACCACTTCTACCCCTACCAGTATGTATTTTTCCCATGTGAGGGTCGGAGGGGACCAACATAATCAATCTGCCATGTGCTCCATAGTACTTTGTCTTCCTTGATATGCTGGGCTGGAGCCAGACCGGGATGGTTAGCTTTTAATCTGATCTGGCACTGAGGGCAGGCTGAAACAATGGTTTCGCATGTGGTCAAAGAAACTGGCCACCCCTGGATCTGCATTCGTAGTAAAGGTCTGACTTACCTGAGTGACCTCTTTTAATATGTAGCCACTCAGCCAATCGCTCCCATTCCTTTCCCTCACGATCAACTACACTGATTTTTGCTAAGTGATCTACTTGTTGATTCCAAGTAGCAGCAGGGGTTTGCTTCCTGGAGTGTCCCTTTACCCATCCTACTTTGATGGTCCTGGCTCGACTTATCTCTAGTAGTCTTTGCCAGTCGGTTGCCCTCCAAACTGGGGTATTGCCAACTATCCACTGGTTTGCTTCCCACTGGCAAATCCATTCTGTGGCACCTTTGAAAGTAGCATATGAATCAGTGTATATGGTCTCTGCACCATTTTCCACAGCTAGCATGAGGGCACGCAGTTCTCCCACTTGAGCACTGCCTTCACCCTCTTCAATAACAGTCCTGTCTGTGCCAATCTCCAGTGCTGCGGCCTTGTAATGCCACTGTGATTCTACCCTTTGGGCAGATGCATCTGTGAACCACACTCCCTCAGTATTGGCATCGGCAGTCAATTCAGGTGCTACCTGAATAGGAGATGGCTTGTAGGGCTGGCACAGTGGGATAGTATGTGGGTTGATAGGCTGCTGCAATTTGGATACTTTTGTGGGCCCTTCTCTTAGAGGCATAAGCTGAGCCATCCCTTCCAGATAGGCATACCATTTTCTTACAGTAGCCTTCTGAGCAATTCCTTCTGGTGGTGGGGTTCCATTGAGGATTGCTTTGAGCAGAGAGAATGGACCTTGCACTACGATATCCTGCGTAGTGCGCAGCTTCTCTGCCTCTTTGACAGCTCGGGTCAGAGACAGGAGTCCCTTCTCCCATTCAGAATATCTCCTTTCAGCATCTTTGAATGCTGTTGAAGAGAATAAAAGGGCTCTGTTCGGGCCTTTAGGTCCCCTTTGAAAAAATCCCACAGTAGGAAGCATGTTCAGAGAAGCCCCATTCTGCCCTTAAGGGGTCATGTGGGTGCAAAGGGCCCAATTTCTGGTAAGCCTTTAATTCGTCCTTCAAAACCTTTAGGCTTTCAGTATGCCTTGGGGTCCAGTCCCAGACTCTGCTCTTTTAAGCAGGTCATAGAGGGGACGAGCAATTACTGAGAAACCTGGAATATGTTTTCTCCAGTAACCCAAGGTACCCAAGAGCCGCTGAAGCTCCCTTTTGTTATTGGGAAGTTGGCCCTTTTCAATAGCCTCAAGAGCATCCTCTGGCACTGATATTGCTCCTGCTACCCACCAGGATCCAAGAAATTTAATTTCTTGGCTCGGGCCTTGACATTTAGCTTGTGGAACCTGTAACCCATTTTTGGTCAAGAGGTCCCAGATCGCTGCAGCTACTGAACCCACCTTACCTTCATCATTTCCCCGACAAAGATGTCATCTATGTACTGGTAGACACTTACATCTTTTGGGACTTCAATGGTGTCTAACAGTGCTGCTAAGGAGTTGTGTGCAATGGTTCCTGAGTGCTTGTACCCCTGGGGAAGACGATTGAAGGTGTATTGGGAACCTTGCCATGTGAAAGCGAACTGTGGTTTATCCTCCTCACGTAGAGGGATCATAAAGTACATGTCCTTAATGTCCAGTGAAGCCATCCAAGTATGTGACGCAGCTTGGATTGCTGTCACGATGGATGTCAGGCTTGGGACTGCAGCGGTGAGAGGGGGCGTGTTGCTATTGAGCCTCCTGTAGTCAATGGTGAGTCTCCATCGTCCATCAGGTTTACGCACTGGCCACACTGGTGAGTTATAGGGTGAGTGTGTCCTGGTAATGATTTGTCTCTTTTCCAGGTCTGCAATCACCTCAGTGATGCCTTGTCTGGCTGCTGCTGGTAGGGAATACTGTGCAACACATGTGATACTTGATTTGGGTAAGGGTGGAGCAATTTGGAGAGTGCCTACCCGAGCGGTTTCAGTCCCTTTTGCTCCTACTCCATAGGAGCCAAAGCACCACAGGGTACCGTTAGGGAGATGCCACCGTTTGCCAGCTAAAACATCAAATCCAAGGATGTTCTCGGGGTATGGACTCAGGGCAACTTCTACCAGGGTACTCCGCTTGTCACCAGGAAGCCACAACCTTGTTTTGGCTAAATGGCACGTATGAGGCGTTCCTGTAACACCCTGTATCTTAATCCTTTTCCGGGATGGCAGGATCTTCAAGCGTTTAGCTTGTTGCACATTCAAAACACTGATTTGCGCCCCAGTGTCAATAAGGAATTTTACAGCAGTTCGAGTAGGTCCAGTGGGAATCAAAATGAAAGGCTCTGGATCCTCAGACCATTGACAAGCATTAACAAAGCGATGAGTGAGGCCTGGAACAGTCACCGCTGTGTCTAGTTTTTGGCTTTTTATCTGGGCTCTGGCGGCGAGGTATGAAGGGGTTAGCATCCTTGCTGGGTGAAACAGTTTTAGGACTGCTGCTTCCAGTTTCATTCTTCCCCTTGCCGCGGTCACTTCGGTAGTCGTCCTCTTCCCAGCTACCGGATTTATTTTGTATGCTCAGCACTACGCCTTTTAACAGTCTCGTTGGTAATGACGCTATTAAGGATTCAGGTACATTCAAAGACAATGCTAGTCGATACCATTTCTCTCTGGGTGAAAATGATCTATTAGAAGTACGCCGTTTATCTCTCCAGCGGTCGGAATTTCTCCTCTGGGACTTCCCGAGTGACGGCGATCTGACTCCGGGCTGCTACTTGAACTCGCAGAAGTCGCAGTAGGGGATGTCTTAGTGTGGCGCACTTCCTGCTTTTTCCCCGCGGCGTCGCCGCGTGGTTGCCTTTGAAACCAGTACGGTGTCTGTCGCTGGGAGTCTTGGCCATGAGCGTATGATCAGAGTAGCCCAAGTCTCGGCCCTTGTGGGATAATGCCATCAACAGCTCTTCCCAAGTTAATTGGTGTTCCCGGGAATTAGTAGAGGCCATATTCCTTTCGACTACTCGTTCAATTTCCTCCTTTTTGGCATCACATACATTTTTTCAGACCCGGCGGCAGCCCACGGATTAAATTTTGAGTCGCACTGGGTTAATTGGGGCATCTAGTGGGGAAGGATATGCCCCACGATCGTACATTGCTTGAACGCACGCCAATTTTTTTAATCGCGGCAGTGAGTTCGGCCGAACTGGTAACCCTCACTTCTGTTGGTTCGTCTCTATCTATAGGATCTAAACTTCCAGCCCAGTGAGCAACACGGGAAGTTAACGAGTGGTATCCCTCCGGACCCATACCCAAAAATACTTCATGGCCCCATGAACAGCCTTTTGCTTCATTACGGTCCAAAATAATTGTATCCCCACCCAATTCCATAACACGATACAAAAAGTCTGTTACCGACTCGTCCGGTTCTCGTGCAAACATCTCCTGCAGGTCCCGAAGCTTTGCTCCGCTGTACGGGCGAACAGAGGTAGTTGTTGTCCCTCGCCACGGCGGCCGTCCGTGTATTGCTCTTTAAGAACGGGACGTAAATGCACGGCTTTCCTCCGTATGGGTTCATCTTCCGAACTGTAATCCGTGATCGTCCCGGTCAGATAGGTTCCTCTCCGTTCGGTAGCTATGGGATTTTTTCCGGGCTTCGCTTCTCGGAGCACTGTTGTCAGGCGAATTTAATTCACGCGCGCTGCTGACGTGCTGGGCTGAGCGAGTGAATCGGGACTCGGGCTTTGCAGTGTTCGAGTCTCGCAGGTCCAAGGGGACCGTGGGTCTAAAGTCTTGCGCTACGGTGGGATTCGCTACCTTTCTGTCCTTTCCGCGAGACTGCGGTGGGGTAATTCGTAAAAGGACTGTACGGGAGAGCCGGCTCCGGGCGCGACATCGTGGTCGCGGGGCTGCTCGGGGCTAGGCGGTTGGGAGATCCCAGGAAGGCTTGAAACAGAGTCTCTGTCTGATCCCGCTAATACCTTCATAGTAGCGTTGCTTTCTTTAATTTGCAACGTTAACAAGTTATGAAGTTTATCATTTTGTGCCTCAGACTTTCCTAACTCTCTTTCCAGGAAGTTATTTTTTTCCTCAAGTTTTTTAATCTTTTCCTCTAATGCTGTAAATTCGTCTTGTGCTCGCATTATGCAAGCCCCGATCGCAGTAACTCTCTCCTCGGTTATTGCGGTTGGATCAGCGCATAGCTCGACCACGTATTCGGATAATTTCGTGGTGATTTGATCCGGATTTGTCAGGTTTTCTATAGCCCATTGCATATCGGATCGTTTTATTACGTATCCCATTCTGTAGAGATAGTCACTTATCGGATAACCCTTGCACTGCGCCATTAATGTCGTGGATATGCCTCAGAAATGCGGCAGATCCATCAACGAAAATATAAGTTTATTTATATATATACAAACTCTGTAACGGGTATTTACAATCGCCCTCACAGGTATCAATATTCGGTTAGTGGAACTATCTTTACAGAATGTTATGTATGGGCATTTAAACCAAAATGATTCACAGAACTTAGAATCTAAACTGAGTCAGAGAGTGGCGGGGAGGGGTTGGTCAGTGACCGGCAACCTCCACCCGAGCAATATAAATGCTATTCTAAACGAAGCTCTACAAAGGAGGGCTTGGCTTACTCAGACGCTGAGGAAGTCGTGGGAGTCTTTCTTCAACAATGTTTATAATCCAGACAACGTGGCACGGATGTGCCGTAATAAGGAGGCAGGAAATGGCGCCGCCGCGTGGCCGCACCGCGTGGCTCTGCTGTTCTCTCCCAGGATACAAAATTCCTCGCTCGGAGGGGGCAGTGGCAGGTCAGCAACGCTGGTTCACACGGTCTACCAGGTTTTCTCCTACGATGGATCGCGCAGCGGTTGATCCCACGGAGTGCTGTCCACGGCACTGCACACAGCTGGGTAACAGTGGCAAAAGGACCACGAGGCCTCCCAGAGCACTGGCTGGCACGCACGCACACACAGGCTCCAACACCGAGGTGGGGGCTCATTTGCCAAACGACCCCTATTTACCATTTGCCCCAGTGAATACTGGCCCAATAAGCACCTGTTGCCAACCCAAACATTAACCAATGAACTACCAGCTACCAACATGGGCCCTGAACGCTATACTTGGGAAGCAAACTGTGCTGTACTGCTGAGACCTGTGCCTCGCTGTGAACAAACTGTGCTGCTGCTGAACGCTGTGAACAAACTGTGCTGCTGCTGAACGCTGTGAACGAAAACTGCTGGGTGCTGCTGAACGCTGTGAACAAACTGTGCTGCTGCTGAACGCTGTGAACAAACTGCTGCTGCTGAACGCTGTGAACAAACTGTGCTGCTGCTGAACGCTGTGGTGCCCAAACAAACTGTTGCTGGAACGCTGTGAACAAACTGTGCTGCTGCTGAACGCTGTGAACAAACTGCTGCTGAACGCTGTGAACAAACTGCGCTGCAAACTGTGCTGCTGCTGAACGCTGTAAACTGTGCTGCTGCTGAACGCTGTGAACTGTGCTGCTGCTGAACGCTGTGAACAAACTGTGCTGCTGCTGAACGCTGTGAACAAACTGTGCTGCTGCTGAACGCTGTGAACAAACTGTGCTGCTGCTGAACGCTGTGAACAAACTGTGCTGCTGCTGAACGCTGTGAACAAACTGTGCTGCTGCTGAACGCTGTGAACAAACTGTGCTGCTGCTGAACGCTGTGAACAAACTGTGCTGCTGCTGAACGCTGTGAACGAACTGTGCTGCTGCTGAACGCTGTGAACGAACTGTGCTGCTGCTGAACGCTGTGAACAAACTGTGCTGCTGCTGAACGCTGTGAACGAACAAACTGTGCTGCTGCTGAACGCTGTGAACGAACAAACTGTGCTGCTGCTGAACGCTGTGAACGAACAAACTGTGCTGCTGCTGAACGCTGTGAACGAACAAACTGTGCTGCTGCTGAACGCTGTGAACGAACAAACTGTGCTGCTGCTGAACGCTGTGAACGAACAAACTGTGCTGTTCCTGAACGCTGTGAACGAACAAACTGTGCTGTTCCTGAACGCTGTAAAGTCACTGTGGTGCTGCTGAACGCTGTAAAGTCACTGTGGTGCTGCTGAACGCTGTAAAGTCACTGTGGTGCTGCTGAACGCTGTAAACAAACAAACTGTGGTGCTGCTGAACGCTGTAAACAAACAAACTGTGGTGCTGCTGAACGCTGTAAAGTCACTGTGTGGCTGCTGAACTCTGAAAACTCACAAACTGTGCTGCTGGTGAACGCTGTAAAGTCACAGTGCTGCTGCTGAACTCTGTAAACTATCAAACTGTGCTGCTGCTGAACTCTGTAAACTATCAAACTGTGCTGCTGCTGAACTCTGTAAACTATCAAACTGTGCTGCTGCTGAACTCTGTAAACTATCAAACTGTGCTGCTGCTGAACTCTGTAAACTATCAAACTGTGCTGCTGCTGAACTCTGTAAACTATCAAACTGTGCTGCTGCTGAACTCTGTAAACTATCAAACTGTGCTGCTGCTGAACTCTGTAAACTATCAAACTGTGCTGCTGCTGAACTCTGTAAACTATCAAACTGTGCTGCTGCTGAACTCTGTAAACTATCAAACTGTGCTGCTGCTGAACTCTCTAAACTAAAACTGTGTTGCTGCTGACCGCTGTAAACTCTGAAACTGTGCGGCTGCTGAACGCTGTGTCCCCTAGGGATGTAATGAATTGTAAGATGGCTTGTGTGGAGGCAGGGGAGGTTCCTCCTGCGTTTGACACCCTGTTGATGTTTGAGTGTGCGAGCGAGAGCGGGCACGAGCGAGACGTGGCAAATAGCTACGAAGCGAGCGGGAGTCCCGATCTGCGGTTCCACGTCTCCGCGAGGAGCGCGGCCAGAGACGGACGAAGCGAAAGTTGTCAACGGGTGCGTGGCTAGTAATTGTACGTGTAGGACTGGTCAGTAAAGAGAGACCATTTTCTTTCCCTAGAAGGATGTCGGCTCTGTCCAGCCCGGCTACTTTAGAGCGGGCTTGGCGCGGCTCAGCTCTCGTTGGCGGCGCCTGGCTCCGTCGAGGTGGGCTCTCTGCTCGGCTTTTTTGATGTCCTTGGGTTCCCCTCCAGGTAAGTCCATGCCTCTTCTGCACTCTGGGGTTCTTCTGCATCAACCTCGAAGGTTTGGAATGCCTGTATGTTCTTGGAGGGGATTAAGCCCCCTAGTAGGCCAGCTCATCCTAACCCATCTCCTCCAACTCCATGGCCGTCTCGTTTAAGAGGTGTAGAAGCGTGGTATTCATCTGCCTGAAAAGGGGCTTCGAAACGAGCTCCACGGGGTTGCGCAATACGTAAGCTTACAGCGTGTCTGTCTAATACGCAAGGAGCGCTTTTTCCTTTGCGTGCGTTGTAGGGTTTTTAAGTTTTCACTGACTTGGGTGTGTCTGTTTTTCTTTGTTGTATTAGAACGGAAAGCCTTCTGAGCAGAAGCTGGCTAAGCTCCTTCCCATGCTCAGCGGTAACAGACCGCGTCGCCGCCGAACTCCGTAAACAGACCGCGTCGCTGCCGAACTCTGTAAGCACACTCTGGTGCCGCCGAACTCTGTAAGCACACTCTGGTGCCGCCAAACTCTGTAAGCACACTCTGGTGCCGCCAAACTCTGTAAACTGAACGTGGTGCCGCCAAACTCTGTAAACTGAACGTGGTGCCGCCAAACTCTGTAAACTGAACGTGGTGCCGCCAAACTCTGTAAACTGAACGTGGTGCCGCCAAACTCTGTAAACTGAACGTGGTGCCGCCAAACTCTGTAAACTGAACGTGGTGCCGCCAAACTCTCTAAGTGGACTGTGTTGCTGCTCAATTCTGTAAACTGAAAGTGGTGCCGCCAAACTGTGTAAACTGAACGTGGTGCCGCCAAACTCTGTAAAGTGAAAGTGTTGCTGCTGAACCCTGTAAATGGTCTGTGTTGCCCCTGTAAACTATGTGAATGGACTGTGTTGCCGCTGAACTTTGTAAACTGACTGTGTTGGTCCTAAATCTTGTGTCCCTTAGGGAGGTAATGAATTGTAGGATGGCTTGTGTGGAGGCAGGGGAGGTTCCTCCTGTGTTTGACACCCTGTTGATGTTTGAGTGTGTGAGCGAGAGCGGGCACGAGCGAGACGTAGCAAATAGCTACGAAGCGAGCGGGAGTCCCGATCTGCGGTTCCACGTCTCCGCGAGGAGCGTGGCCAGAGACGGACGAAGCGAAAGTTGTCAACGGGAGCATGTGCAAGACTGAGACGTAGCAAATAGCTACGAAGCGAGCGGGAGTCCCGATCTGCGGTTCCACGTCTCCGCGAGGAGCGTGGCCAGAGACGGACGAAGCGAAAGTTGTCAACGGGAGCATGTCCAGTCACGGAATGTGCAGCATTAGTCCTTGTTGCACCTCATTGTGGGTTGGTGTAGGATGCGTGTATGGTTTCTAGTCCTAATAAACTAAGAAACAAAATAAGGGCAAGGAAGTAGGGCCATCCTTCTGAAAACCAATGAAGCAAGGTCCCCTGCCCAAGGGAAGAACATGTCCTATTTCTAAATGGTGTGCTGTAGTACTTGCAATTTGGTTTTGCATGCTAGAAGCCTTTGCAGGTAAGTGAGGAGAATGAGAGGAGAGCTAGCTAAAGCTTTCCAAATACCCAGGAATAGCATTTGTGGGTATGGAGTCAGGAAGGAGAGATGGTTGGGGTGGATCGGCGGGGAAGGGGTGGATCGGGGAAGGGGTGGATCGGGGAAGGGGTGGATCGGGGAAGGGGTGGATCGGGGAAGGGGTGGATCGGCGGGGAAGGGTGGATCGGGGGAAGGGGTGGATCGGCGAAGGGGTGGATCGGCAAAGGGGTGGATCGGCAAAGATTCAGTTTTGGGTCGGGGTTAATGATAGTGTAGTGGTCAGGGGGTTTAGGGTTGCGGCGGGGACAGCACGGGGGTGAGGGTGTAGGGGTCGGCGGAAGCGGCAAATGGGGGGAAAGAGGGTTGGGGTTGGGGGTAAGGGTTAGGGGGTTAGGGTTAGGGCGTTAGGGTTGGGGGTAAGGGATTAGGGTTGGGGGTAAGGGTTGGGGGTTGGGGTTAGGGCGTTAGGGTTGGGGCGTTAGGGTTGGGGGTAAGGGTTGGGGGTTGGGGTTAGGGCGTTAGGGTTAGGGTAGGGGTTGGGGTTAGGGTTATGGTTAGAGGGTTAGGGGGTTAGGTTTTGGGGGTTAGGTTTAGGGGTAAGGGGGTTAGGGTTAGGGGGTTAGTTTTAGGGGGTTAGGGTTAGGGGGTTAGGGTTAGGGGGTTAGGGTTAGGTTTAGGGGGTTAGGTTTAGGGGGTTAATGTTAGGGTGTTATGGTGTAATGGTTTGGGGCAGTCCCCCTCCCCACCACGCGCAGAAATAACGGCTCAGACAAACAGATTGCAAAAGTGATGGAAAGTTTAAATAGAACAGTGAGTGCGTGCAGAGAACTAGAAATACAGTGACAAGAGAGAGAACCCAAAACAGACCCAGAGAAATCCCATCCCTACCATGACGGTGCACCCAAAACCCCCAGGGCTCCTCCTTCCCCCGCCACTGCTAGGCTAGTCTCAGCTGGCCAGATCTGAGACTGCCCATCCCCCCGTGGTCTTGGGCCTAACCAGGCCCATGGCCGGGATATCTCTACCCCAGTTACCGGGCGGCGAGGAGGAAGGAAAGAGGAAGTGCCAGACCCCGCCGTGAAACTTATAGTGGTGCAAGGGATCATGGTAGGAAATAACCTAATTTCCTGTGTCCACCCACTGGGCTGGACTTTTGGACACAGGAAACACCCCTGTAGCAGAGGGCACCCAGCCCAAACTACGACATAGGGTTAGGGTTAGGGGGTTAGGGTTAGGGTTAGGGTTAGGTTAGGGTTAGGGTTAGGGTTAGTGTTAGGGGGTTAGGGTTAGGGTTAGGGGGGTTAGGGTTTAGGGTTAGGGGTTAGGGTTAGGGTTAGGTTAGGCTTAGGGGGGGCCAGGGTTAGGGGTTAGGGTTAGGGTTAGGGTTAGGGGGTTAGGGTTAGGGGTTAGGGTTAGGGTTAGGGTTAGGGTTATGGTTAGGGTTAGGTTTAGGGTTAGCGTTAGGGTTAGGGTTAGGGTTAGGGTTAGGGTTAGGGTTAGGGTTAGGGTTAGGGGGGGGTTAGGGGGTTAGGGTTAGGTTAGGGTTAGGTTAGGGTAGGGCCAGGCCAGGTTTAGGGTTATGGTTAGGGTTAGGGGTTAGAGTTACGGTCAGGTTCCGGATTAGGGTTAGGGTTTAGGTTTATTGTTAGGCTTAGGGTTAGAGTTAGGGTTTAGGGTTAAGTTTAGGGTTAGGGTTAAGGTTTGGGTTAGGGTTAGGTTTAGAGTTAGGGTTAGGATTAGGGTTAGGGTTAGGGTTAGGTTTAGGTTTAGTGTTCAGGATAGGTTTAGGTTTAGGATTCAGGGTTAAGTTTAGGGTTAGCGTTAGGCTTAGCGTCAGGGTGAGGTTTAGGGTTAGGATTAGGTTTAAATGTTAGGGTTAGGGTTAGGGGTAAGGGTTAGGGTTTAAACTTAGCGTTAGGGTTAGGGTTAGTATCAGGGTTAGAGTTCGGTATAGGTTTAGGTTTAGGGTCCAGGGTTAGGGTTTGGGTTAGGGTTAGGGTTTGGGTTAGGATTAGGTTTAAAGTTTAGGGTTAGTCGTGGGGTTAGGGTTAGGGTTAGGGTTACTGTTTAGTATTAGGGTTCGGGTTTGGGTTAGGGTTAGGGCTAGGGTTATGGTTGGGGTTAGGGTTAGGGTTTAGGGTTAGCGTTAGTGTAAGTTTAAGGGTTAGGTTTATTGTATAGGGTTAGGGTTTGGGTTAGTGTTTAGGGATAGGCTTAGGGTTAGGATGTAGGGTTAGGGTTAGGGTTAAGGTTTAGGGGTATGTTTAGGGTTAGTGATAGGGTTAGGGTTAGGTTTAGGGTTAGGGTTAGGGTTCGGGTTAGTATTAGGGTTAGGGTTAGGATTACGGTCAGGGTTAGGGATAGGATTTATGTTTAGGGTTAGGATTAGGGTTTGAGTTAGGGTTTAGGGTTAGGTTTAGTGTTAGGGTTAAGGTTCGGATTAGGATTAGTGTTAAGGTTAGGATTAGGGTTAGAGTTATGGTCAGGTTCCGGATTAGGGTTAGGGTTTAGGTTTATTGTTAGGGTTAGGGTTAGAGTTAGGGTTTAGGGTTAGGTTTAAGGTTAGGGTTAAGGTTTGGGTTAGAGTTAGGGTTAGGGTTAGGGTTAGGGTTTAGGGTTAGGGTTAGGGTTAGGGTTAGGGTTAGGTTAGGATTTAGGCTAGTTAGGTTTAGGTTAGTTAGGGTTAGCGTTAGGGTTAGGGCTTGGGTTAAAGGTTAGTGGTAGGGTTAGGGTTAGTGTTAGGGTTCGGGATGGGTTTAGGTTTAGGTTTCAGGAATAAGGTTAGGGTTAGCGTTAGGCTTAGGGTCAGGGTTAGGGTTAGGGTGTAGGGTTAGGGTTAGGGTTAGTGTTAGTGTTAGTGTTTAGGATTTTGGTTAGGGTTAGGTTTAGGGTTAGGGTTAGGATTAGGGTTAGGGTTAGGGTTAGGTTTAGGTTTAGTGTTCAGGATAGGTTTAGGTTTAGGATTCAGGGTTAAGTTTAGGGTTAGCGTTAGGCTTAGCGTCAGGGTGAGGTTTAGGGTTAGGATTAGGTTTAAATGTTAGGGTTAGGGTTAGGGGTAAGGGTTAGGGTTTAAACTTAGCGTTAGGGTTAGGGTTAGTATCAGGGTTAGAGTTCGGTATAGGTTTAGGTTTAGGGTCCAGGGTTAGGGTTTGGGTTAGGATTAGGTTTAAAGTTTAGGGTTAGTCGTGGGGTTAGGGTTAGGGTTACTGTTTAGTATTAGGGTTCGGGTTTGGGTTAGGGTTAGGGCTAGGGTTATGGTTGGGGTTAGGGTTAGGGTTTAGGGTTAGCGTTAGTGTAAGTTTAAGGGTTAGGTTTATTGTATAGGGTTAGGGTTTGGGTTAGTGTTTAGGGATAGGCTTAGGGTTAGGATGTAGGGTTAGGGTTAGGGTTAAGGTTTAGGGGTATGTTTAGGGTTAGTGATAGGGTTAGGGTTAGGTTTAGGGTTAGGGTTAGGGTTCAGGTTAGTATTAGGGTTAGGGTTAGGATTACGGTCAGGGTTAGGGATAGGATTTATGTTTAGGGTTAGGATTAGGGTTTGAGTTAGGGTTTAGGGTTAGGTTTAGTGTTAGGGTTAAGGTTCGGATTAGGATTAGTGTTAAGGTTAGGATTAGGGTTAGAGTTATGGTCAGGTTCCGGATTAGGGTTAGGGTTTAGGTTTATTGTTAGGGTTAGGGTTAGAGTTAGGGTTTAGGGTTAGGTTTAAGGTTAGGGTTAAGGTTTGGGTAAGGGTTAGGTTTAGAGTTAGGGTTAGGGTTAGGGTTAGGGTTTATGGTTATGGTTAGGGCTAGGTTTAGGGTTAGGATTTAGGGTTAGGTTTAGGGTTAGGGTTAGCGTTAGGGTTAGGGCTTGGGTTAAAGGTTAGTGGTAGGGTTAGGGTTAGTGTTAGGGTTCGGGATGGGTTTAGGTTTAGGTTTCAGGAATAAGGTTAGGGTTAGCGTTAGGCTTAGGGTCAGGGTTAGGGTTAGGGTGTAGGGTTAGGGTTAGGGTTAGTGTTAGTGTTAGTGTTTAGGATTTTGGTTAGGGTTAGGTTTAGGGTTAGGGTTAGGTTTAGGGGTAAGGGTCATGGTTAGCGTTTGGGTTAGGGTTAGGGTTAGGGATTGGGTTAAGGGTTAGGGTTTGGTGTCAGGATTATGGTTAGGGTTAGGGTTTGGGTTAGAGTTAGTGTTAGGTTTAGGGTTATCATTAGGGGTTACGGTTAGGGTTAGAGTTAGGGTTAGGTTTAGGGTTTATACTTAGGGTTAGGTTTAGAGTTATGGTTAGGGTTACGGGTTAGGGTTAGTGTTAGGGTTAGGGCTTAGTGTTAGGGTTAGCGTTAGTGTTGGGGCTTAGAGTTAGGTTTAGGGTTAGGGTTAGGTTTTAGGGTTAGGGTTAGGATTAGGGTTTGTGTTAGTGTTAGTGTTATGGTTTGGTTTAGGGCTGGGATTCTTTGTTAGTGTTAGGGTTAATTTTAGGAGCAGGTAAAGGTTGGATTTAAGGTTTGGGTTAGGCCATTAGGGCTTGGGTTAGGCTATTAGAGTTAGGGTTACGGTTAGGGTTATGTTTAGAGTTTACAGTTAGGGTTAAGTTTAGTGGTGGTTGTGGTTTAGGGTTAGGGTCAGAGTCATTAGGGCTAGGGTTAGGGTTAGGATTAGGATTATGGATAGTGTTAGGATTAGGGTTACGTTTAGGGTTAGGGGTAGGGTTAGTGTTAGGGTTCGTGTTAGACCATTAGGGTTAGTGGTAATATATTACGGTTAGGGTAAGATTTAGGGTATAGGGTCAGGGTTAAGGTTACGGTCAGGGTTTGGTTTAGTATTATGGATCGGGTCTTTATTATTAATTTTAGTTTTAGAGCTAGTGTTTGGGTTTAGGAAGAGGCTTAGGTTTAGGGTTAGGTTTAGTGGTAGGGATAGGGTTAGGGTTAGTGTGTTATGGTTAGCGTTAGGATGAGAGTTCAGTTTTGGTGTTATGTTTAGGATTAGGGTTAGGATTAAGGTTATGGGTTAGGGTTAGGTTTAGGCCTAGGTTAGGGTTAGAGATAGGGCTTGTATTAGGCCGTAAGTGGTACTGTTAGCCCATAATGGTTAGGATTATGTTTTGGTTTAGACTTTAGGGTTAGGGTTGTGGTTACGGTTAGGGTTTGGTTTAGGATTTGGGTTCAGGTTAGGGTTAGAGTTTAGGATGAGGGTTAGTGTTAGGGTCTGTGTTAGGGTTCAAGGTTCGGGTTAGTGTTAGGGTTAGGGTTAAGTTTTGTGGATAGGGTTAGGGTTAGTGTTAAGGTTTAGTTTAGGGCTAGGATTAGGGTTAGTGTTAGGATTAGGTTTAGGATTATGTAAGTGTTAGATTTACAATTTGTGTTAGGCCATTAGGGTTAGGATTAGGGTTAGGGTTGGGTTAGGGTTAGGGATAGGGTTAGGAGTTAGGTATCAGTTAAGTGTTTGGTTTAGTGTTAGTGGTTAGGATTAGGTTTAGGTGTTAGGTTTAGGGTCTAGGGTTAGGGTTAGTGTTAAGGTTTGGTTTCGGGCTAGGATTAGGTGTTAGGGTTGGGTTTCGGGGTAGGGTTAGGTTTAGGCATTTAGGGTGAGGGTTCGTGTTAGGGTAAGATTTAGGTATTTGGCAATTAGGGTAGCGTTACAATTCGGGCTAGGGTTATTGGTTTGGGTTAGGGTAAGTTTTAGGGTCAGGATTATGGTTAGTGTTAGGGTTAGTGTTATGGTTTGGCTTAGGGCTAGGATTAGGTGTTAGGTTTAGGGTTAGTGTTAGGGTTTGGGTTATGATTTCGTTTATGGATAGGGTTAGGGGTTAGGGTTAGTATTAGGATTAGGTAAATGTTAGATTTAAGGTTTGGGTTAGGCCATTAGGGCTTGTGTTAGGCCATTAGGGTTAGATTTACTGTTAGGGTTAGGTTTAGAGTTTAGGGCTAGGGTTAAGGTTAGGGTTGGCTTAGGTTTAGGGTTAGGGTTAAGGTCATTAGGGTTAGGGTTAGGATTAGGTTATGTTTTGAGTTAGGCTAAGGGTTAGGCCTAGGGTAAAATTTAGGATTAGGGTTAGGGTTAGGGTTACGATCAGGTTCAGGGTTAGGGGTTAGGGTTAGGGTTAGAGTTAGGGTTCTTATTAGGCTGTAGGTGCTAGGGTTAGCCCATAATGGTTAGGGTTATGTTTTGGTTTAGACTTTAGGGTTAGAGTTAGGGTTACGGTTAGGGTTTGGTTGAGGATTACGGGTAGGGTCATTAGGATTTGGGTTAGGGTTAGAGTTAGAGTTTAGGGTGAGGGTGAGGGTTAGGGTTAGTGTTAGATTTTGATTTAGGGGTAGGTTTATTATTTACTGTTAGGGCTTGTGTTCCAAACCCCTCACCAGCTTTGTTGCTCTTCTCTGGACTTGTTCCAGCAAGTCAACATTCTTCTGAAACTGAGGGGCCCAGAACTGGACACAGTACTCAAGGTGTGGCCTAACCAGTGCAGTATACAGGGGCAGAATGACCTCCCTGCTCCTGCTGGCCATACTGTTCCTGATGCAGGCTAGGATACCATTGGCCTTCTTTGCTGCCTGGGCACACTGCAGGCTCATGTTCAGCCTGCCATCGACCAGTACCCCCACGTCCCTCTCTGCCTGGCTGCTCTCCAGCCACTCTGACCCCAGCCTGTAGCACTGCCTGGGGTTGTTGTGGCCAATGTGCAGAACCCGGCACTTGGATGTGTTAAATCTCATGCTGTTGGATTCTGCCCATCTGTCCAGCCTGTCGAGGTCCCTCTGCAGAGCCTCTCTACCCTCCAGCAGATCAACTCTTGTCCCCAGCTTGGTGTCGTCAGCAAATTTACTGCTGATGGACTCAATGCCCTCATCCAGATCATCAATAAAGATGTTAAAGAGCACAGGGCCCAGCACTGATCCTTGGGGCACACCACTAGTGACTGGCTGCCAGCTGGATGTGGCACCATTCACCACCACTCTCTGGTCTTGGCCCTCCAGACAGTTGCTAACCCATCGCAGTGTGCTCCCGTCCAAACCATGCGTTGACAGCTTGGCCAGCAGTTTGCTATGTCAAAGGCCTTGCTGAGGTCCAGGTAAACTACATCCATAGGCCTCCCCACATCCACCAGGGGGGTCACCTGATCATAGAAGGAGATCAGGTTGGTCAGGCAGGACCTGCCCTTCCCAAATCCATGCTGACTAGGCCTGATCCCTTGGCCATCCTGTAAGTGCTGTGTGATTGCACGCAGGATGACCTGTTCCATGATCTTGCCTGGCACTGAGGTCAGGCTGACAGGCCTATAATTCCCTGGCTCATCCAACCGGCCCTTCTTATGGATGGGCACCACATTGGCCAGCTTCCAGTCCTCTGGGACCTCGCCAGTGAGCCAAGACTGCTGGAAAAAGATGGAGAGTGGCTTGGCCAGCTCATCTGCCAGCTCTCTCAGCACCTTAAGATGAATCCCATCTGGTCCCATGGACTTGTGGGGATCCAAGCTGCTGAGGAGAGTTCCAACCACCTCCTCATGGAACATAAGGAAACTGTGCAGCTCCCTGGCTCCTTCTGCCAGCTCTGCAGGCCAGCTGTCAGGAAGATGTTCTGCCCTTCTAGTAAAAATTGAGGCAAAGAAGGTGTTAAGTATCTCTGCCTTTTCCTCATCCCATGATACAACATTTCCCTCCATGTCAACCAAGGAGTGGAGGTTGTCCTTTCCCTTCCTCTTGCTATTAATGTATTTATAGAAGGACTTTTTGCTGTCCTTCACAGCAGAGGCTAGTTTAAGCTCCAAGTGTGCTTTTGCCTCCCTAATTTTCTTCCTACAAGACCTAGCAACATCCTGAAACATTCTGTGGGTTGCCTCCCCTCTCTTCCAAAGGTGATACACCCTCTTTTTTTCCCTTAGTTCCATTAAAAGTTCATTGCCCATCCAGGCTGGCCATCTGCCCCGGCGGCTCATCTTCTGGCACATTGGCACAGCCTGTCCCTGAGCCTTCAACAATTCTTCCTTGAAGGAGGTCCAGCTCTCCTGGACCCCTTTGTTTTTAAGGGCTTTATCCCAAGAAACCCTCTGAATTAGTTCCTCGAGTAACCCCAAGTCTGCCCTTCAGAAGTCCAGAGTTGAGGTCTTGCTGCCCCTCTTAGTTTGACCAAAAACCAAGAATTGCATTATCTCCACTGGACCCCAAACACCCTCCAACCACCACATCAGCCACCAGCCCATCCCTGTTGGTGAGGAGGAGGCCAAGCATAGCCTTGCCCTTGGTGGGCTCTCGCAGCAGCTGGGAAAAGAAACTGTCCTCCATGCAGTCTAAGAACCTCCTAGACTGTCTCCTCTCTGCTTTGTTGAGATCCCAGCAGATGTCGGGCAGGTTGAAGTCGCCCATGAGAACAAGGCCCGGAGATCTTGAGACAGCCCTAAGCTGCCTCATCAACATCGTCCTCCTGGTTGGGTGGTCTATAACAGACTCCAACCAGGGTGTCTGCCCTGCTGGTCTTCCCTCTAATTCTTATCCACAAGCATTCAACACAATCGTCCCTAATCTCCATCACAATGGAATCTAGTGCCTTCCTGATGTACAGGACCACCCCTCCATCCCTTCTTCCTTGCCTGTCTCTCCTGAAGAGCTTGGAACCGTCAATTGCAGCACTCCATCTGAGTCGTCCCACCACGTCTCTGTGATGGCAACTACATCATAAATTTCCTGCTGCATCAAGGCTTCCCGCTCCTCTTCTTTGTTATCCATGCTTCGTGCACTAGTGTACATGCACTTCAGCTGGGCTGCTGGTTTCACCTCCGACTCTAGATTGTCGCCCCCCGACTCTTGTCTGAGGGGACTAGCTTCAGCCCCTTCCCCCTTCGAATGAAAACATTGTTGGGTAAAACCTAAAGAGAAAAGCCTAGCACCAAATTGCATTTGCCGTCTGAACTAACTACAGGAGACAGACAAAATGATCCTCTAGAATTCTGTCCTAACGCTTCCCTGTGCTGAGATACACGGCAGTCCACACAGTTGCAAAATGCTTGATTTCGAGATTGATCGAAACTAATGAAAACATCTTGGGGGTAAAACCTAAAGGGAAACGACTACTGCCAATTTTCACTTTCCATATCATCTCACGTCTAGAGACAGTCAAAATGAGCATTTGAATTCTGCGCTAACTCTTCCCTATGCTGAGATACATGCTTTATCGTGCAGTGTCAAACAGCAGTTCTGATTCAATTCGAATACAAGCAAAACATTGTTGGGGTGAAAGTTAAAGGGAAAAGCCTAGCACCAATTTGCATTTGCCATTTGATCAACCTTCTGGAGGCAGAAGTGTCTCAGAAGTGCTGTTTCCCACAACAGAGTAAAGCATTTATCTCAGCACAGGAAAGTGTTAGGGCAGAATTCCAATACTCATTTTTGAGTGCCAGATTGGGGCACCCTGTATCTCAGCAGAGGAAAGAAGTAGCGAAGAATTCAAATACTCATTTTGACTGCCTCCAAAAGTTAGATCAGATGGCCAATGCAGTTTGGTGCTAGGCCTTTCCCTTTAGGTTTTAACCCAACAATGCTTTCATTAGTTTTGCTCACGCTCGAAATCAAGCATATTAAACAGGTTGGAGCACCCTGTATCTCAGCACAGGAAAGAGGTAGGGAAGAATTCAAATACTCATTTTGACTGCCTCCAGAACTTAGATCACATGACCAATGCAATTTGGTGCTAGGCCTTTCCCTTTAGGTTTTAACCCAACTATGTTTTCATTAGATTCGCCCACTCTCGACATCAAGAATATTAAACAGGATGGAGCACCCTGTATCTCAGCACAGGAAAGAGGTAGGGAAGAATTCTAAGCATCATTTTGACTGTCTCCAGAAGTTAGATCAGATGGCCAATGCAATTTGGTGCTAGGCCTTTCCCTTTAGGTTTTACCCCAACAATGTTTTCAGTAGTTTAGCTCATTCTGGAAATCAAGCATTTAACAGCAGCTTGGAGCACCCTGTATCTCAGCGGAGGAAAGAGGTAGGGAAGAATTGAAATACTCATTTTGACCGTCTCCAGAAGTTAGATCAGATGGTCAATGCAATTTGGTGCTAGGCCTTTCCCTTTAGGTTTTACCCCAACAATGTTTTCATTAGCTTCGATCATCTCAAAATCAAGCATTTTACAGCAGTTTGGAGCACCCTGTATCTCAGCACAGGAATAAGGCAGGGAAGAATTCAAACACTCATTTTGACTGCCTCCAGAAGTTAGATCAGATGGCCAATGCAATTTGGTGCTAGGCCTTTCCCTTTAGGTTTTAACCCAACAATGTTTTCATTAGATTCGCCCACTCTCGAAATCAAGAATATTAAACAGGATGGAGCACCCTGTATCTCAGCACAGGAAAGAGGTAGGGAAGAATTCTAAGCATCATTTTGACTGTCTCCAGAAGTTAGATCAGATGGCCAATGCAATTTGGTGCTAGGCCTTTCCCTTTAGGTTTTACCCCAACAATGTTTTCAGTAGTTTAGCTCACTCTCGAAATCAAGCATTTTACAGCAGCTTGGAGCACCCTGTATCTCAGCAGAGGAAAGAGGTAGGGAAGAATTCAAATACTCATTTTGACTGCCTTCAGAAGTTAGATCAGATGGCCAATGCAATTTGGTGCTAGGCCTTTCCCTTTAGGTTTTACCCCAACAATGTTTTCATTAGTTTCGCTCATTCTGGATATCAAGCATTTTACAGCAGGTTGGAGCACCCTGTATCTCAGCCGAGGAAAGAGGTAGGGAAGAATTCAAATACTCATTTTGACCGCCTCCAGAAGTTAGATCAGATGGCCAATGCAATTTGGTGCTAGGCCTTTCCCTTTAGGTTTTACCCCAACAATGTTTTCATTAGCTTCGATCACTCTCAAAATCAAGCATTTTGAACAGGATGGAGCACCCTGTATCTCAGCAGAGGAAAGAGGTAGGGAAGAATTCAAATACTCATTTTGACTGCCTCCATAAGTTAGATCAGATGGTCAATGCAATTTGGTGCTAGGCCTTTCCCTTTAGGTTTTACCCCAACAATGTTTTCACTAGTTTCGCTCACTCTCGAAATCAAGCATTTTATAGTAGGTTGGGGCACCCTGTATCTCAGCAGAGGAAACAGGGAGGGAAGAATTGAAATACTCATTTTGACCGCCTCCAGAAGTTAGATCAGATGGCCAATGCAATTTGGTGCTAGGCCTTTCCCTTTAGGTTTTACCCCAACAATGTTTTCATTAGTTTCGATCACTCTCAAAATCAGAATTTTATAGTAGGTTGGAGCACCCTGTATCTCAGCGGAGGAAAGAGGTAGGGAAGAATTCTAAGAATCATTTTTATTGCCTCCAGATGTTAGATGAGATGGCCAATGCAATTTGGTGCTAGGCCTTTCCCTTTAGGTTTTACCCCAACAATGTTTTCATTAGTTTCGCTCATTCTGGATATCAAGCATTTTACAGCAGCTTGGAGCACCCTGTATCTCAGCAGAGGAAAGAGGTAGGGAAGAATTCAAATACTCATTTTGACCGCCTCCAGAAGTTAGATCAGATGGTCAATGCAATTTGGTGCTAGGCCTTTCCCTTTAGGTTTTACCCCAACAATGTTTTCATAGTTTAGCTCATTCTGCAAATCCAGCATTTTAGAGCAGGTTGGAGCACCCTGTATCTCAGCCGAGGAAAGAGGTAGGGAAGAATTGAAATACTCATTTTGACCGCCTCCAGAAGTTAGATCAGATGGCCAATGCAATTTGGTGCTAGGCCTTTCCCTTTAGGTTTTACCCCAACAATGTTTTCAGTAGTTTAGCTCATTCTGGAAATCAAGCATTTTACAGCAGTTTGGAGCACCCTGTATCTCAGCACAGGAATAAGGCAGGGAAGAATTCTAAGGATCATTTTGACTGCCTCCAGAAGTTAGATCA
Organism: Melanerpes aurifrons; assembly: GCA_011125475.1. NCBI lineage: Eukaryota > Metazoa > Chordata > Aves > Piciformes > Picidae > Melanerpes > Melanerpes aurifrons. Next base: position 10,216,005 of record WWNC01000046.1, on the reverse strand, counting down.
GATGGCCAATGCAATTTGGTGCTAGGCCTTTCCTTTAGGTTTTACCCCAACAATGTTTTCATTAGCTTCGATCACTCTCAAAATCAAGCATTTTGAACAGGATGGAGCACCCTGTATCTCAGCAGAGGAAAGAGGTAGGGAAGAATTCAAATACTCATTTTGACTGCCTCCAGAAGTTAGATCTGATGGCCAATGCAATTTGGTGCTAGGCCTTTCCCTTCAGGTTTTAACCCAACTATGTTTTCATTAGATTCGCCCACTCTCGAAATCAAGAATATTAAACAGGATGGAGCACCCTGTATCTCAGCACAGGAAAGAGGTAGGGAAGAATTCAAATACTCATTTTGACTGCCTCCAGAAGTTAGATCAGATGGCCAATGCAATTTGGTGCTAGGCCTTTCCCTTTAGGTTTTACCCCAACAATGTTTTCATTAGTCTCGATCACTCTCAAAATCAGAATTTTATAGTAGGTTGGAGCACCCTGTATCTCAGCGGAGGAAAGAGGTAGGGAAGAATTCTAAGAATCATTTTTATTGCCTCCAGATGTTAGATGAGATGGCCAATGCAATTTGGTGCTAGGCCTTTCCCTTTAGGTTTTACCCCAACAATGTTTTCATTAGTTTCGCTCATTCTGGATATCAAGCATTTTACAGCAGCTTGGAGCACCCTGTATCTCAGCCGAGGAAAGAGGTAGGGAAGAATTCAAATACTCATTTTGACCGCCTCCAGAAGTTAGATCAGATGGTCAATGCAATTTGGTGCTAGGCCTTTCCCTTTAGGTTTTACCCCAACAATGTTTTCATTAGCTTCGATCATCTCAAAATCAAGCATTTTACAGCAGTTTGGAGCACCCTGTATCTCAGCACAGGAATAAGGCAGGGAAGAATTCTAAGGACCATTTTGACTGCCTCCAGAAGTTAGATCAGATGGTCAATGCAATTTGGTGCTAGGCCTTTCCCTTTAGGTTTTACCCCAACAATGTTTTCATTAGTTTAGCTCATTCTGGAAATCAAGCATTTTACAGCAGGTTGGAGCACCCTGTATCTCAGCGGAGGAAAGAGGTAGGGAAGAATTCTAAGGATCATTTCTATTGCCTCCAGATGTTAGATGAGATGGCCAAGGCAATTTGGTGCTAGGCCTTTCCCTTTAGGTTTTACCCCAACAATGTTTTCATTAGTTTAGCTCATTCTGGAAATCAAGCATTTTACAGCAGGTTGGAGCACCCTGTATATCAGCAGAGGAAAGAGGTAGGGAAGAATTGAAATACTCATTTTGACCGCCTCCAGAAGTTAGATCAGATGGCCAATTCAATTTGGTGCTAGGCCTTTCCCTTTAGGTTTTACCCCAACAATGTTTTCATTAGTTTAGCTCATTCTGGAAATCAAGCATTTTACAGCAGGTTGGAGCACCCTGTATCTCAGCGGAGGAAAGAGGTAGGGAAGAATTCTAAGGATCATTTCTATTGCCTCCAGATGTTAGATGAGATGGCCAAGGCAATTTGGTGCTAGGCCTTTCCCTTTAGGTTTTACCCCAACAATGTTTTCAGTAGTTTAGCTCATTCTGGAAATCAAGCATTTTACAGCAGGTTGGAGCACCCTGTATATCAGCAGAGGAAAGAGGTAGGGAAGAATTGAAATACTCATTTTGACCGCCTCCAGAAGTTAGATCAGATGGCCAATGCAATTTGGTGCTAGGCCTTTCCCTTTAGGTTTTACCCCAACAATGTTTTCAGTAGTTTAGCTCATTCTGGAAATCAAGCATTTTAGAGCAGGTTGGAGTACCCTGTATCTCAGCGGAGGAAAGAGGTAGGGAAGAATTCAAATACTCATTTTGACCGTCTCCAGAAGTTAGATCAGATGGTCAATGCAATTTGGTGCTAGGTCTTTCTCTTTAGGTTTTACCCCAACAATGTTTTCATTAGTTTCGCTCACTCTGGAAATCAAGCACTTTATAGCAGGTTGCAGCACCCTGTATCTCAGCAGAGGAAAGAGGTAGGGAAGAATTCAAATACTCATTTTGACTGCCTCCAGAAGTTAGATCAGATGACCAATGAAATTTGGTGCTAGGCCTTTCCCTTTAGGTTTTAACCCAACAATGTTTTCATTAGCTTCGATCATCTCAAAATCAAGCATTTTACAGCAGTTTGGAGCACCCTGTATCTCAGCACAGGAATAAGGCAGGGAAGAATTCTAAGGACTATTTTGACCGCCTCCAGAAGTTAGATCAGATGGTCAATGCAATTTGGTGCTAGGCCTTTCCCTTTAGGTTTTACCCCAACAATGTTTTCATCAGTTTCGCTCACGCTCGCAATCCAGCATTTTACAGCAGGTTGGAGCACCCTGTATCTCAGCACAGGAATAAGGCAGGGAAGAATTCTAAGGACTATTTTGACCGCCTCCAGAAGTTAGATCAGATGGTCAATGCAATTTGGTGCTAGGTCTTTCTCTTTAGGTTTTACCCCAACAATGTTTTCATCAGTTTCGCTCACGCTCGCAATCCAGCATTTTACAGCAGGTTGGAGCACCCTGTATCTCAGCAGAGGAAAGAGGTAGGGAAGAATTCAAATACTCATTTTGACAGCCTTCAGAAGTTAGATCAGATGGCCAATGCAATTTGGTGCTAGGCCTTTCCCTTTAGGTTTTACCCCAACAATGTTTTCATTAGTTTCGCTCATTCTGGATATCAAGCATTTTACAGCAGGTTGGAGCACCCTGTATCTCAGCAGAGGAAAGAGGTAGGGAAGAATTCAAATACTCATTTTGACCGCCTCCAGAAGTTAGATCAGATGGTCAATGCAATTTGGTGCTAGGCCTTTCCCTTTAGGTTTTACCCCAACAATGTTTTCATTAGTTTCGCTCATTCTGGATATCAAGCATTTTACAGCAGGTTGGAGCACCATGTATCTCAGCCGAGGAAAGAGGTAGGGAAGAATTGAAATACTCATTTTGACCGCCTCCAGAAGTTAGATCAGATGGTCAATGCAATTTGGTGCTAGGCCTTTCCCTTTAGGTTTTACCCCAACAATGTTTTCATCAGTTTCGCTCACGCTCGCAATCCAGCATTTTACAGCAGGTTGGAGCACCCTGTATCTCAGCACAGGAATAAGGCAGGGAAGAATTCTAAGGACTATTTTGACCGCCTCCAGAAGTTAGATCAGATGGTCAATGCAATTTGGTGCTAGGTCTTTCTCTTTAGGTTTTACCCCAACAATGTTTTCACTAGTTTCGCTCATTCTGGAAATCAAGCATTTTACAGCAGCTTGGAGCACCCTGTATCTCAGCAGAGGAAAGAGGTAGGGAAGAATTGAAATACTCATTTTGACTGCCTCCAGAAGTTAGATCAGATGGTCAATGCAATTTGGTGCTAGGCCTTTCCCTTTAGGTTTTACCCCAACAATGTTTTCATCAGTTTCGCTCACTCAAAATCCAGCATTTTACAGCAGGTTGGCGCACCCTGTATCTCAGCAGAGGAAAGAGGTAGGGAAGAATTCTAAGGATCTTTTTGACTGCCTCCAGAAGCTAGATCAGATGGCCAATGCAGTTTGGTGCTAGGCCTTTCCCTTTAGATTTTACCCCAACAATGATTTCATTAGTTTCGATCACTCTCGAAATCAAGCAGTTTACAGCAGGTTGGAGCACCCTGTATCACAGCCGAGGAATAAGGTAGGGAAGAATTCTAAGGATCTTTTTGACTGCCTCCAGAAGTTAGATCAGACGGTCAATGCAATTTGGTGCTAGGCCTTTCCCTTTAGGTTTTACCCCAACAATGATTTCGTTTCGATCACTCTCGAAATCCAGCATTTTACAGCAGGTTGGAGCATCCTGTATCTCAGCGGAGGAAAGAGGTAGGGAAGAATTCTAAGGATCATTTTTATTGCCTCCAGATGTTAGATGAGATGGCCAATGCAATTTGGTGCTAGGCCTTTCCCTTTAGGTTTTACCCCAACAATGTTTTCAGTAGTTTAGCTCATTCTGGAAATCAAGCATTTTACAGCAGGTTGGAGTACCCTGTATCTCAGCGGAGGAAAGAGGTAGGGAAGAATTCAAATACTCATTTTGACCGTCTCCAGAAGTTAGATCAGATGGTCAATGCAATTTGGTGCTAGGTCTTTCTCTTTAGGTTTTACCCCAACAATGTTTTCATTAGTTTCGCTCACTCTGGAAATCAAGCACTTTATAGCAGGTTGCAGCACCCTGTATCTCAGCAGAGGAAAGAGGTAGGGAAGAATTCAAATACTCATTTTGACTGCCTCCAGAAGTTAGATCAGACGGTCAATGCAATTTGGTGCTAGGCCTTTCCCTTCAGGTTTTAACCCAACTATGTTTTCATTAGATTCGCCCACTCTCGAAATCAAGAATATTAAACAGGATGGAGCACCCTGTATCTCAGCACAGGAAAGAGGTAGGGAAGAATTCAAATACTCATTTTGACTGCCTCCAGAAGTTAGATCAGATGGTCAATGCAATTTGGTGCTAGGCCTTTCCCTTTAGGTTTTACCCCAACAATGTTTTCATCAGTTTCGCTCACGCTCGCAATCCAGCATTTTACAGCAGGTTGGCGCACCCTGTATCTCAGCAGAGGAAAGAGGTAGGGAAGAATTCTAAGGATCTTTTTGACTGCCTCCAGAAGCTAGATCAGATGGCCAATGCAGTTTGGTGCTAGGCCTTTCCCTTTAGGTTTTAACCCAACAATGTTTTCATTAGCTTCGATCATCTCAAAATCAAGCATTTTACAGCAGTTTGGAGCACCCTGTATCTCAGCACAGGAATAAGGCAGGGAAGAATTCTAAGGACTATTTTGACCGCCTCCAGAAGTTAGATCAGATGGTCAATGCAATTTGGTGCTAGGTCTTTCTCTTTAGGTTTTACCCCAACAATGTTTTCATCAGTTTCGCTCACGCTCGCAATCCAGCATTTTACAGCAGGTTGGAGCACCCTGTATCTCAGCAGAGGAAAGAGGTAGGGAAGAATTCAAATACTCATTTTGACAGCCTTCAGAAGTTAGATCAGATGGCCAATGCAATTTGGTGCTAGGCCTTTCCCTTTAGGTTTTACCCCAACAATGTTTTCATTAGTTTCGCTCATTCTGGATATCAAGCATTTTACAGCAGGTTGGAGCACCCTGTATCTCAGCAGAGGAAAGAGGTAGGGAAGAATTGAAATACTCATTTTGACCGCCTCCAGAAGTTAGATCAGATGGTCAATGCAATTTGGTGCTAGGCCTTTCCCTTTAGGTTTTACCCCAACAATGTTTTCATCAGTTTCGCTCACGCTCGCAATCCAGCATTTTACAGCAGGTTGGAGCACCCTGTATCTCAGCACAGGAATAAGGCAGGGAAGAATTCTAAGGACTATTTTGACCGCCTCCAGAAGTTAGATCAGATGGTCAATGCAATTTGGTGCTAGGTCTTTCTCTTTAGGTTTTACCCCAACAATGTTTTCACTAGTTTCGCTCATTCTGGAAATCAAGCATTTTACAGCAGCTTGGAGCACCCTGTATCTCAGCAGAGGAAAGAGGTAGGGAAGAATTGAAATACTCATTTTGACTGCCTCCAGAAGTTAGATCAGATGGTCAATGCAATTTGGTGCTAGGCCTTTCCCTTTAGGTTTTACCCCAACAATGTTTTCATCAGTTTCGATCACGCTCGCAATCCAGCATTTTACAGCAGGTTGGCGCACCCTGTATCTCAGCAGAGGAAAGAGGTAGGGAAGAATTCTAAGGATCTTTTTGACTGTCTCCAGAAGCTAGATCAGATGGCCAATGCAGTTTGGTGCTAGGCCTTTCCCTTTAGGTTTTACCCCAACAATGATTTCGTTTCGATCACTCTCGAAATCCAGCATTTTACAGCAGGTTGGAGCATCCTGTATCTCAGCGGAGGAAAGAGGTAGGGAAGAATTCTAAGGATCATTTTTATTGCCTCCAGATGTTAGATGAGATGGCCAATGCAATTTGGTGCTAGGCCTTTCCCTTTAGGTTTTACCCCAACAATGTTTTCAGTAGTTTAGCTCATTCTGGAAATCAAGCATTTTACAGCAGGTTGGAGCACCCTGTATCTCAGCAGAGGAAAGAGGTAGGGAAGAATTCAAATACTCATTATGACTGTCTCCAGAAGTTAGATCAGATGGTCAATGCAATTTGGTGCTAGGCCTTTCCCTTTAGGTTTTACCCCAACAATGTTTTCATCAGTTTCGATCACTCTCAAAATCAAGCATTTTACAGCAGGTTGGAGCACCCTGTATCTCAGCCGAGGAAAGAGGTAGGGAAGAATTGAAATACTCATTTTGACCGCCTCCAGAAGTTAGATCAGATGGTCAATGCAATTTGGTGCTAGGCCTTTCCCTTTAGGTTTTACCCCAACAATGTTTTCATCAGTTTCGATCACTCTCAAAATCAAGCATTTTACAGCAGGTTGGAGCACCCTGTATCTCAGCAGAGGAAAGAGGTAGGGAAGAATTTAAATACTCATTTTGACCGCCTCCAGAAGTTAGATCAGATGGTCAATGCAATTTGGTGCTAGGCCTTTCCCTTTAGGTTTTACCCCAACAATGTTTTCATCAGTTTCGATCACTCTCAAAATCAAGCATTTTACAGCAGGTGGGAGCACCCTGTATCTCAGCCGAGGAAAGAGGTAGGGAAGAATTGAAATACTCATTTTGACCGCCTCCAGAAGTTAGATCAGATGGTCAATGCAATTTGGTGCTAGGCCTTTCCCTTTAGGTTTTACCCCAACAATGTTTTCATCAGTTTCGCTCACGCTCGCAATCCAGCATTTTACAGCAGGTTGGAGCACCCTGTATCTCAGCAGAGGAAAGAGGTAGGGAAGAATTGAAATACTCATTTTGACAGCCTCCAGAAGTTAGATCAGATAGCCAATGCAATTTGGTGCTAGGCCTTTCTTTTTAGGTTTTACCCCAACAATGTTTCATTAGTTTTGCCCACTCTCGAAATCAAGCATTTTGAACAGGATGGAGCACCCTGTATCTCAGCAGAGGAAAGAGGTAGGGAAGAATTCAAATACTCATTTTGACTGTCTCCAGAAGTTAGATCAGACGAGCAATGAAATTTGGTGCTAGGCCTTTCCTTTTAGGTTTTACCCCAACAATGTTTTCATTAGCTTCGATCATCTCAAAATCAAGCATTTTACAGCAGGTTGGAGCACCCTGTATCTCAGCGGAGGAAAGAGGTAGGGAAGAATTGAAATACTCATTTTGACCGTCTCCAGATATTAGAGCAGAGGGTCAATGCAATTTGGTGCTAGGCCTTTCCCTTTAGGTTTTACCCCAACAATGTTTTCATTAGCTTCGATCATCTCAAAATCAAGCATTTTACAGCAGTTTGGAGCGCCCTGTATCTCAGCACAGGAATAAGGCAGGGAAGAATTCAAACACTCATTTTGACTGCCTCCAGAAGTTAGATCAGATGGCCAATTCAATTTGGTGCTAGGCCTTTCCCTTTAGGTTTTACCCCAACAATGTTTTCATCAGTTTCGATCATCTCAAAATCAAGCATTTTACAGCAGTTTGGAGCACCCTGTATCTCAGCACAGGAAAGAGGTAGGGAAGAATTCTAAGCATCATTTTGACTGTCTCCAGAAGTTAGATCAGATGGCCAATGCAATTTGGTGCTAGGCCTTTCCCTTTAGGTTTTACCCCAACAATGTTTTCAGTAGTTTAGCTCATTCTGGAAATCAAGCATTTTACAGCAGCTTGGAGCACCCTGTATCTCAGCAGAGGAAAGAGGTAGGGAAGAATTCAAATACTCATTTTGACTGCCTTCAGAAGTTAGATCAGATGGCCAATGCAATTTGGTGCTAGGCCTTTCCCTTTAGGTTTTACCCCAACAATGTTTTCATTAGTTTCGCTCATTCTGGATATCAAGCATTTTACAGCAGGTTGGAGCACCCTGTATCTCAGCCGAGGAAAGAGGTAGGGAAGAATTCAAATACTCATTTTGACCGCCTCCAGAAGTTAGATCAGATGGTCAATGCAATTTGGTGCTAGGCCTTTCCCTTTAGGTTTTACCCCAACAATGTTTTCATCAGTTTCGCTCACGCTCGCAATCTAGCATTTTAGAGCAGGTTGGAGCACCCTGTATCTCAGCCGAGGAAAGAGGTAGGGAAGAATTGAAATACTCATTTTGACCGCCTCCAGAAGTTAGATCAGATGGCCAATGCAATTTGGTGCTAGGCCTTTCCCTTTAGGTTTTACCCCAACAATGTTTTCAGTAGTTTAGCTCATTCTGGAAATCAAGCATTTTACAGCAGGTTGGAGTACCCTGTATCTCAGCGGAGGAAAGAGGTAGGGAAGAATTCAAATACTCATTTTGACCGTCTCCAGAAGTTAGATCAGATGGTCAATGCAATTTGGTGCTAGGCCTTTCCCTTTAGGTTTTACCCCAACAATGTTTTCATTAGTTTAGCTCATTCTGGAAATCAAGCATTTTACAGCAGGTTGGAGCACCCTGTATCTCAGCGGAGGAAAGAGGTAGGGAAGAATTCTAAGGATCATTTCTATTGCCTCCAGATGTTAGATGAGATGGCCAATGCAATTTGGTGCTAGGCCTTTCCCTTTAGGTTTTACCCCAACAATGTTTTCATTAGTATAGCTCATTCTGGAAATCAAGCATTTTACAGCAGGTTGGAGCACCCTGTATCTCAGCGGAGGAAAGAGGTAGGGAAGAATTCTAAGGATCATTTTTATTGCCTCCAGATCTTAGATGAGATGGCCAATGCAATTTGGTGCTAGGCCTTTCCCTTTAGGTTTTACCCCAACAATGTTTTCATTAGTTTAGCTCATTCTGGAAATCAAGCATTTTACAGCAGGTTGGAGCACCCTGTATCTCAGCCGAGGAAAGAGGTAGGGAAGAATTCAAATACTCATTTTGGCCGCCTCCAGAAGTTAGATCAGATGGTCAATGCAATTTGGTGCTAGGCCTTTCCCTTTAGGTTTTACCCCAACAATGTTTTCATTAGTTTAGCTCATTCTGGAAATCAAGCATTTTACAGCAGGTTGGAGCACCCTGTATCTCAGCAGAGGAAAGAGGTAGGGAAGAATTCTAAGGATCATTTTTATTGCCTCCAGATGTTAGATGAGATGGCCAATGCAATTTGGTGCTAGGCCTTTCCCTTTAGGTTTTACCCCAACAATGTTTTCATTAGTTTAGCTCATTCTGGAAATCAAGCATTTTACAGCAGGTTGGAGCACCCTGTATCTCAGCGGAGGAAAGAGGTAGGGAAGAATTCTAAGGATCATTTCTATTGCCTCCAGATGTTAGATGAGATGGCCAATGCAATTTGGTGCTAGGCCTTTCCCTTTAGGTTTTACCCCAACAATGTTTTCATTAGTTTAGCTCATTCTGGAAATCAAGCATTTTACAGCAGGTTGGAGCACCCTGTATCTCAGCAGAGGAAAGAGGTAGGGAAGAATTCTAAGGATCATTTTGATTGCCTCTCAGATCTTAGATGAGATGGCCAATGCAATTTGGTGCTAGGCCTTTCCCTTTAGGTTTTACCCCAACAATGTTTTCATTAGTTTAGCTCATTCTGGAAATCAAGCATTTTACAGCAGGTTGGAGCACCCTGTATCTCAGCAGAGGAAAGAGGTAGGGAAGAATTCAAATACTCATTTTGACTGCCTTCAGAAGTTAGATCAGATGGCCAATGCAATTTGGTGCTAGGCCTTTCCCTTTAGGTTTTACCCCAACAATGTTTTCATTAGTTTCGCTCATTCTGGATATCAAGCATTTTACAGCAGGTTGGAGCACCCTGTATCTCAGCAGAGGAAAGAGGTAGGGAAGAATTCAAATACTCATTTTGACCGCCTCCAGAAGTTAGATCAGATGGTCAATGCAATTTGGTGCTAGGCCTTTCCCTTTAGGTTTTACCCCAACAATGTTTTCATCAGTTTCGCTCACGCTCAAAATCAGCATTTTAGAGCAGGTTGGAGATCCCTGTATCTCAGCAGAGGAAAGAGGTAGGGAAGAATTGAAATACTCATTTTGACCGCCTCCAGAAGTTAGATCAGATGGCCAATGCAATTTGGTGCTAGGCCTTTCCCTTTAGGTTTTACCCCAACAATGTTTTCAGTAGTTTAGCTCATTCTGGAAATCAAGCATTTTACAGCAGGTTGGAGTACCCTGTATCTCAGCGGAGGAAAGAGGTAGGGAAGAATTCAAATACTCATTTTGACCGTCTCCAGAAGTTAGATCAGATGGTCAATGCAATTTGGTGCTAGGCCTTTCCCTTTAGGTTTTACCCCAACAATGTTTTCATTAGTTTAGCTCATTCTGGAAATCAAGCATTTTACAGCAGGTTGGAGCACCCTGTATCTCAGCAGAGGAAAGAGGTAGGGAAGAATTCTAAGGATCATTTTGACTGCCTCCAGATGTTAGATGAGATGGCCAATGCAATTTGGTGCTAGGCCTTTCCCTTTAGGTTTTACCCCAACAATGTTTTCATTAGTTTAGCTCATTCTGGAAATCAAGCATTTTACAGCAGGTTGGAGCACCCTGTATCTCAGCGGAGGAAAGAGGTAGGGAAGAATTCTAAGGATCATTTTTATTGCCTCCAGATCTTAGATGAGATGGCCAATGCAATTTGGTGCTAGGCCTTTCCCTTTAGGTTTTACCCCAACAATGTTTTCATTAGTTTAGCTCATTCTGGAAATCAAGCATTTTACAGCAGCTTGGAGCACCCTGTATCTCAGCAGAGGAAAGAGGTAGGGAAGAATTCAAATACTCATTTTGACTGCCTTCAGAAGTTAGATCAGATGGCCAATGCAATTTGGTGCTAGGCCTTTCCCTTTAGGTTTTACCCCAACAATGTTTTCATTAGTTTCGCTCATTCTGGATATCAAGCATTTTACAGCAGGTTGGAGCACCCTGTATCTCAGCAGAGGAAAGAGGTAGGGAAGAATTCAAATACTCATTTTGACCGCCTCCAGAAGTTAGATCAGATGGTCAATGCAATTTGGTGCTAGGCCTTTCCCTTTAGGTTTTACCCCAACAATGTTTTCATCAGTTTCGCTCACGCTCGCAATCCAGCATTTTAGAGCAGGTTGGAGCACCCTGTATCTCAGCCGAGGAAAGAGGTAGGGAAGAATTGAAATACTCATTTTGACCGCCTCCAGAAGTTAGATCAGATGGCCAATGCAATTTGGTGCTAGGCCTTTCCCTTTAGGTTTTACCCCAACAATGTTTTCAGTAGTTTAGCTCATTCTGGAAATCAAGCATTTTACAGCAGGTTGGAGCACCCTGTATCTCAGCGGAGGAAAGAGGTAGGGAAGAATTGAAATACTCATTTTGACCGCCTCCAGAAGTTAGATCAGATGGTCAATGCAATTTGGTGCTAGGCCTTTCCTTTAGGTTTTACCCCAACAATGTTTTCATTAGCTTTTGGTGCTAGGCCTTTCCTTTAGGTTTTATGTTTTCATTAGCTTCGATCATCTCAAAATCAAGCATTTTACAGCAGTTTGGAGCACCCTGTATCTCAGCACAGGAATAAGGCAGGGAAGAATTCTACGGACTATTTTGACCGCCTCCAGAAGTTAGATCAGATGGCCAATGCAATTTGGTGCTAGGCCTTTCCCTTTAGGTTTTACCCCAACAATGTTTTCATTAGTTTCGCTCATTCTGGATATCAAGCATTTTACAGCAGGTTGGAGCACCCTGTATCTCAGCCGAGGAAAGAGGTAGGGAAGAATTCTAAGGACTATTTTGACTGCCTCCAGAAGTTAGATCAGATAGCCAATGCAATTTGGTGCTAGGCCTTTCCCTTTAGGTTTTACCCCAACAATGTTTCATTAGTTTCGCCCACTCTCGAAATCAAGCATTTTGAACAGGATGGAGCACCCTGTATCTCAGCAGAGGAAAGACGTAGGGAAGAATTCAAATACTCATTTTGACTGTCTCCAGAAGTTAGATCAGATGGCCAATGCAATTTGGTGCTAGGCCTTTCTCTTTAGGTTTTACCCCAACAATGAGTTCATTAGTTTAGCTCATTCTGGAAATCAAGCATTTTACAGCAGGTTGGAGTACCCTGTATCTCAGCGGAGGAAAGAGGTAGGGAAGAATTCTAAGGACTATTTTGACTGCCTCCAGAAGTTAGATCAGATAGCCAATGCAATTTGGTGCTAGGCCTTTCCCTTTAGGTTTTACCCCAACAATGTTTTCATCAGTTTCGCTCACGCTCGCAATCCAGCATTTTACAGCAGGTTGCAGCACCCTGTATCTCAGCAGAGGAAAGAGGTAGGGAAGAATTCAAATACTCATTTTGACTGCCTCCAGAAGTTAGATCAGATAGCCAATGCAATTTGGTGCTAGGCCTTTCCCTTTAGGTTTTACCCCAACAATGTTTTCATTAGTTTCGCCCACTCTCGAAATCAAGCATTTTGAACAGGATGGAGCACCCTGTATCTCAGCCGAGGAAAGAGGTAGGGAAGAATTCAAATACTCATTTTGACTGCCTCCAGAAGTTAGATCAGATGGCCAATGCAATTTGGTGCTAGGCCTTTCCCTTTAGGTTTTACCCCAACAATGTTTTCATGAGTTTCGATCACTCTCAAAATCAAGAATATTAAACAGGTTGGAGCACCCTGTATCTCAGCAGAGGAAAGAGGTAGGGAAGAATTCAAATACTCATTTTGACTGCCTCCAGAAGTTAGATCAGATGGCCAATGCAATTTGGTGCTAGGCCTTTCCCTTTAGGTTTTACCCCAACTATGTTTTCATTAGTTTCGCTCACCTCAAAATCAAGCATTTTACAGCAGGTTGGAGCACCCTGTATCTCAGCAGAGGAAAGAGGTAGGGAAGAATTCTAAGGATCATTTTGACTGCCTCCAGATGTTAGATCAGATGGCCAATGCAATTTGGTGCTAGGCCTTTCCCTTTAGGTTTTACCCCAACAATTTTTTCATTAGTTTCGCTCACTCTCAAAATCAAGCATTTTACAGCAGGTTGGAGCACCCTGTATCTCAGCAGAGGAAAGAGGTAGGGAAGAATTCAAATACTCATTTTGACTGCCTCCAGAAGTTAGATCAGATGCCAATGCAATTTGGTGCTAGGCCTTTCCTTTAGGTTTTACCCCAACAATGTTTCATTAGTTTCGCCCACTCTGAAATCAAGCATTTTGAACAGGATGGAGCACCCTGTATCTCAGCAGAGGAAAGAGGTTGGGAAGAATTCAAATACTCATTTTGACTGCCTCCAGAAGTTAGATCAGATAGCCAATGCAATTTGGTGCTAGGCCTTTCCCTTTAGGTTTTACCCCAACAATGTTTTCATTAGCTTCGATCATCTCAAAATCAAGCATTTTACAGCAGTTTGGAGCACCCTGTATCTCAGCAGAGGAAAGAGGTAGGGAAGAATTCAAATACTCATTTTGACCGCCTCCAGAAGTTAGATCAGATGGCCAATGCAATTTGGTGCTAGGCCTTTCCCTTTAGGTTTTACCCCAACAATGTTTTCATTAGCTTCGATCATCTCAAAATCAAGCATTTTACAGCAGTTTGGAGCACCCTGTATCTCAGCACAGGAATAAGGCAGGGAAGAATTCTAAGGATCATTTTGACTGCCTCCAGAAGTTAGATCAGATGGCCAATGCAATTTGGTGCTAGGTCTTTCTCTTTAGGTTTTACCCCAACAATGTTTTCACTAGTTTCGCTCATTCTGGAAATGAAGCATTTTACAGCAGGTTGGAGCACCCTGTATCTCAGCAGAGGAAAGAGGTAGGGAAGAATTCAAACACTCATTTTGACTGCCTTCAGAAGTTAGATCAGATGGCAATGCAATTTGGTGCTAGGCCTTTCCCTTTAGGTTTTACCCCAACAATATTTTCATTAGTTTCGCTCATTCTGGATATCAAGCGTTTTACAGCAGGTTGGAGCACCCTGTATCTCAGCCGAGGAAAGAGGTAGGGAAGAATTCAAATACTCATTTTGACTGTCTCCAGAAGTTAGATCAGATGGCCAATGCAATTTGGTGCTAGGCCTTTCTCTTTAGGTTTTACCCCAACAATGATTTCATTAGTTTCGCCACTCTCGAAATCAAGCATTTTGAACAGGATGGAGCACCCTGTATCTCAGCAGAGGAAAGAGGTAGGGAAGAATTCAAATACTCATTTTGACTGTCTCCAGAAGTTAGATCAGACGAGCAATGAAATTTGGTGCTAGGCCTTTCCTTTTAGGTTTTACCCAACAATGTTTTCATTAGCTTCGATCATCTCAAAATCAAGCATTTTACAGCAGTTTGGAGCACCCTGTATCTCAGCAGAGGAATAAGGCAGGGAAGAATTCTAAGGACTATTTTGACTGCCTCCAGAAGTTAGATCAGATGGCCAATGCAATTTGGTGCTAGGCCTTTCTCTTTAGGTTTTACCCCAACAATGTTTCATTAGTTTCGCCCACTCTCGAAATCAAGCATTTTGAACAGGATGGAGCACCCTGTATCTCAGCAGAGGAAAGAGGTAGGGAAGAATTCAAATACTCATTTTGACTGCCTCCAGAAGTTAGATCAGATAGCCAATGCAATTTGGTGCTAGGCCTTTCCCTTTAGGTTTTACCCCAACAATGTTTTCATTAGCTTCGATCACTCTCAAAATCAAGCATTTTACAGCAGTTTGGAGCACCCTGTATCTCAGCAGAGGAAAGAGGTAGGGAAGAATTCAAATACTCATTTTGACCGCCTCCAGAAGTTAGATCAGATGGCCAATGCAATTTGGTGCTAGGCCTTTCCCTTTAGGTTTTACCCCAACAATGTTTCATTAGTTTCGCCCACTCTCGAAATCAAGCATTTTGAACAGGATGGAGCACCCTGTATCTCAGCAGAGGAAAGAGGTAGGGAAGAATTCAAATACTCATTTTGACTGCCTCCAGAAGTTAGATCAGATGGCCAATTCAATTTGGTGTAGGCCTTTCCCTTTAGGTTTTACCCCAACAATGTTTTCAGTAGTTTAGCTCATTCTGGAAATCAAGCATTTTAGAGCAGGTTGGAGTACCCTGTATCTCAGCGGAGGAAAGAGGTAGGGAAGAATTTAAATACTCATTTTGACCGTCTCCAGATATTAGAGCAGATGGTCAATGCAATTTGGTGCTAGGCCTTTCCCTTTAGGTTTTACCCCAACAATGTTTTCATTAGCTTCGATCATCTCAAAATCAAGCATTTTACAGCAGTTTGGAGCACCCTGTATCTCAGCACAGGAATAAGGCAGGGAAGAATTCAAACACTCATTTTGACTGCCTCCAGAAGTTAGATCAGATGGCCAATTCAATTTGGTGCTAGGCCTTTCCCTTTAGGTTTTACCCCAACAATGTTTTCATCAGTTTCGATCATCTCAAAATCAAGCATTTTACAGCAGTTTGGAGCACCCTGTATCTCAGCACAGGAAAGAGGTAGGGAAGAATTCTAAGCATCATTTTGACTGTCTCCAGAAGTTAGATCAGATGGCCAATGCAATTTGGTGCTAGGCCTTTCCCTTTAGGTTTTACCCCAACAATGTTTTCAGTAGTTTAGCTCATTCTGGAAATCAAGCATTTTACAGCAGCTTGGAGCACCCTGTATCTCAGCAGAGGAAAGAGGTAGGGAAGAATTCAAATACTCATTTTGACTGCCTTCAGAAGTTAGATCAGATGGCCAATGCAATTTGGTGCTAGGCCTTTCCCTTTAGGTTTTACCCCAACAATGTTTTCATTAGTTTCGCTCATTCTGGATATCAAGCATTTTACAGCAGGTTGGAGCACCCTGCATCTCAGCAGAGGAAAGAGGTAGGGAAGAATTCAAATACTCATTTTGACCGCCTCCAGAAGTTAGATCAGATGGTCAATGCAATTTGGTGCTAGGCCTTTCCCTTTAGGTTTTACCCCAACAATGTTTTCAGTAGTTTAGCTCATTCTGGAAATCAAGCATTTTACAGCAGGTTGGAGTACCCTGTATCTCAGCGGAGGAAAGAGGTAGGGAAGAATTCAAATACTCATTTTGACCGTCTCCAGAAGTTAGATCAGATGGTCAATGCAATTTGGTGCTAGGCCTTTCCCTTTAGGTTTTACCCCAACAATGTTTTCATTAGTTTAGCTCATTCTGGAAATCAAGCATTTTACAGCAGGTTGGAGCACCCTGTATCTCAGCGGAGGAAAGAGGTAGGGAAGAATTCTAAGGATCATTTTTATTGCCTCCAGATGTTAGATGAGATGGCCAATGCAATTTGGTGCTAGGCCTTTCCCTTTAGGTTTTACCCCAACAATGTTTTCATTAGTTTAGCTCATTCTGGAAATCAAGCATTTTACAGCAGGTTGGAGCACCCTGTATCTCAGCGGAGGAAAGAGGTAGGGAAGAATTCTAAGGATCATTTCTATTGCCTCCAGATGTTAGATGAGATGGCCAATGCAATTTGGTGCTAGGCCTTTCCCTTTAGGTTTTACCCCAACAATGTTTTCATTAGTTTAGCTCATTCTGGAAATCAAGCATTTTACAGCAGTTTGGAGCACCCTGTATCTCAGCACAGGAATAAGGCAGGGAAGAATTCTAAGGACTATTTTGACCGCCTCCAGAAGTTAGATCAGATGGTCAATGCAATTTGGTGCTAGGTCTTTCCCTTTAGGTTTTACCCCAACAATGTTTTCATCAGTTTCGCTCACGCTCGCAATCCAGCAATTTACAGCAGGTTGGAGCACCCTGTATCTCAGCAGAGGAAAGAGGTAGGGAAGAATTGAAATACTCATTTTGACCGCCTCCAGAAGTTAGATCAGATGGTCAAGGCAATTTGGTGCTAGGCCTTTCCCTTTAGGTTTTACCCCAACAATGTTTTCATTAGTTTCGCTCACGCTCGCAATCCAGCAATTTACAGCAGGTTGGAGCACCCTGTATCTCAGCAGAGGAAAGAGGTAGGGAAGAATTCAAATACTCATTTTGACCGTCTCCAGAAGTTAGATCAGATGGTCAATGCAATTTGGTGCTAGGCCTTTCCCTTTAGGTTTTAACCCAACTATGTTTTCATTATTTTCGATCTCTCTCGAAATCAAGAATATTAAACAGGTTGGAGCACCCTGTATCTCAGCAGAGGAAAGAGGTAGGGAAGAATTCAAATACTCATTTTGACTGCCTCCAGAAGTTAGATCAGATGGCCAATGCAATTTGGTGCTAGGCCTTTCCCTTCAGGTTTTACCCCAACAATGTTTTCATTAGTTTAGCTCATCTCAAAATCAAGCATTTTACAGCAGTTTGGAGCACCCTGTATCTCAGCACAGGAATAAGGCAGGGAAGAATTCTAAGGACTCATTTTGACTGCCTCCAGAAGTTAGATCAGATGGCCAATGCAATTTGGTGCTAGGCCTTTCCCTTTAGGTTTTACCCCAACAATGTTTTCATTAGTTTCGCTCACTCTGAAATCCAGCAGTTTACAGCAGGTTGGAGCACCCTGTATCTCAGCAGAGGAAAGAGGTAGGGAAGAATTCAAATACTCATTTTGACTGTCTCCAGAAGTTAGATCAGATGGCCAATGCAATTTGGTGCTAGGCCTTTCCCTTTAGGTTTTACCCCAACAATGTTTCATTAGTTTCGCCACTCTCAAAATCAAGCATTTTGAACAGGATGGAGCACCCTGTATCTCAGCAGAGGAAAGAGGTAGGGAAGAATTCAAATACTCATTTTGACTGCCTCCAGAAGTTAGATCAGATGGCCAATGCAATTTGGTGCTAGGCCTTTCCCTTTAGGTTTTACCCCAACAATGTTTTCATTAGTTTATCATTCTCAAAATCAAGCATTTTACAGCAGGTTGGAGCACCCTGTATCTCAGCACAGGAAAGAGGTAGGGAAGAATTCTAAGGACTCATTTTGACTGCCTCCAGAAGTTAGATCAGATGGCCAATGCAATTTGGTGCTAGGCCTTTCCTTTAGGTTTTACCCCAACAATGTTTTCATTAGTTTCGCTCATCTCTGAAATCAAGCATTTTACAGCAGGTTGGAGCACCCTGTATCTCAGCAGAGGAAAGAGGTAGGGAAGAATTCAAATACTCATTTTGACTGCCTCCAGAAGTTAGATCAGATGCCAATGCAATTTGGTGCTAGGCCTTTCCCTTTAGGTTTTACCCCAACAATGTTTTCATTAGCTTCGATCATCTCAAAATCAAGCATTTTACAGCAGTTTGGAGCACCCTGTATCTCAGCACAGGAATAAGGCAGGGAAGAATTCTAAGGACTATTTTGACCGCCTCCAGAAGTTAGATCAGATGGCCAATGCAATTTGGTGCTAGGCCTTTCCCTTTAGGTTTTACCCCAACAATGTTTTCATTAGTTTCGCTCATTCTGGAAATCAAGCATTTTACAGCAGGTTGGAGCACCCTGTATCTCAGCAGAGGAAAGAGGTAGGGAAGAATTCTAAGGATCATTTTGACTGCCTCCAGAAGTTAGATCAGATGGCCAATGCAATTTGGTGCTAGGCCTTTCCCTTTAGGTTTTACCCCAACAATGTTTTCATTAGTTTCGCTCACTCTCGCAATCAGCATTTTGACAGCAGGTTGGAGCACCCTGTATCTCAGCAGAGGAAAGAGGTAGGGAAGAATTCTAAGGATCATTTTGACTGCCTCCAGAACTTAGATCAGATGGCCAATGCAATTTGGTGCTAGGCCTTTCCCTTTAGGTTTTACCCCAACAATGTTTTCATTAGTTTCGCTCATTCTGGAAATCAAGCATTTTACAGCAGGTTGGAGCACCCTGTATCTCAGCACAGGAAAGAGGTAGGGAAGAAGTCAAATACTCATTTTGACTGCCTCCAGAACTTAGATCAGATGGCCAATGCAATTTGGTGCTAGGCCTTTCCCTTTAGGTTTTACCCCAACAATGTTTTCATTAGTTTCGCTCAATCTCGAGATCAAGCATTTGACAGCAGGTTGGAGCACCCTGTATCTCAGCAGAGGAAAGAGGTAGGGAAGAATTCAAATACTCATTTTGACTGCCTCCAGAACTTAGATCAGATGGCCAATGCAATTTGGTGCTAGGCCTTTCCCTTTAGGTTTTACCCCAACAATGTTTTCATTAGCTTCGATCACTCTCAAAATCAAGCATTTTACAGCAGTTTGGAGCACCCTGTATCTCAGCCGAGGAAAGAGGTAGGGAAGAATTGAAATACTCATTTTGACCGCCTCCAGAAGTTAGATCAGATGGCCAATGCAATTTGGTGCTAGGCCTTTCCCTTTAGGTTTTACCCCAACAATGATTTCATTAGTTTAGCTCATTCTGGAAATCAAGCATTTTACAGCAGGTTGGAGTACCCTGTATCTCAGCGGAGGAAAGAGGTAGGGAAGAATTCAAATACTCATTTTGACCGTCTCCAGAAGTTAGATCAGATGGTCAATGCAATTTGGTGCTAGGCCTTTCCCTTTAGGTTTTACCCCAACAATGTTTTCATCAGTTTCGCTCACGCTCGCAATCCAGCATTTTACAGCAGGTTGCAGCACCCTGTATCTCAGCAGAGGAAAGAGGTAGGGAAGAATTCAAATACTCATTTTGACAGCCTCCAGAAGTTAGATCAGATAGCCAATGCAATTTGGTGCTAGGCCTTTCCCTTTAGGTTTTACCCCAACAATGTTTCGTTAGTTTCGCCCACTCTCGAAATCAAGCATTTTGAACAGGATGGAGCACCCTGTATCTCAGCCGAGGAAAGAGGTAGGGAAGAATTCAAATACTCATTTTGACTGTCTCCAGAAGTTAGATCAGACGAGCAATGAAATTTGGTGCTAGGCCTTTCCTTTTAGGTTTTACCCCAACAATGTTTTCATGAGTTTCGATCACTCTCAAAATCAAGAATATTAAACAGGTTGGAGCACCCTGTATCTCAGCCGAGGAAAGAGGTAGGGAAGAATTCAAATACTCATTTTGACTGCCTCCAGAAGTTAGATCAGTTGGCCAATGCATTTTGGTGCTAGGCCTTTCCCTTTAAGTTTTACCCCAACTATGTTTTCATTAGATTCGCCCACTCTCGAAATCAAGCATTTTACAGCAGTTTGGAGCACCCTGTATCTCAGCACAAGAATAAGGCAGGGAAGAATTCTAAGGACTATTTTGACCGCCTCCAGATGTTAGATCAGATGGCCAATGCAATTTGGTGCTAGGCCTTTCCCTTTAGGTTTTACCCCAACAATTTTTTCATTAGTTTCGCTCACTCTCAAAATCAAGCATTTTACAGCAGGTTGGAGCACCCTGTATCTCAGCAGAGGAAAGAGGTAGGGAAGAATTCAAATACTCATTTTGACTGCCTCCAGAAGTTAGATCAGATAGCCAATGCAATTTGGTGCTAGGCCTTTCTCTTTAGGTTTTACCCCAACAATGTTTCATTAGTTTCGCCCACTCTCGAAATCAAGCATTTTGAACAGGATGGAGCACCCTGTATCTCAGCAGAGGAAAGAGGTTGGGAAGAATTCAAATACTCATTTTGACTGCCTCCAGAAGTTAGATCAGATAGCCAATGCAATTTGGTGCTAGGCCTTTCCCTTTAGGTTTTACCCCAACAATGTTTTCATTAGCTTCGATCATCTCAAAATCAAGCATTTTATAGCAGTTTGGAGCACCCTGTATCTCAGCCGAGGAAAGAGGTAGGGAAGAATTGAAATACTCATTTTGACCGCCTCCAGAAGTTAGATCAGATGGTCAATGCAATTTGGTGCTAGGCCTTTCCCTTTAGGTTTTACCCCAACAATGTTTTCATTAGCTTCGATCATCTCAAAATCAAGCATTTTACAGCAGTTTGGAGCACCCTGTATCTCAGCACAGGAATAAGGCAGGGAAGAATTCTACGGACTATTTTGACCGCCTCCAGAAGTTAGATCAGATGGCCAATGCAATTTGGTGCTAGGTCTTTCTCTTTAGGTTTTACCCCAACAATGTTTTCACTAGTTTCGCTCATTCTGGAAATGAAGCATTTTACAGCAGGTTGGAGCACCCTGTATCTCAGCAGAGGAAAGAGGTAGGGAAGAATTCAAACACTCATTTTGACTGCCTTCAGAAGTTAGATCAGATGGCAATGCAATTTGGTGCTAGGCCTTTCCCTTTAGGTTTTACCCCAACAATATTTTCATTAGTTTCGCTCATTCTGGATATCAAGCGTTTTACAGCAGGTTGGAGCACCCTGTATCTCAGCCGAGGAAAGAGGTAGGGAAGAATTCAAATACTCATTTTGACTGTCTCCAGAAGTTAGATCAGATGGCCAATGCAATTTGGTGCTAGGCCTTTCTCTTTAGGTTTTACCCCAACAATGATTTCATTAGTTTCGCCCACTCTCGAAATCAAGCATTTTGAACAGGATGGAGCACCCTGTATCTCAGCAGAGGAAAGAGGTAGGGAAGAATTCAAATACTCATTTTGACTGTCTCCAGAAGTTAGATCAGACGAGCAATGAAATTTGGTGCTAGGCCTTTCCTTTTAGGTTTTACCCAACAATGTTTTCATTAGCTTCGATCATCTCAAAATCAAGCATTTTACAGCAGTTTGGAGCACCCTGTATCTCAGCACAGGAATAAGGCAGGGAAGAATTCTAAGGACTATTTTGACTGCCTCCAGAAGTTAGATCAGATAGCCAATGCAATTTGGTGCTAGGCCTTTCTCTTTAGGTTTTACCCCAACAATGTTTCATTAGTTTCGCCCACTCTCGAAATCAAGCATTTTGAACAGGATGGAGCACCCTGTATCTCAGCAGAGGAAAGAGGTAGGGAAGAATTCAAATACTCATTTTGACTGCCTCCAGAAGTTAGATCAGATAGCCAATGCAATTTGGTGCTAGGCCTTTCCCTTTAGGTTTTACCCCAACAATGTTTTCATTAGCTTCGATCACTCTCAAAATCAAGCATTTTACAGCAGTTTGGAGCACCCTGTATCTCAGCCGAGGAAAGAGGTAGGGAAGAATTGAAATACTCATTTTGACCGCCTCCAGAAGTTAGATCAGATGGCCAATGCAATTTGGTGCTAGGCCTTTCCCTTTAGGTTTTACCCCAACAATGTTTCATTAGTTTCGCCCACTCTCGAAATCAAGCATTTTGAACAGGATGGAGCACCCTGTATCTCAGCAGAGGAAAGAGGTAGGGAAGAATTCAAATACTCATTTTGACTGTCTCCAGAAGTTAGATCAGACGAGCAATGAAATTTGGTGCTAGGCCTTTCCTTTTAGGTTTTACCCCAACAATGTTTTCAGTAGTTTAGCTCATTCTGGAAATCAAGCAGTTTACAGCAGGTTGGAGCACCCTGTATCTCAGCGGAGGAAAGAGGTAGGGAAGAATTTAAATACTCATTTTGACCGTCTCCAGATATTAGAGCAGATGGTCAATGCAATTTGGTGCTAGGCCTTTCCCTTTAGGTTTTACCCCAACAATGTTTTCATTAGCTTCGATCATCTCAAAATCAAGCATTTTACAGCAGTTTGGAGCACCCTGTATCTCAGCACAGGAATAAGGCAGGGAAGAATTCAAACACTCATTTTGACTGCCTCCAGAAGTTAGATCAGATGGCCAATTCAATTTGGTGCTAGGCCTTTCCCTTTAGGTTTTACCCCAACAATGTTTTCATCAGTTTCGATCATCTCAAAATCAAGCATTTTACAGCAGTTTGGAGCACCCTGTATCTCAGCACAGGAAAGAGGTAGGGAAGAATTCTAAGCATCATTTTTACTGTCTCCAGAAGTTAGATCAGATGGCCAATGCAATTTGGTGCTAGGCCTTTCCCTTTAGGTTTTACCCCAACAATGTTTTCAGTAGTTTAGCTCATTCTGGAAATCAAGCATTTTACAGCAGCTTGGAGCACCCTGTATCTCAGCAGAGGAAAGAGGTAGGGAAGAATTCAAATACTCATTTTGACTGCCTTCAGAAGTTAGATCAGATGGCCAATGCAATTTGGTGCTAGGCCTTTCCCTTTAGGTTTTACCCCAACAATGTTTTCATTAGTTTCGCTCATTCTGGATATCAAGCATTTTACAGCAGGTTGGAGCACCCTGCATCTCAGCCGAGGAAAGAGGTAGGGAAGAATTCAAATACTCATTTTGACCGCCTCCAGAAGTTAGATCAGATGGTCAATGCAATTTGGTGCTAGGCCTTTCCCTTTAGGTTTTACCCCAACAATGTTTTCATCAGTTTCGCTCACGCTCGCAATCCAGCATTTTAGAGCAGGTTGGAGCACCCTGTATCTCAGCCGAGGAAAGAGGTAGGGAAGAATTGAAATACTCATTTTGACCGCCTCCAGATGTTAGATCACATGACCAATGCAATTTGGTGCTAGGCCTTTCCCTTTAGGTTTTACCCCAACAATGTTTTCAGTAGTTTAGCTCATTCTGGAAATCAAGCATTTTACAGCAGGTTGGAGTACCCTGTATCTCAGCGGAGGAAAGAGGTAGGGAAGAATTCAAATACTCATTTTGACCGTCTCCAGAAGTTAGATCAGATGGTCAATGCAATTTGGTGCTAGGCCTTTCCCTTTAGGTTTTACCCCAACAATGTTTTCATTAGTTTAGCTCATTCTGGAAATCAAGCATTTTACAGCAGGTTGGAGCACCCTGTATCTCAGCGGAGGAAAGAGGTAGGGAAGAATTCTAAGGATCATTTTTATTGCCTCCAGATGTTAGATGAGATGGCCAATGCAATTTGGTGCTAGGCCTTTCCCTTTAGGTTTTACCCCAACAATGTTTTCATTAGTTTAGCTCATTCTGAAATCAAGCATTTTACAGCAGGTTGGAGCACCCTGTATCTCAGCGGAGGAAAGAGGTAGGGAAGAATTCTAAGGATCATTTCTATTGCCTCCAGATGTTAGATGAGATGGCCAATGCAATTTGGTGCTAGGCCTTTCCCTTTAGGTTTTACCCCAACAATGTTTTCATTAGTTTAGCTCATTCTGGAAATCAAGCATTTTACAGCAGTTTGGAGCACCCTGTATCTCAGCACAGGAATAAGGCAGGGAAGAATTCTAAGGACTATTTTGACCGCCTCCAGAAGTTAGATCAGATGGTCAATGCAATTTGGTGCTAGGTCTTTCTCTTTAGGTTTTACCCCAACAATGTTTTCATCAGTTTCGCTCACGCTCGCAATCCAGCAATTTACAGCAGGTTGGAGCACCCTGTATCTCAGCAGAGGAAAGAGGTAGGGAAGAATTGAAATACTCATTTTGACCGCCTCCAGAAGTTAGATCAGATGGTCAAGGCAATTTGGTGCTAGGCCTTTCCCTTTAGGTTTTACCCCAACAATGTTTTCATTAGTTTCGCTCACGCTCGCAATCCAGCAATTTACAGCAGGTTGGAGCACCCTGTATCTCAGCAGAGGAAAGAGGTAGGGAAGAATTCAAATACTCATTTTGACCGTCTCCAGAAGTTAGATCAGATGGTCAATGCAATTTGGTGCTAGGCCTTTCCCTTTAGGTTTTAACCCAACTATGTTTTCATTATTTTCGATCTCTCTCGAAATCAAGAATATTAAACAGGTTGGAGCACCCTGTATCTCAGCAGAGGAAAGAGGTAGGGAAGAATTCAAATACTCATTTTGACTGCCTCCAGAAGTTAGATCAGATGGCCAATGCAATTTGGTGCTAGGCCTTTCCCTTCAGGTTTTACCCCAACAATGTTTTCATTAGCTTCGATCATCTCAAAATCAAGCATTTTACAGCAGTTTGGAGCACCCTGTATCTCAGCACAGGAATAAGGCAGGGAAGAATTCTAAGGACTATTTTGACTGCCTCCAGAAGTTAGATCAGATGGCCAATGCAATTTGGTGCTAGGCCTTTCCCTTTAGGTTTTACCCCAACAATGTTTTCATTAGCTTCGCTCACTCTCGCAATCCAGCAGTACACAGCAGGTTGGAGCACCCTGTATCTCAGCAGAGGAAAGAGGTAGGGAAGAATTCAAATACTCATTTTGACTGTCTCCAGAAGTTAGATCAGATGGCCAATGCAATTTGGTGCTAGGCCTTTCCCTTTAGGTTTTACCCCAACAATGTTTCATTAGTTTCGCCCACTCTCGAAATCAAGCATTTTGAACAGGATGGAGCACCCTGTATCTCAGCAGAGGAAAGAGGTAGGGAAGAATTCAAATACTCATTTTGACTGCCTCCAGAAGTTAGATCAGATGGCCAATGCAATTTGGTGCTAGGCCTTTCCCTTTAGGTTTTACCCCAACAATGTTTTCATTAGCTTCGATCATCTCAAAATCAAGCATTTTACAGCAGTTTGGAGCACCCTGTATCTCAGCACAGGAATAAGGCAGGGAAGAATTCTAAGGACTATTTTGACTGCCTCCAGAAGTTAGATCAGATGGCCAATGCAATTTGGTGCTAGGCCTTTCTCTTTAGGTTTTACCCCAACAATGTTTTCATTAGTTTCGCCCACTCTCGAAATCAAGCATTTTACAGCAGGTTGGAGCACCCTGTATCTCAGCAGAGGAAAGAGGTAGGGAAGAATTCAAATACTCATTTTGACTGCCTCCAGAAGTTAGATCAGATAGCCAATGCAATTTGGTGCTAGGCCTTTCCCTTTAGGTTTTACCCCAACAATGTTTTCATTAGCTTCGATCACTCTCAAAATCAAGCATTTTACAGCAGGTTGGAGCACCCTGTATCTCAGCACAGGAATAAGGCAGTGAAGAATTCTAAGGACTATTTTGACCGCCTCCAGAAGTTAGATCAGATGGCCAATGCAATTTGGTGCTAGGTCTTTCTCTTTAGGTTTTACCCCAACAATGTTTTCACTAGTTTCGCTCATTCTGGAAATGAAGCATTTTACAGCAGGTTGGAGCACCCTGTATCTCAGCAGAGGAAAGAGGTAGGGAAGAATTCTAAGCATCATTTTGACTGTCTCCAGAAGTTAGATCAGATGGCCAATGCAATTTGGTGCTAGGCCTTTCCCTTTAGGTTTTACCCCAACAATGTTTTCATTAGTTTCGCTCACTCTCGCAATCCAGCAGTACACAGCAGGTTGGAGCACCCTGTATCTCAGCAGAGGAATAAGGTAGGGAAGAATTCTAAGGATCTTTTTGACTGCCTCCAGAACTTAGATGAGATGACCAATGAAATTTGGTGCTAGGCCTTTCCCTTTAGGTTTTTACCCCAACAATGTTTTCATTAGTTTCGCTCACTCTCGCAATCCAGCAGTATACAGCAGGTTGGAGCACCCTGTATCTCAGCAGAGGAAAGAGGTAGGGAAGAATTCAAATACTCATTTTGACTGCCTCCAGAACTTAGATCAGATGGCCAATGCAATTTGGTGCTAGGCCTTTCCCTTTAGGTTTTTACCCCAACAA
Source organism: Melanerpes aurifrons (assembly GCA_011125475.1). Classification (NCBI taxonomy): domain Eukaryota; kingdom Metazoa; phylum Chordata; class Aves; order Piciformes; family Picidae; genus Melanerpes; species Melanerpes aurifrons. Next base: position 10,189,760 of record WWNC01000046.1, on the reverse strand, counting down.
TGTTTTCATTAGTTTCGCTCACTCTCGCAATCCAGCAGTATACAGCAGGTTGGAGCACCCTGTATCTCAGCAGAGGAAAGAGGTAGGGAAGAATTCAAATACTCATTTTGACTGCCTCCAGAACTTAGATCAGATGGCCAATGCAATTTGGTGCTAGGCCTTTCCCTTTAGGTTTTACCCCAACAATGTTTTCTTTAGTTTCGATCACTCTCAAAATCAAGCATTTTGCAGCAGGTTGGAGCACCCGGTATGTCAGCAGAGGAAAGAGGTAGGGAAGAATTCTAAGGATCTTTTTGACTGCCTCCAGAAGCTAGATCAGATAGCCAATGCAATTTGGTGCTAGGCCTTTCCCTTTAGGTTTTACCCCAACAATGATTTCATTAGTTTCGATCACTCTCGAAATCAAGCAGTTTACAGCAAGTTGGAGCACCCTGTATCTCAGCCGAGGAATAAGGTAGGGAAGAATTCTAAGGATCTTTTTGACTGCCTCCAGAAGTTAGATCAGATGGCCAATGCAATTTGGTGCTAGGCCTTTCCCTTTAGGTTTTACCCCAACAATGTTTCATTAGTTTCACCCACTCTCGAAATCAAGCATTTTGAACAGGATGGAGCACCCTGTATCTCAGCAGAGGAAAGACGTAGGGAAGAATTCAAATACTCATTTTGACTGTCTCCAGAAGTTAGATCAGATGGCCAATGCAATTTGGTGCTAGGCCTTTCTCTTTAGGTTTTACCCCAACAATGTTTCATTAGTTTCGCCCACTCTCGAAATCAAGCATTTTGAACAGGATGGAGCACCCTGTATCTCAGCAGAGGAAAGAGGTAGGGAAGAATTCAAATACTCATTTTGACTGTCTCCAGAAGTTAGATCAGACGAGCAATGAAATTTGGTGCTAGGCCTTTCCTTTTAGGTTTTACCCCAACAATGTTTTCATGAGTTTCGATCACTCTCAAAATCAAGAATATTAAACAGGTTGGAGCACCCTGTATCTCAGCCGAGGAAAGAGGTAGGGAAGAATTCAAATACTCATTTTGACTGCCTCCAGAAGTTAGATCAGTTGGCCAATGCATTTTGGTGCTAGGCCTTTCCCTTTAAGTTTTACCCCAACTATGTTTTCATTAGATTCGCCCACTCTCGAAATCAAGAATATTAAACAGGTTGGAGCACCCTGTATCTCAGCAGAGGAAAAACGTAGGGAAGAATTGAAATACTCATTTTGACCGCCTCCAGAAGTTAGATCAGATGGTCTATGCAATTTGGTGCTAGGCCTTTCCCTTTAGGTTTTACCCCAACAATGTTTTCATTAGCTTCGATCATCTCAAAATCAAGCATTTTACAGCAGTTTGGAGCACCCTGTATCTCAGCACAGGAATAAGGCAGGGAAGAATTCTAAGGACTATTTTGACCGTCTCCAGAAGTTAGATCAGATGGCCAATGCAATTTGGTGCTAGGCCTTTCCCTTTAGGTTTTACCCCAACAATGTTTTCATTAGTTTCGCTCATTCTGGAAATGAAGCATTTTACAGCAGGTTGGAGCACCCTGTATCTCAGCAGAGGAAAGAGGTAGGGAAGAATTCAAATACTCATTTTGACTGCCTCCAGAAGTTAGATCAGATAGCCAATGCAATTTGGTGCTAGGCCTTTCTCTTTAGGTTTTACCCCAACAATGTTTCATTTGTTTCGCCCACTCTCGAAATCAAGCATTTTGAACAGGATGGAGCACCCTGTATCTCAGCAGAGGAAAGAGGTAGGGAAGAATTCAAATACTCATTTTGACCGCCTCCAGAAGTTAGATCAGATGGTCAATGCAATTTGGTGCTAGGCCTTTCCCTTTAGGTTTTACCCCAACAATGTTTTCATCAGTTTCGATCACTCTCAAAATCAAGCATTTTACAGCAGGTTGGAGCACCCTGTATCTCAGCGGAGGAAAGAGGTAGGGAAGAATTCAAATACTCATTTTGACCGTCTCCAGAAGTTAGATCAGATGGTCAATGCAATTTGGTGCTAGGCCTTTCCCTTTAGGTTTTAACCCAACTATGTTTTCATTAGATTCGCCCACTCTCGAAATCAAGAATATTAAACAGTTGGAGCACCCTGTATCTCAGCAGAGGAAAGAGGTAGGGAAGAAGTCAAATACTCATTTTGACTGCCTCCAGAACTTAGATCAGATGACCAATGCAATTTGGTGCTAGGCCTTTCCCTTTAGGTTTTACCCCAACAATGTTTTCGTTAGTTTCGCTCACTCTCGCAATCAAACATTTTACAGCAATGTGGACCACACTGTATCTGAACAGAGGAAAGAGGTAGGGCAGAATTCTAAGGTGCATACAGCACTTCTGAGACAATTCGAATAGAAGCAAAACATTCTTGCGGTAAAACCAAAATGGAAAATTCTAGCGCCACATTGCATTTGCCATCTGAGCTAACTTCTGGAGACAGTCAAAAAGATCCTAAGAAGTCTTCCCTACCTCTTTCCTCTGCTGAGAGACATCCATTAAATGGAATGGAATGGAACAGACCAGGGCGGAAGAGACCTTGAAGATCATTGCGGCCAACCTATCAACTAATCCAACCCACCAGTCACAATTCATTTCCCCTTGTCCTGTCACTAGGTCACTGTTTTCAGCCCTGGATTGTAAAAGAAAATCACAGAATCAAATGTTTCTGAGGACGGAAACTCCAGAACCCCTCTGAGCAGTGTTTGAAGCACATGCAAAGGGTTTTTTTTCACATTTAAATGGAGTTTTTGATTTGGTGCCCATTTACTCCTAGCACCTCCAAGAAGAGATATGGTTAGTCAAAGCCATAGAACCACACAATCATAGAGTGATTTGGATTTGAAGAGACCTTTAAAGGTTATCTTCAACTACATCAGGTTGCTCAGACCCTCATCCAAGCTGCCAAGGAATGTTGCCAGGGATGGGGCAGCTGTCATCTCTCTGTGCAACCTGGGCCAGTGTCTTGGCAATCTCATTAAGAAAAAAAAATCTTCCTTCTCTCTAGTCTGAATTTCCCTCTTTTACTTTCAAACCATCACCCCTTAGCCTGTCCCAACAGGCCCTGATAAGAAGTCTAGCCTCAAGGCCACCAGGAGGTCTCCCTAGAGCCTTCTCCTCTCCAAGCTGAACAATCCCAACTCTTCCAGCCCTGCCTCACAGCAGACGGCTTCCAGCTGTCCCATCATTCCTGTGGCTTACTCTGACCACATTCCAAAAGTTCCCTGTCTGTGCTGTGCTGAGGACTCCAGAGCTGCCCCAGCACTGCAGGTGGGGGTCTCAGCAGGGCACAGCAGATGGGAAGTCCCTTTCCTGCCCCTGCTGCCCACACTGCTGGGCATGCAACCCACGGGATGATTTTCTTCTAGGCTGCCCACCCTGGCCTAGAGTTAGGGCTCACCCTGCTCTGAGCAGGTGCTGGCTAAAGATGGTCAGAGATCCCTTGTCCTATGAGCCCTTTGTAGAGTTTTACCACTCTTATTAAACCTCTCTTTAGGAAAGAGGCCTCACACAGTATCACAGAACATTAGAGGTTGGAAGAGATCTCCAGAGCTCATCGTGCCCAACTCTGCTACCAGAGCAGCAGCACCCAGGGTAGTCTGCACAGGAAGGCATCCAGGTGAGTTTGGAAAGTCTCTGGAGAAGGACACTCCACAATTTGTTTAGGCAGCCTGCTCCAGGACTCTGGCACCCTACCACCAAAGAAGTTTCTTCTCCTGTTAAGCTGAAACCTTCTGTGTTCAAGTTTGTATCCACTGCTCCTTGGCTTATTGCTCTGCAGCACCCAGAAGAGCTTGGCCCCCTCCACTTGACAGCCACCCCTCAGAGATTGAGAGACCTTGATCAGATCCCCTCTCAGCCGTCTCTTCTCCACACTAAACAGCCCCAGGGCCCTCAGTCTCTTCACAGGGGAGAAGCTCAAGTCCCCTAAACATCCGCGTGGCTCTCCCTTGGAGACAGGAATCAGACAGAGATGGACTGTGCAATCCTTGATCAAAATTAAAGAGTGGAGCAAGCAGAAGAGCAGCAACCCAACCTGTCTGTGGAGCAGAGCAAGCTGCTCAGTCTTGTGGCTATTGCTGTTGGAGGCAGTCAGGCAGACTGAGGTTTCTCTGGATGTGATGCTTGGAGACGAAGGGTTTGCTGATTCACAGCAGGCAGGTGATTCACTGCAGAAAGAGCCTGGCTATTAACTCTTCCCTCCCCTCTGCTTCCTACCTGGAAGAAACAGGCATCCTGTGGCACTTTCTGTGATGGGCTGGACTGCGGCTGGTGGACTGTCTCAGCAGAGCACAGCAGAGGGGCAGAGTCCCCTCCCTGCCCCTAATGAATCTTCATCTGACAATTTACCTCAGTGGCTGCAGCAATTTTAGATGTTTTGGGGTTTGTTTTGTTAGTTTCAAAGATTGATATTATTTCTCAGCTCTGCAAGGCTATCTTTTAATCATCTGCACAGCTTCTTGAGGTACTTGGTGAGGGAATTTTTAAGGTGTCAGGAAGTGATAGGACTGGGGGGGATGGAGCAAGACTAGAAGTGGGGAGATTCAATTGGATGTTAGGAAGAAGTTCTTGCCCATGAGGCTGGTGAGACACTGGCACGAGTTGCCCAGGGAGGTGGTGGAAGCCTCATCCCTGGAGGATTTTAAGGCCAGGCTGGATGTGGCTCTGGGTAACCTGATGCATGTTCCTGCCCATGCCAGAGGGCTTGGAGCTAGATGACCCTTGAGATCCCTTCCAACCCTGACAATTCTATGATTCTCTGATTCTTCTCAACCTTTCTAGAGCAGTAGACGGCCCAGATGGCCCATGTACCCCAGCCATCAGGCTTGCACCTTCTTGTGGCTTTGGGGACATCTCTCACAGAATCACCCAGGTTGGAAAAGACCTCAGAGATCATCAAGTCCAACCTGTTACCTAACACCTCTTGACAACTAAACCATGGCTCCAAGTGCCACATCCAATCCTTTCATGAACACGTCCAGGGACGGTGACTCCTCCACCTCCCTGGGCAGCACATTCCAATGGCCAATTACTCTTTCTGGGAAGAACTTTCTCCTCACCTTGAGCCTCAACTTCCCCTGGCACAGCTTGAGACTGTGTCCTCTTGTTCTGGTGCTGGTTGCCTGGGAGAAGAGACCCACTCATTTTTAATGCTTGGAGGTTGTGTTGGAGCAACTTGCTGCTTGCTAGATGTTAGAAGGAGGATGTTTAGATGCTTCCTACAGATGGACTGTCCGCCAACCCAGCCTCCAGGGCATGCTCCCTTGATGCAGTTTACTCCATGATTCCACAGTGGTGAGGACCTCAGTTAAAGTTGATCCCAAGAGCCCTCTATTTTCCTGGTATGTGGTGGGTTAATGCCCATTCTGAAAAGAAACAAAACAGGGTGGAGGGCTTGCGGGTGCTTTGCCCTCTCTGCACGGTGTTTCCCCCCGGGAAACTGAGTCTGTTCCACTCCCCTCTCCCTGCCCAGCTAGGGTATAAAAAGCAGGACATTGCAGTCATTAGAGCTGCTTGCTTTTGCCTCCTGCCTCCCCTGAATGACAGCTACTGCGGCTGCTTTCCTGTTCCTCTGCTACATGGTTGGTCCCGATCCTTCTCCCTGCTGCCTCCGTGCTTCTTCAGAGAGAGACTGGTTTTGTATTATTCTTCTTTGTCCCACTCCCATCCATCCTTGCTCCTTGCCCTTGTGAACTTTACCTGCTATTGTTATATATATGTTGTTTAAAGAAAACTCTTTACCTCTCTACTTCCAAGCCGACTCCAAATTATTGTTTGGTGGATTTGTTCCTCCCCCTTTTTTTTCCCTCTCTGTTGGGAGGGAGGAGGGGGGACTGGGGGAGAGATTCTCAACCTTGTCCCCATCTGAGCTCTTAACTCCCAGTTAAGGCTTAAATCACCACATGGTACTGTGGGGAAATTACTCTGAGCCTATGAGAAAGCCAAGTTCAAGTGATGGTCATTGCACATTTCCATTTGCAAGGCTCTCTGCACGTTGTGACGGTAAAGAAGTTATTAATATTTCATAGGCAGAACAATGAACACAAAGATTAATAACTTTACTAATTTTAAAAAAAAAATCCCACAGAAAATATCAATAAAACCTGTTTACTGGTTTGAAATATTCAGGTTGTGAAACAGATCTCTCACCAGCAGGAACATGGAACAATTTACACAATATGAGCAAAAATCCAGATTTTGTGGATAAGACTGGGGGGAATGGAGAAGAATATAGATGAGTAGATTCAGATTGGATGTGAGGAAGTTCTTCCCCGTGAGGGTGGTGAGATACTGGCACAGGTTGTCCAGGGAGGTGGCGGAAGCCTCATCCCTGCGGGAGATTTTGTGTAATGTGATGGTTTAACCCCACTGACATCAACAAAACCTCAGCTGAGCTTAGTCAGGGAAGCGAATGGAGCTGGATTTTGCAACCTCTAATGTACTGCGATACTGTGATAAGGGAATATTTCTTTCCTGCAAGAGTGGCCAGGCATTAGAACAGGCTGCCCAGGGAGGTGGTGGGGACACCATCCCTGGAGGTGTTCAGGAAACCTGTGGGTATGGCACTTGGGACACCGTTTAAGGGGCATGCTGGTGGGGGGTTAATGCTTCAACCCAATGATTTCAGAGGTCTTTTGCAACCCAAACAAATTCTATGAGTCTATGATGCACTTAGCCATGCCAGGAGAACCTGTAGGGCTGGACTGCATCTCACATCATGTGCTGCATGCATGTTATGAGCCTTAGCCAGTGAAGATGTGCACACAGGATACCCAGACCTGCCCATCCCTTGAACCAGCCTCATTCTGCCTACAGCATTTCCAGTCTGTACTTTGCATTTTTTTGAATGAAACATTTTCTGGCAGCTATGTTGAGAAGAAATAGAAATTTGCCAACATTTTTGGTGCCTCTTGTGCAGCGTTTTACCTCCAGCTGCAAGTTGAACCAGTTGAAAGTTAGCCTCAGAAGAAGGTCTGAGGAGGTCTTGGCTACAATACAATGTCAATGGGATCTGCCAGGTTCTTCACCTGTTGACATCCAAATATGAGTTCCTGACAATGGTTAAGAATTTCTAGGGCATTAAATGGTTTTGAACACTGGAACAGTTTGCCCTCTACAACTACCTGAAGTGTGGTTGTAGCCAGGAAGGGATTGGTCTCTTCTCCCAGGCAAACAGCACCAGAACAAGGAGACACAGTCTCAAGCTGCACCAGGGGAGGTTTAGACTCGAGGTGAGGAGAAAGTTCTTTACCAAGCGAGTCGTTCACCATTAGAATGTGCTGCCCAGGGAGGTGGTGGAGTCACCATCCCTGGAGGTGTTCAAGAGGGGATTGGATGTGGCACTTGGTGCCATGGTCTAGTCATGAGGTCTGTGGTGACAGGTTGGACTCGATGATCCTCGAGGTCTCTTCCAACCTTGGTGATACTGTGATACTGTGATACTGTGAGGTGGAAGCCTCATCCCTGGAGGTTTTTAAGGCCAGACTGGATGTGGCTCTGAGCAACCTGACAATTCTGTGATTAAATGAGCTGCTCAGAGAAATTGTGAAATCCTTATCCCTGGAAGAGCAGGCTGGATGAGGCTTTGAGCAACCTGGTCTAGTGAGAGGTGTCCCTGTCCTTGGCACGGGAGCTGGAACTTGATGATCTTTAAGGTCCTTTCCAACTCAACTCACTCTAAGATTCTATGAATTCTTCCAAGGATTTTTGATTAGAGTAGCTGACCTTAGGAACTAACCTTCCAGAACAACCTCCGAACTCCAATATAAAAATTCCAGGCGTTATGGAATTGAATCTGATGACTGTGTTGCCCATGTAAACCAGAGAGACCAGTATCTGAAGGGGGCCTTCAAGAAGACAAGGGCCATGAGGATGAGCAGGGGGCTGGAGCTCCTCTGCTATGGACATAGACTGATGGAGTTGGGGTTGTTCGGTCTGGAAAAGAGAAGGCTCCAAGGAGACCTTGTGGCCTTCCAGTAGCTGAAGGGGGCTACAAGAAAGCTGGGGAGGGACTTTTGAAGGTGTCAGGGAGTGACAGGACTACGGAGGATGGAGCAAAACTAGAAATGGGTAGCTTCAGATTGGATGTTAGGAAGAAGTTCTTCCCCATGAGGGTGGTGAGACCCTGGCACAGGTTGCCCAGGGAGGTGGTGGAAGCCTCATGCCTGGAGGTTTTGAAGGCCAGGCTGGAGGTGGCTGTGAGCAACCTGCTGTAGTGTGAAGTGTCCATGCCTATGGCAGTGGGGTTTGGAACTAAATGACCCTTTCCAACCCTAACAATTCCAAGATTCAAACCAGCTAGGAATAAAGGGAGAATTGGACCCATTGTTTGTTTTTTAAATTTATTTATTTCTTCTTTATGTGACTTTACTGAATATAAATCAAGGCACAGCCATGCTAACTGCAGTACACAGAACCTGGTGACAGCAGCTTCTCAGTGCTTGAGGGACAAGAGAAACTGTCACTCAACTCTGATCATCAACTTTTTTGTTTGCCAGCCAGACAAGACACATTTCATGCAGACTATACTTTTGCTCCAACTATAAGTTTGCTCCAACTACACTTTTGCTCCAGCTATAAGTTTGCTTCAACTTCTGCTTGGCAGGAAGGCCTCAGCTTCATGTGGGCTGGTCCTGCACTAAGGTACATGGTTCTTGGTCTGTAGCACCACTTGTTTTCTCAGGGGTCCTGGAAGCAGAAAAAAAGAGCATCATTGTCAAGCTGTCAGAGCAGTCATCTGGAGCACAGCACCAAAATGCCACCCACCACGTTGGAACTGAGCCGGTGACGAGTGGCTCTGCAGAGCACTCCCCCAGGCAAACCCCGTGTGTTTGGTATATTCTCAGGCTGGTTGGTGAGCCTGCTCCTGGTTCCAAACCTCATGAATATCTGTGTCTCAGGACTGGAGTTCTTGACTTTTTTGACCTGGTTCAAAAGGCCCCAGGATCAGGCCCACCCATCAGCTGTAGAAGAAAAGTAATTGCTTGCCAATTGATTATAACCTGCATTGAACGAGCACCTTGCTGGCAAATTGTCTCACAAAGAAGCAGTTCCCTCAAGGATGATGGTGAAACCCCTAAACAAAGCAGGTGAGCCAAGCTCTCGTGCTGCTCAGGAAGCACCTGGTGCCTGTTAAAACAACCAACAGGAAAGCAAGGCCAGCCAACACATGCTTAACCCCCATTTGAGAGCACCCTTCCTTCTCGAGGCTCCCAGGAAACATCAGGAGGTGATGGTGGCACCAAGGTGTTGGATGCCTTGTAGGATGAGTTCTGGGGACAGTTCTGTACCTGGGGTAGTCTTGGATGGGAGCATAAGGGAACAAAGCCAGGGAGTTAGTGTAGATGCTGCGAGAAGCTCTGAATGGGTGCTGGAGAAGAAGGTTGGGTGTTGAAGTGCAGAGGGAGAGAGAGGGAAAGGAAGATCTGTAGGGAACAAGGCAATCAGTCTTCATTAGGAGAGAGAAAGAGCAGGAGGACCTCCAGGGATGAGGAGAGATGTGTGATGGATAGAGGGGGATCTGTGAGGCTGCAGAAAGCAGATGGAGAGGCAGAAGAGACCTGCTCAGCTTTCAAACAGGCAGCTTTGCATGGCAGTTGCACCAAGTGGCTGTGGAGAACCCTCTTTGTCCCCCAGCCTGACACTGGCTTTGTGTGGGGAATGGTCCCAGCCAGTAGGTTAAAGGAGAGAAGAGGCTGACATCATGGCCAGGAGAAGAGGTGCTACTTGGCATCTATGACAGACCATAGATGGCCAGAGAATCTATGACTGTGCTATCTCCTTGGCCTATGAAGTCAGCCCAACTCAAATACGTGAGTCTGACTGTCCCCTGACTGGGAGACTCATAGGGTAGGACCATGTGGAGGGCCCTGGGAGGACAGCTGTAGAAATACTCACCCTTCTCCTGCTCTCCATGATTACACTGAAGAGACATTTGCTGCCAGAAGCTGTTGGCAGAGCTCTGCAAGGCCTTTCCCCTGTGTCTCCAGTGTAGGAAAACAGCTGAGTCCTTCCAACTTACAAGTTCCTACGGGAATGAGGTGCAAGGGATTAGGGGAAAATGCAGGGCAGCTCCTCTTTGGAAAGATGCCCCTCCACCAAGAAAGACCAGGTCCATGTACAGACATCTGCTAGGACAAGACCCTGTTGGTCTCTGGAGGAAGTTGGAGATACCTGCACATCCTTGCCAGTGCAGACTGTGCCCAAGGGCACTTCCATGTGCAAGCTGGGCAGGTTGAAGGCTGCCAGCAGTTACTCCAGATGCCAAGCCACCCCCCTCTGAGCACATCTTCACATCTGATCTAATCAGTGAGGATGCAGTAACCATGAGGAGAGAGAGCTCAGGTCTTCTTGTACCAGTGTGTATGTGATGATTCAGGTTGTAGGTGTGTCAACACCAGACTAATCACACCTCTTCCTTGGTGTCTTGCTGCTGCCCTGTATTTCACAACAGAGCTTGAATCTACCCCTAGATCCACATGAGTTGTTTGAAATTACCTCACGTCAACATTTTCCCTTAGCCCCTGCTAGCGTCACCAAGAGAATTCACTCTTCTCAGCAGCCTTTATCTGGCACCTCTCTGTTGAGGCAACCAAGAAAGCTGGTGCATGCAGTGCAGGTTTGCATGGTGGCTGCTGCTTCATTTTCATCCCTTGGCTCCTTCTTTGTGAGGATGTGCATCCTTCAGCCATGCATTCCAGTCTGGCTAAGATCCAGCCTCCTGGAGGAGAAACAGGCTGTGTTCCATCCCTATCCCCTGGCTGCTTCTTTGTTTGCATCCAGTGCAGAGAATTGTGTGATGTCCTTCCCAGTAGAGCTCCTTCCAAATCTGTTTTAGACTGGAAGGGGGAGGTAGTGACATTATTTTCCCCAAGAACTGGTATCCAGGGACAACATGGCATTGTCACCAGGAGCAGAACACTCTTGGGAAGAGTGAGTTGGGAAGGTGCAAACCAGAAGGTTCAAAGGAAAGCCTGAAGCATAAGAAGTGCTTAACACACCTAGCAGCAACATCTACAAAATATCTTTGTCTCAGCCAAGCAAGGAAAGAGTTTGGAGCTCTTTGCCCTCAGGAAGGCTGCCACTGGCCAACTGTTGAGCTAATTATGTGATGTGACAAGGTGAGAAATGCAGAAAAGACGAACCGCAGGTGACAGATCACTGCTTGGGTCATATCTAAGAGACAGATGCAGAAAGGGTAGGAAATTCAGCTGGGATCCATTTCCCAGAGGTCTGAAATAACCAATGGATGACCACCTTATGGCCTCTTGGCTGGTCCTGGTGCAACTACAGGGAGTTGGGGTCTTGGGACTTAGGGTCTAAGCTTGCTTCTGATGGTGATGGGCTCCAGCAACATCATCCTGTTCTACACAGATGTGGAAGACCTCCTCAGGCCTCATCTCTCTTCATCTGCGGGTTCAGGTCTTGATGTTTTGGTGGCCTCATATAGATGCAGAGAATCGTGTCAGCTGGGAAAGACCTTCAAGCTCATCGAGTCCAACCATCAACCCAACACCACCATGCCCATTAAGCCATGTCTCAAAGTTCTACATGGTTTTTGAACACCTCCCGACATGTGACTCCAGCAGCTCCAAAAAGAGTTGATGCCATTTATCCTCTTCTACAAAGTTATCTTCATTCAAAGCAGTTTAATTATTTAGGAGCTGTTGTGAGTCCATGGAGACAGACCCAACTCCAGGCACGTGGACAATTAAAAGTTGCCTTCCAGAGCAGCTAGAAGCAGCTGGAATCTCCTGCTGGTGGCTTAGGAAAAGCAAAACAGCTCCAGGCACACAGAGCTGTGAAACTGGGTGATGAAAAAGAACCATGAGAACTCTATCCCATCCTTCCCAGAGGATTCAGTTGGCTCTCCTCTGTGGGTACTCTTGGTTAGAGCCCTCACCCAGGAGGACATTAGCAGGTTCATGATCCTCAGAAGACACAAACTCTTTGATTCCTGGAGAAATGCAATTAACAATGAAGTTGTAGGACACATTGAGTCACTTCTGTCTTCTGAAGGCTTTGTTGCCCCTTGTGCACTGAAGTTCACTGCCTGTGACAAAACACCAAGTCTTTGACCTGGAAAATGTCCTTAATCACAGAATCACCAAGGTTGGAAGAGACCTCAAAGATCATCAAGTCCAACCTGTCACCACAGACCTCATGGCTAAACCATGGCACCAAGTGCCACATCCAATCCCCTCTTGAACACCTCCAGGGATAGCGACTCCACCACCTGCACTAGTCGCAGCTACCCTCCTTGGAAGAGGCACTTGGTGCCATGGTCTAGTCATGGGGTCTGTGTTGATAGGTTGGACTCGATGATCCTCGAGGTCCTTTCCAACCTAAGTTATACTGTGATACTGTGATAAATAGTGAGGCTTGAAGTGTGAGTTCCAGCAGGGAAGCAAAGAACTTCAGCCTAGCTCTGTATCTAAGCAAGCAGAGGGCTTGCTATTGCTTGCCCTGGAAATGTGCAGAACTTTGGGAACAACAAGGGCTGAAGGACAGGAAAGTGCCTGCTGAAATCTGACCTGGGGTGGGTATGAGGTGGGCAACAAGGAGCTTCAGAGTTTAAACAAATGTCCACCAGATATGAAAGCTCTTAGAAAGCCCTGCTAGCAGAAATTTAGAAGGCTTCAATGTGCCTTCAAGGTCAGCTGGGGACTGCAGTGGGGCATAGAAATCAAAGAACCATAGCATGGTTTGGGCTGGAAGGGACCTTAAGGATTGCCTAGTTCCAACCCCCTGCCATGAGCCCCTAGGGACACCTTCCAGTAGAGCAGGTTGCTCAAAGCCCCATCCAAGCTGGCCTTGGACACTTCCAGGGATGGTGCATCCACAGCTTCTCTGGGCAACCTCTTACAGTGTCTGTCCACTCTCACTGTAAAGAATTTCTTCCCAATATAAAATCTCAATTTCCCCTCTTTTGGTTTAGAACTGTCACCCATTGTCCTATCACTCCACCCCCTGATCAAGAGTCCCTCTTCAGTTTTCCTGTAGGCCCTTTTGAATTACTGGAAGGCTGCTATCAGGTGTCCCTGGAGCCTTCCCTTCTCCAGGCTGAACAACCCCAACTGTGTCCTCATAAGGTAGGCTTGTCCTAAATACTCTCCAGCTCCCAAAACTGTGCAGCTGAGATTTTTTGAGTGTTGTTTTAGGTGATTCTAGAGCCTCTTGGTGTCTATAGGTTGGAGAAGGAGGCAGCAGCACTGTGAAATCACAGCAGATGGGAGCAGATCATGGCACACAGGAAAGGACACAGGACACTACCTGCACTAAGATATCCTCTTTCCACTGCTTGTTTCTGGTATCTATGCTGGAATCCCTACAGCCTGGAGATGTCAAGCCCAGCCCAGCTGAAGGTCTTACTTGTCCTGGAGGACTGGTCTTCTGCACTTATTTAATTTCCTCTCACTTAACACAGTACAACTGAAGGATGTCCAGCGCCCCAAACACTGCCTGATCCAACTCCCATCCATGCTCACCAACTAACTTCAGTTTGGTCTTGAGTTAGGTCTTTCTGGCCCATGATACCAGACTGATGGCCATGCTGTGAGCTCAGCTGCTCACTCAGCACAAGGAGACTTCTTGGCTTTCGGGCTTTCAGGCAGGGTGGTGTCACATCACTGTCAGTGGGGGTCACAAGAAGGCAGAGGAACTGAGCTGCTCCTGTAACTTGCCCTGTGTGCATGGAGCACCTGAGAAGGAGCATCATCAACATGTGCACTGAGAGCTCCAGCCAGCATAGACCAAACTAGCACTGTCAGGCAATAAATTAGGACAAGGAAGCAGCAAGGAGCCACCTGGGACTTAGTGACAATTAGGTCCCTGCTGTACTCACAGGTTGAAGGGACCACAGGAAGGTCTGGTCCTAGCCTGGGATGGAGGAAGCAGATGTTCAGGGCACCTTCTGAAGCATATGAAGCCTCTTGGGCATCCATCTCTGCAACATGTCCTGCTGCTGAATCAGCTTCTGCTTCATCCCCTGAGAGGTGCATCTGCTTGGATTTCCACTGACACACTTCTGCCCACTGTTTTCTGAACTGCAGTCCCTTCACCATCAGCTGCTTCTGCTCTGGGCTACAAGATTTCTCCTTCATTCTCCTCAGTCACTGCTTTTGTTGAGCCACCTGCCAGCCCAGGACATCTCTGCAGGAAGCTGGAGAAAGGCCAAGCTCTTTCATCAGTTGCACCAGAATTGTAGAGGACAGAAGGTGACACAAGGCTGAATACGCTGGGCTCCTACATGGGCAACAGAGCTTGGCTCTGTGGCTGTGAAAAAAAGAGAAGCAAACAAGGTACCAGGGGACAAAACCATGAGCAGGGTCATCCAAAGACAGTGGAGAAAGTTCAGGCAGCGGAGAAAGCTCAGGCAGCCAGACCAGCTGCTGAACAACTGGCCACGAGGACAGACACACAGTGCACTGGCAGACACGATCTACTGAAGCCACACCAAGGAATGAGAGAGAGAAAAGGGCAGCTGGTTGGTGAGGTATTGTTTATTCTAAGCAGTGAACCTTGTCACACAGTACAGGCAAAGGTTTACAGACCAAGAGAGACAGGACATGAGACTGTAACTTGGACAGGATGGGTAGGAGAAGGCATCTGGTAGAGCTGGGGAATCTGGATGATGTGGAGGGAAAGGTGCTGGAGGGAGAGAAGTTGGAGAAAGGGAGAGGCTGGAGAAAGGGAGAGGTGGACATGGAAAAGCTGTCAGGAAAGGTGAAGGGAAAACTCTTCTGAAAGTGAGAAGGAAGAGCAGCATGGTGGGGCAGAGGGAGTTTGGTGAGGGCACTGAAGACTGTATGGGAAGGAGAGGACAGGGACAAAGAAGTCTGAGCAGCAATGAGACTTAGGGAGAGGGAAGAGGGGCAAGGAGGTGCACTCACTGCCCCAATCCCCCAAAGCACTACCTACTTCATTAAGCTAAAGTTGCCTTGCTGGCTCCTGTCCTTGGTGATAAACCTCTTGGCTCCAAAGAAGGTGGCCTCAGCTGAATCAGGCCTCAGATGGGTACTAAATCCTGAACTAGGCCATGAGGTCAGTCCAATGACCAGGGGACAGCTCTCAGGATTCTCCTGTCTTGACCATTGGGTGCTGGCAGCACCAAGCACTCCTGGGTGGCTTTTCACTGGTGAGGTTGGATCCATCTGTCACAGCCCTCGTGGGGTGAGATCTCCTCCACCACATTCTGTGCAGGGTGCTTCTCGCCCTCTGCTGTTATCCAGCTCTCCAGGCCTCTCTCAGAGCCAGGCAGGGCATAGAAAGCATTGGGTTGGAAGGGATCTTCAAGGGTCATGCAGGTCTCCAAAGGAGATATGTGAAGAGCAAGCCTTTGCTCAGGGGCTCAAGGTTGCTTCCCACCTCAGGCTAGCTTGGGGTGGGAGGTGGGCAGATAACAGTGAAGGGGTTTCAGAAATGTTTCTCCTTTTCCATCTCTCCCTTCATTGAACTGCTGGCACTGAGGGAAGGGTGACTGCTCCTCAGGGCTCTCACGCACAACCAGGATCTGTCAGCACCCCTCAGCCATCATTCTTCCAGTGGCTGGTTCTTGCCATTGGGATTTCCTTGGAGCAGACTCCCTGTAGGGAAAACTAAAGCTGATGTTTTGCAAAGCATAAAACTGCCTTCAGTCCATGAGCAGGCTTGTCTTTTATCCTTGTGCTCACATCTCCTGCACATGACAGCCACGGGCAGGAAGCTGTTTGCAAGGCACCCTGCAACAGAAATGGAGACTGTTGGCAAAGCAATCCACAGCCCACAACCATCCACCAGTCCTGAAGGGCTCAGAGCTGGGCTAGCCCTCATTGCAGACCTATAAGCTTGTGAGTAGCCCCAGGGGCAGCGGTGGAATTGCTCCCAACCCAGAAAGCTCACATGAATCACAGAACCATTAAGGTTGGAAAAGACCTCTAAGATCACCAAGGCCAACGCTACCCTTGCCACTAAACCAGGTCTGAAGTGCCATGTCTAGATGTGGGGTGTTTTTGAATAAGGGTAAATGGAAGCAGGCTGTTAACCCCCCTCAATAGGCTCAAACTTACCATGACACTGCTGGAAAGAGGGAGAGCTGAAGCCCAGGTCTGGACATCACATTATTTTCCAGCTGTGCATAAGACATGATTCTTAGTGTTGAACATGGCCATACCAGGGAATTTCTTCTTCCTGCACAGCTCCTCTTCTTTACTTGATGCTGCTGCCGGTGCCATTGGGGATGGTGGTTGCTCCTTGGATGTTGGGAGGTACAAACTACAGCAGAGACATCTTCTTCAGAAGTCTCTCTCCTGCACTGGCTCATCTCTACATAAGCCCTAAATCCAACACAAGAGGCTACATTTCTTTGAGGGCTGACGTGCCAGCTGATGAAATATCCATCCATCACTCATCCTTTGACCTTGCTTTACCAGTCAGGGATGTCATGATGATAACTGAGGTTTTCAAAGGAAGCTCTGAGATTTGCAGGTGGCAGGACCAGTAAATTTCATTCCTGTGCCCAAGGCAATTAAGCTCCTGGGAATGGGGGGGATGGAGAGCATCAAGCAGGAAATTCTTCATCCCCCCCAAGCACAAGGCTTCTGGGGGGGTGTGCTGAAGCCCTCAGCACACAATGCCCTTGAAAGCAACTGAACACAACCAGAAACATGATAGTCACCCTTCATGGGGCTGCTCACACTGTGCAGTCCCTCTGCAAAGCCATGCTCAGACCCTCTGTTATGGAGACCTTGAGAAGCAGACTTGACTCTTTCCCTTCAACATGTCAATATTTCCTCTCTCTTAATTGTCCTCACACCCTGACACCAACATGGACAATTAGAACCATTTTTACTCCAGCCAGCATCTCCACACTCAATGCTCTTTTAAGTCAAAGCACTGCATTTTTAGCAGCCCATCTCCACTGCTTTGAGAGCAGCCCTTGGACACAGCTGAGCAGTGACAGCCTCCAAAGACTTGGCAAGGATTAAGAGTTGAGTCAGACAGTGATGGTCAAAGATCAGGAGTCAAGGTCTGTCATCAGCCCAGCAGGTCCTATTGTCTCTTAGAAATACATCCTGGTCTTTTGGGTGTTCAAGATTTGCAATGCTGAGCAAGCTCAGAGAGCAGTAGGGCAGCTAGGGCACATTTTCCAGCACTGAGTGTGGGCAGCTGGGTAGGACCAGCTGGCTCACCCACCCATGTTGCAGCATGGAGAAGACCCTGGTGTCTTTTTGTCATGGGAGGAAGATGTTGTTGGCCAGCATGGGCTGTCATAGATAAGCCTCCTCAACAACCAATCTTTTAGTAACAATCACTTTCTCCACTACCAGCTGTGGAGGAGTGAAATGAATAAATCCCAGGACCTACAGCTCAGCTAAACCACTTTGAAGACCATGTAGTGATGTCTGATTGATGAGGGGATGAAGGTGGTGGAGAAGAGATGGGGAAGGTAGGGTGATACAGCAGGCCATCAGAAAGCAGCATTGTTGTTAGCAGGTAGTCAGAGATGGAATCAATTCAGGAAGTGCTTTGTAAACCAGGTAGAGATGAGAAATAGCACCCAGAAATGGTCAGGCAGAACCGGGTTAGTGTTCCATGGAAGTCATCAGAGCTAAGGTGGAGGAGAGGTTTCAAAATGCAACCCCCCTCTGGTGGGCAATTTTTCCCAGATCAGTGGGGATGTTATTGGAATAACCACTCAGAAAGAAAAGATGATTAGCAATAAAGATCACAGGAAGGAGCTTACAAGGCCAGTTCAAAGGAGATGAAGCTAAGATTAGGGGGTTTGGGTTGGAAAGGGCCTTTAGAGGTCATCTAGTCCAACCATGCTGCAGTGAGCAGGGACATCGTCAACTAAATCAAGCAGTGCCCTCAGCTCTGCTTTCCTCTCAACCACCAATTTCTCAAGCCAGCCAATGCTTTCATGAACACAAAGGCAGTGCTTTGCACTTCCACAGTCACTGCCGAGTGCCTGTTCCAGGTGGCTTGGCTTGCAGAGTGCTCAACCCAAGAACGTGCCACCTCCTTAATGAGGGCTCATAGCCCCTTGACCCCTCTCAGGGGCTTTTGAGGTGGTTTGGGGACCAAGCAAAAGCTGCAGGCAGTTGGGAAGGATGTGTATCCGCATCACCTCCCTCCCTCTAGCTCTCAATGGGGCTTGGTTTCTACTCCTGCTTCAATGCAATGTGGACATGAGTAGCAGCAGTCTGCATGCAGGTCACTCACCACATGAACCCTCAAGATGCTGCAGAGGTAGGAAACAAAAGCCAACTACCTGCTCCATCCACAGGTCCATCTTCACACGTGCAAACACTTAGCTCTCACATCAGGCTAGGCTGAGGTCTGCAGCCATCTAAAGGGAGTAGTCAAGCCTGGGACAGCTCAGTTATCCCTAGGGTGGGCATGGCAGTAGTGGCTCTAAGCAACACAAACCTGCTCGGGGTGGGGGGAGGGAGGGTTTCTTTCACTGAGCTGTGCTTCTTATTGAGAAAACAAGATCCAGGAGGTGGTATTTGTCTTTAGCATTTATTTATCATTGGGAAAAAAAATAAAAGGAAGAAGGAAAAATAAAAAGAGAAGAAAAAAAATAAAATTAAAAAGAAAAAGAAAACCCTTTGAGCAAGCAAAGATCATCACAAGCACGTCACAATCAATTGGCTATACATTAATCTGTGGTGGGGGTTGTGTGTGGAGGGGGAAGGGAAGGGAAGTAGGGGTAGGGGGTTATGTGTTTTCGTGGGTTTCACTCTCATCAGAACAGCAAGACTGTAAAAAGCACCGAGGAGGAGGTGTGTGCTTAACACGGTTACAAAGAGACAATTGGTGAGATTGCAACCAAACCCAGGCCACAAAATGTTAATTAGACACTTCGGATCCACCTCCAAGAGGCAAGAGTCGGTGGAAGTCATGGATGGGAGCCAGGTTTTTGCACCCCTCCTCCGCGGGGGGGGGGGAGGGAGCAGGGAGAGGATCGCGTTGCAAAGGAAGCAGCAGGTGATCGGCGTTGCAAAAGCGGTCGGGGAAACGCAGGAACTGGGGCAGCAGTTAGCGCCAATTGGTTGGTTGGTTGTTCGTTTTGCCGAAAGGAGTAACAGGTACAGCACAGTGAGAAATGAGAAAGCAAGCAAGAAACAGCAGAGGAACTTTCACAGGGTCCAAAAAAGAAAGAAAAAGGCAAAACATTTCTCTTCTTTTTTTGTTGTTGTTAACAAGGAAAGCAAAACACTACAATCGGCGGTGGAACAGAACCAGCCTTGTGGAAAACACAGAACCAGCAGAGCACTTTTCCCCCCAGTGGGGTTGACAAGCTCAAGAGTCCAAAGTGAACTTGAAAGAGCAGAGATTGGGTCTCCTTTCTGGTAATACCTGAGTGGGATGGCTGGGCATAAAGTCTGTGGAAGGTAGAGCAATGCAGAGCTTTCACCCTGAGGTCTCTCGACTCTGCTGCGGTTTCCTGGCATTCAGTGCAGTGCTAGAAGCTGTTTGGATGGATGTGGACGACCTGGGGCAGAGGGAATCAAGGCTAGGATTTCTATCCCTCTCGTGTTGCTAGCTAAAAGGGAGGCACCCAGGTCCTACCAGTTTCCCAGGTTCTTTTCTGCAAAGATTGAAGCCTTCCAAGGATCATTCATCCCCACCCAAAGAGGTGGTCAAAACAGGGAGCTCAATGGCCCTTGGAAAAGCTCTTCAGTAGAGAAGGAATTTAGACCACTGGCTAGAACTTCAGACCTAACTTTGTGGTTAGATGCCACCAAAAAGTTCATGTATCAAGGAAACCTAAGGCCATATTCTGACCACTCACTGTGCATGTTTAATTCAAGCACTGTGACAGATGCTCTTCATTGAGAACAAACAACCCTGAAGCCCAAGGTATTTGATCCAGTGTCATGCAGGTGCTTGAATTAGGTAGTCTGAGCATCTTAATGCTCTTCTTTGGGCAACATATGGTTACCTTTGTGTTTAAGGGCTCAATTCCCAGTGAATCACAGAATCATTCAGGCTGGAAAAGGTCCTCAGGATTACCAAGTCCAACCAAAATTGAAATCAAGGTGAAATGGTGGCAAGTGTGGTGTTCAGATTCAGATCCAAACAACAGAAGGGAGAATTATTTGGCATGGCCTTAGGCAGAGTGAGCTCAGTGTGTTGGGCTGTTGGTAACTGCCTGTGTGCCTTCCTGACATGTCCTGCCTGCTGCGACATGTTGTCACCACAGCTCTTGCCTTTAGCTTGTGATAGGAAAGGATGCTACTGAGGAGGGTAAAGATGCATGAAGCATCTAAATGCCAAGGAATAACAGCAAGTCTTGGAAGCTCAGGCTTGTCTCTGGCCCAGCTGTCCCTCGTGCGACGGCTGGGGGTGGGAAGAGCTGGGGGCTGCGCTCTTCTCCGCCAGCTCAACACAAGCCTTTCGCCGAGCTGCTCCGGAGACAGAGCTGAGCAAGCGCTGCAAGGAGCTTCTGAGCACTCAGGAAAGCAATGGTCAATATGGACAGGGCAGCATCTACATGGAACATGCACATCAAAACCAAACCAAGGAGAGGAAAGAAAAGGGGGGTGGGGGGGAAAAAGGAAAGAAAAAAAGCGCTACGTTCGCAAAAATTTTCCACAGTTTTACTTCCTGGAGGATTTCCCTGGTTTCCTCCTAAACATTGGAGGCTTAAATATATATATTTCTATATAAATGCATATATGAATATATATTTTTCCACATACACAACCTGACTAGCTCATAGCACACAGTTCTACCACAGCTAAGCTTGGAGGTACACCACTGACTTCAGAAACACTACACTGAACTTAATACTCAAAAGGGTTTCAGCTGTTAGCGCAAGGCAAACAGGACACATCACACAGCACACTGAACTTGGCATTGATTCATCACTAAGGCCAGCAAACATCACACTATCTGCATACCACAGAGCTTTCCCTCCTCCTCTTTGGAAACCTTCTCTCAGCCTCGGAGCCCGCTACGTTGTTATGTTTCCAAAAGACCCAACTCTAATAGGGTGAGACCTCTAAAAGGGGACTTCTTGCCCTCTCAGCCCATCCCTTCTTCTCTTAGGATGGTTTCACATCTCTAAAATGCCCTAGAAGCAAGGCTTTCCTCTTTCCAACACCTCTGCAACACCACAGTTCTGATATTCTCCTCTTACACCACCTCCCTCCCTACTTCCCATCTCTCTCTTTGTTCTTTGTAAAAAAATCACCAGGTTGGAGAAGATCTTCAGATCATCGAATCCAATCATAAGTCCTTCCCTATGGTTTGAAAGGTTCAAAAGCTGGACTGATTCTTGGGATAGAAATAATGAGCTGCAAAAATAAAGGAGAACCCTGCCTCCTGATCTGCAGGAGAGTTTAACCACTCAGTTTGGTGGGATCAAGACCAATCCTTAAGTGTTTAGGACCCAATCCAGGATATAGGCATGTACATTTGGTTTGGGACCATTCCTCTCCCACCTCCCATTGACCCAGCCGCCCAGATCACAGAATCACAGAGTAGTAGGGTTTGGAAGGGACCTCTGGAGATCATCTAGTGCACCCTCCCTGCCAGATTCTGGGGCATGGGTTGCCAGGCTGTTAGGCCAGCTGACAAATGGTCCTGCTGTGTTTCTAGCTGCCAAAGTGGTTTTGCTGGGCATGGATATTTCCTAGAGTAAAAGCATAGTAACCCTGAGAAACCCTGAGATCTTGCCTGGAGGGAGTCTAGGGATCCCAGAACTGGTTTATGTACCTCTTAGGATGCTTAGAAGCCAACATGAACTCCAACAGCTGGTAGAGTCAAAACAAGTGGGAGCTGACACCTCTATCCAGCCTTGCTGACTCACTTCTTTCCACTCCTTAGAAGGTAAGGTCTGCAAACTAAATGTCTTTTGGAATTCTAGCTCTGTCTGCTGGCACCCCAGAAGTGAAGAGAGCAGACCAAGAGTCAAGCCAAACTAGGAATAACTTCAAAAGATCCACAACTCAGGGGAAACAATAAGGAAGAACAACCTGCTGAGAACCTGACCTGCCACATGCTCGGGAAGTCTTCACTGCTCTCTGCTCCTTCCCTCACTCCTTCTTGATTTAAATCAAGGACTTCAAGTGGTGTTGATGGTGAAGCTACCTTGATGCAGCCAGACCTACTTCCCAGCTATCCTAGGGGAGGATCTGGCCCTTTATTTGCATGGAATCTCCTTTCCCATTGCTTCTTGGAGCAACAGTCCCCCCAGTGTCACCAGGGGAAATCTTTGCTCTTGGCCACACCACTGATCCTAGTGGATTTACAGCCGATCCACAGCACCATGAACGAACCTTTGGTCCTCTCTGTCTCCAAAGCCTTTCACCTTGGTGACACCGGCGGGAGGCAACTGGCCAACAGCCAACCCCAAAAAGGGACTCGTGGGAGCCTTCCCTGGCTCAAGGATCAATTCCACACCAAAGCACTGAAGGACTAAGCCTGAGGTAAGGGACAGGCTTTTGGACACATTCATAGCTGATCCATCACCTTCATCTCCTACGACCCTTGCTCGTCCCTCACTCTGTGCAGAGCCGTGTCGTGCAGGCAAAGCAAGACCAACCTGACCTCAGAAACAAGGATTCCCTAATCCTCCTTGGAAATAAAACAGAAAAGCTTCTAATACAATCAGATAAAAAAAAAAAAAAGAGAGAGAAAGAAAAAGCCAAAGAAAAGCAGATTAGAAGCCTCTAATTAATTTTGTGGCCTTTATTTAATCAAAGGAAAAAAAAAAAAGGATGAAAAAAATAAAAGAAAAGGGAAAAGTGAAAAGAAAAAGGGGGTGAGGGTGGGAAGAAGGGGAAAAAAAAAAGAAAGAAAAGGGAAAAAGAAGAAAGGAGAAAGAAAGGAAAGTGCAGTGACATTTACTCTTTTGCCTCAGCCAGTTTATTGTTCATCTCTTTACTTTTCTCCTTGTCCTCTGGCTTTGCTGTGTTGGAGGTCTCGGTACTCTTTTCTTGGCAGCCCGGCCAGATGCAATCTGCTTGTCTTTGGCCTTTTCAGAGGTTTATGGCTTGTGGTGGTCTTTTTTTGGTTTGGAAGGCTTTACACTAGGTTTCTCCACCTGCACAGAGGGCAACAGGCAAAAGGACAACACAGAGATGGACAGAGAGGGAGAGAGAGACAAGGACAGGTAGAGAAGAGGGTTAAGATCAGAAACAGCAGGAATGTTGCTTATCTATTCAGCCCTGCCCTGCCCTGCCATGAAGGGAGGGGAGCAGCTGGGTGCCAATTCCTCCCATGGTCTTGGTGGCCTACAGTCACAGTGCTCCTGAATCATAGAACCATAGAACCACAGAATCATAGAATCATAGAACCATAGAATCATAGATTCATAGAGTCATAGAGTCACAGAATCATAGAATCATAGAATGGTTTGGGTTGGAAGGGACCTCCATAGGTCATCCAGTCCAACCCCTTGCAGTCATCAAGGACATTATCCACTAGATCAATTTGCTCAGAGCTTTGTCAAGCCTGATCTTCAATATGTCTAGGGATGGGGCCTCAACTATCTCTCTGGGTAACCTGTGCCAGTGTTCCACCACCCTCATAGTAGAGACCTTGTTCCAACCTAAAAGCCAGCAAAGCCCATTGTGTACAGATTAGATACAGCAGGGTAAATAGGAGGGAGATTATTGATCATTTTGTCAATTCCTGACCTCAGGAAAAGCTTTGCAAGCCCTCAGGGGATTGAGTCTATCTGGGGTGAAGCAGAGAAATGAATTATAGAATTGTTTTGGATGGAAAAGGCCTCTAAGAGTCCAACTCTGACTCTGACAAGGCTGTTGCTGAGCCATGTCCCTCAGCACCACATCTCTGCCTCTTTTAAACACCTCCAGGGATGGGGATTCAACCACCTCCCTGGGGAGCCTGCTCCAGTGTTTGACAATCCTTCAGTGAAGAAGTTTCTTCTAGTATCCAACCTAAACCTTCCTTGGATGAACAAGCCCAACTCTCTCAGCCCGCCCTCACAGCAGAGGAGCTCCAGTTCTCTGTTCATCTTCATGGTCTCCTTTGGACCTGCTCAAGTGGGTCCATGTGTTACGTTGGGGGCCCCAGAAACTGAACACAGTACCCCAGGTGAGGTCCCACCCAGAGCAGAGCAGGGCAGAGCAGAGGGAGAGAATCATCTCCTGGACCTCCTTGGCCACGTTGCTTTGGCTGCAGCTTAGGATACAATCACTTTTTATGGACCATGAGTGCACATTGCCAACTGATACTCAGTTTCTCATCCACCATCATTGAATCATAGAATTGCTGGGGTTGGAAAGGACCTCAAAGATCATCCAGTTCCAAGGTTCTGCCATGGACATGGACACCTCACACCAGATCAGGTTGCTCAGATCCATATCCAGCCTGGCATTAAAACCTCCAGGGATGAGGCTTCCACCACCTCCCATCACCATCAAAATGGATCCCTAAACACACCAACTGACTCATATAATCAACCAGGTTGGGAAAGACCTCAGAGGTCATCAACTCCAACCTATTACCTAATACCTAACCCTCCTGACAGCTAAACCATGACTCCAAGTGCCATCCAATCCTTTTTGAACACCTCCAGGGACGGTGACTCCACCACTTCCCTGGGCAGCACATTCCAAAGGTGAACAACCCACTCAGTGAAGAACTTTCTCCTCACCTCAAGCCTCAACTTCCCTGGTGCAGCCTGAGGCTGTGTCCTCTTGCTCTGCTGCTGGTTGCCTAGGAGAAGAGACCAACCCCCTCCTGGCCACAACTTCCCTTCATGTAGTTGTAGAGAGCAATAAGGTCTACCAACTGCTCAGAAACGATGCTGCCACAGAAGGGGAATGAGTGGAGGCAGCCTCCAGCCCAGCCTTACTGTGTTGGGACACATCCCAGCAGCAGCAGTACTGGTGCTGGGTGCCTTCTGCCAGGTTTCTCACCTTTGGTGGTTCTTTGTAGGGCTCACTGTAGAGGGTGCATATCCTTCTGCGCTCCAGGTATTTGTTGTCGGCTGGAGAGGGCTTACTGGTTTCCCCCTTGAACTGGGCGCTGTAACTGGTCTCGTGGGTCATTTTCTCCTCTGGTGGCTTGTACTGGGGCTTTGCTTTTATAGCTTTCACAGGCTTGATGTCTACCCAGGGTCTGAACTCATTTCTGAAGATTAAGTACACACAAAAAAACAAAACAAAAGAAAGAGGTTAGAATAGAATAGAATAGAATAGAATAGAATAGAATAGAATAGAATAGAATAGAATAGACCAGACCAGGCTGGAAGAGACCTTCAAGATCATCGCGTCCAACCTATCATCCAACCCCACCCAACCAACTAAACCATGCAACCAAGCACCCTAGCAAGTCTCCTCCTGAACACCTCCAATGATGGTGACTCTACCACCTCCCCAGGCAGCCCATTCCAATGGGCAATCACTCTCTCTGTGTGGAATTTCTTCCTAACATCCAGTCTGAACCTGCCCGGCACAGCTTGAGACTGTGTCCCCTCAGCTGAGCTCAGTCAGGGAAGCTCCTCCTGGGGTTTACCTGTTGGCCCAGCGAGACATGTCCGTTGTGCTCCTGGACACATCTGTCTGCTCCTGGGCTTTGAGGAGAAAGTTCTTCACTGAGAGAGTCGTTCACCATTGGGATGTGCTGCCCAGGGAGGTGGTGGAGTCACCATCCCTGGAGGTGTTCAAGAGGGGATTGGCACTTGGTGCCATGGTCTAGTCATGAGGTCTGTGGTGACAGGTTGGACTTGATGGTCTTTGAGGGCTCTTCCAACCTTGGTGATACTGTGCTTTACAGCACTACACAGCAAGCGGTCTTTGCAGTCCTGTCTGGGTAAACTGAAGCACAGTTCAGATTCTAAGCAAGGCTTAGTGCCTTCTCCCAGAGCTTGGACAACTGCAAGGCAGGGCTCTGGCTCTTTGGGCTGGTACTTACAGATTTCCTGAGACAAGAATGTCCAGTGACAGCACATATTGCGAGATAAAACCCTGACAGTGTAACCTACAGAAAGCGTTTTCTCCAAACATGGCCAAAGGCACACACACCTGGCCCACTTGGACTCCAGGGCATGTTCAGCCAAGCCTGGGCAACGGGGGCATCTTCCTGAAAACCCAGACCTGCTGGCTCCAGCCCCATTGTCTGGTTCAGAGCATTTTTGAGGCTTTTTCCCCCTTCAAGACACTGTAACTATGAGATTCACACACACACATCAGATTCCATGTACTGCTGGTAGTCAGGATGAGCCCTTGATGATGTCTCCAGACCGCCAGCAATGGGTTTGTGTCAGAATCATGGATTTCACACAGAATCACAAAAACACAGAATGGTCTGGGATGGAAAGGACCTCCAAAGGTCATCCAGTCCAACCCCCTCTGCACTCAGCAGAGACATCCTCAACTAGCTCAGGTTGCCCAGAGCCCTGTTGAGCCTCACCTTCAATATCTCCAGGGATGGGGCCTCAACCACCTCCCTGGGCAACCTGTTACAGTATCACAGTATAACTAAGGTTGGAAGAGACCTCAAGGATCATCGAGTCCAACCTATCACCACAGACCTCATGACACCAAGTGCCACATCCAATACCCTCTTGAACACCTCCAGGGATGATGACTCCACCACCTCCCTGGGCAGCACATTCCAATGGCAAACGACTCTCTCAGTGAAGAACTTTCTCCTCCTAACATCCATCCCAACCCTCCCCTGGCACAGTTTGAGACTGTTTCCTCTTGTTCTGGTGCTGGTTGCCTGGGAGAAGAGACCAACCCCCTCCTGGCTACAACCACCTTTCAGGTAGTTGTAGAGAGCAAGAAGGTCTCCCCTGAACCTCCTCTTCTCCAGGCTAAACAATCCCAGCTCCCTCAGCCTCTCCTCACAGGGAGAGGCTCAAGGCCTCTCCCCAGCCTTGTTGCCCTTCTCTGGACACCTTCAGGTGTCTTGATGTCCTTAAACTGAGGGGCCCAGAACTGTTCCAGTGTCCCACTACCCTCATGGTAAAGAACTTGCCCCTAATAGTTTTGGTTGCTGTGGTGGTTTAGGCTGGGTGCTGGCCAGGATGACACTGCACAGACCACACCTGGGAGGTCCCAAGGGGTGGGCCCAGCCCAGGGGGTGGTCACAGGCAGGTATTCCATTTCCCATAATGCCCTGCTCCCCTATAAAATGCCCATGCAGGGTCTTCCCTTCCTCTTTCGTCCCCAGCTGCAGCCTAGGTAAAATGGCGTGAGCCGCCTCCCTTGGGCCTGCCCAGGCCCAAGGCTGGGTTGGGGGTGGGGAGAAAGAGCCCTGGGGGGTTTGGGTGTACCGCCAGTGGGGATGGGATGTTCTTGGGTATGTTGTGGGATCTCTCTCTTTTGTCATGGTGCTTGTGGTTCTCTGTAAAGCTTTCATTGTTGGTTTTTTATTGTTTTCCTATTTAAACTTTCCATCACTTTTGCAATCTATTTGTCTGAGTTGTTATTTCTGCTCCTGGTGGGGAGGGGGTTTGCCCCAACCCATTACAGTTGGATAAGACTTTCAAGATCATCAAATCTCAACATCAAACCAATACCACCATGACCACTAAACCATGTCGTGCAGTACCATGTGTATAGGGTTTTTGAACAGCTCCAGGGATGGTGACTCCACCACCTCCCTGGGCAGCCTGTTCCAATGGTTGAGCAGAGCATTGGCACACAGATATCTTGGTTTCTGCTTTGTCAGGGACTTGCTTGGGGCTTTAGTGCTCATTAATGATCCATGAACCACAGGTCAGCACTGGAGCTGGGCAGAAGAGCCTATGCATTACCACCTGAGCCACTTCTGGCTGGATCTGTTTCTTTCTGGGGGTAATTTGTGTGCTGATGTCTCAGAATAGAGCCATTAATTATGTCCAAATGCTATTAAACACAGCTGACATTTTCACGAGGTCTTTTGCCAGCTGACTGCTTACATCTTTAATGACTGAAAGAGTCTTTGCTTTTATACCCAGGATTTCCCCTCCCTTTCAGGGAGAACTGCTTCTTCCTGACACTGCAACACAAAGGCAGAGGAGAAACTTCGACCCAGCAGAGACTTAGTGAAAACCAAGGATCTAAACCCCAAAAGGTTCTGGGGAAAATGTTTGTTATCTGACAAATCCCTGAGGGATTTGCCCACTGCAGCAGAGCAGGGAGATCCACAAATGAGCTTGACCTTCTGGGTAACCTCAAGGCTGGTGGGAGATGATGGTGACCAGATTGTGAAGAAAGGACCTGGGGTTGTTTAGCCTGGAGAAGAAGGCTCAGGGAAGACCTAATTGCTCTCTACAGCTACCTGAAGGGAGGTTGTAGCCAGGTGGGGGTTGGATTCTTCTCGCAGACAACCAGCAACAGAACAAGAGGACACAGTCTCAAGCTGCACCAGGGGAAGTCTAGGCTGTCTGTGAGGAAGAAATTCTTCCCAGAAAGAGAGATTGGCCATTGGAATGTGCTGCCCAGGTTGGTGGTGGAGTCACCATCCCTGGAAGTGTTTAAAAAGAGACTGGATGGGGTGGTTAGTGCCATGGTTTAGTTGATGAGATGGTGTTGGGTGGTAGGTTAGACTTGATGATCTCAAAGGTCTTTTCCAACCTGGATAATTCTGTATTTTGACTCCACCAGCTTGTATCTCCTCCCTTTCTACTCACCTGGAGTATTGTGTCCACTTCTGGGCTCCTCACTTCAAGAGGCACAGGGAACTACTGGAGAGGCACCAACAAAGGGCAGGGAAGGTGCTGAGGGGATTGGAGCAGCTCTGTGAGCAGGAAAGTCTGAGAGACCTAAAACTGTTTAGTCTGGAAAGAGCATCCTGAGAGGGGATCTTCTCAGTGCTGACCAGTAGTGAAAGGGAGGAGGTCATGAGGATGAGGCCAGATTCTTTTCAGTGGTGCCCAGTGGTAAGATAAGAGGCAACCTTTAAGGTCAGGCTGGATGTGGCTGTGAGCAACCTGATGTAGTGTGAGGTGTCCCTGCCCATGGCAGGGGGTTTGGAACTAGATGACACTTGAGATTCCTTCCAACCCTAACAATTCTATGGTTCTAATGAGCACACAGAAGCTTTCACTTGAACTTAAGGAGAAACTCTACGCTGAAGATGACAGAGCACTGATGCAGGCTTCTTCAGGTTGTGGAATCTCCTTCTCTGGAAAGATTCCAAAGCCCAGCTGGCCATTGTGATCCTGGGCAAACTGCTGTGGGTGCCCTGCTTTAGCAGGAGGATTTGGACTAGGTGATCTGCAGAGGTCCTTTCCAAATGCCACTATTCTGTGGAGTAAATAGAAAGGGAACACCAAGACATGCTCTGCAAATACCCAACAGCTAGAAAACCAGAGTAAAACTAGATCATGCTGTGTACCTCCCCCCGCCCCCCAAAAAAAAAATCTATATCCACCAGAGTTTTCTCATTACAGACACAACCAGGATTGTCGCTGCTCATTCAGAGCAGAAATTCATCCAGGGAATCCTCTGTTTACCTGGTGGACCCTATGGCCTTTGCATCTCCCTTTCCCCAATACAAATCTGCTCAGCTTGTCTCAGCTGCACAAGCCTTTGGTCATTTGTGTTGGCATAACTACCACAATTGTCCTTCTTTGTCACAGCTCTTCTGGATCTGATTGGTCTTGTCAGCAGCTCTGAGTGAGTTTATAAATCAGAGCATCTATCAGAGGCTGGAGGCAGATGAGTGTCAGATGGGGACCAGACAGATGTTTACTCATCCCTAAACCCATCACTGGCTGCAAAAACCAAGTCTCAATTCATTCCCATTACAACTGCCCAGCTCCATCCCAGCTGGGGGATTGTAAGGAGGCAAATAGAGAGCTCTGGCCTCTAATAAATCTTTATCAGACAATTTGCCTCAGTGGCTGCAGCAATTTTAGATGTGGGTTGGTTTGGTTTTGTTGTTTCTTTGTTGTTTGGGTTTTTTTTAAACAGGGATTGATAGTATTTCTCATCTCTGCAATGTTATCTTTTAATCATCTGCACAGCTTCCTGAGGGTGAGGGACTTTTCAAGGTGCCAGGCATTGATAGGAGTAGGGAGGATGAAGCAAAATAGAAATGGGTAGATTCAGATTGGATGTTAAGAAGGAATTCTTCACCACAAGGTGGGGGGGGGCATGAAAATGGTCAGGGGGTTGGAGCACCTCTGCAATGAGGCCAGGCTGAGGGAGCTGGGGGTTTTCAGCCTGGAGAAGAGAAGGCTACAGTGAGACCTAATAGCTTGCCAGTACATGAAGGAGGCTACAAGAAGGATGGGGAGAGACTATTTGCAAAGGCCTGCAGTGACAGGATGAGAGCAATGGCTTCAAACTAGAGAAGAGCAGATTTAGATTGGATGTTAGCAAGACCAACAACTGGCAGGAGAAATCAGAGCTTCTCTCTCCTTTAACTCCAGTTTGCTAGCATACAATGCACCCCTATCTGAGGAGAGGTCCTTTGCTTCTCCAGAGCTAGCAACAGAAAGGATAATAGACAAAATAAAAGCAAACAGCTTTGAGAACACGCTGTCAGCAGGATGTTTTCCCATCTGTCAATCCTTCTGCCATTCTTCAGCGTACCCCTGCTACAAAACACCTGCTCATGAACACTTCCTCTTCCTCAGTGAGATTCCCCCACTAGATACTTCAGGAAGCCAATCAGTCATGGAGTCATAGAATGCTCTGGGTTGGAAGGGACCTCCAAAGGTCATCCAGTCCAACCCCCTCTGCTTTCAGCAGGGACATCCTCAACTAGGTCAGGTTGCCCAGAGCCCCGTCCAACCACACCTTCAATATCTCCAGAGATGGGGCCCAACTACCTCCCTGGGCAACCTGTTCCAGTGTTCCACAGCCTTCATGTTGCAGAATTTGTTCCTCACATTCAATTTCTGCCCAGTGCTCTTGATTTCTTCAGTCACTGCCACAGGGATGATCTGAGAGCTGAGCTGGAAAGCCCACAGCTCTGTGGATCCTTAGTGGGGCAGAGCCCAAAGTGAGCCATGAGAGATGGGGGTGTTCTCCCTGCTGCCTCAGCACTGAGAGACACCGACCTCAGACTTTCCTTAGGGCTCTTCCTTCTCCTTTCATGTTCCTGTGGTTTGGTAGCCACAGGGAAGGAGCCTTTTAATCTCCCTGTCTCCCAAAACATGCTTCTAGTTTCCCTAGGCTATGATGATGGTCTCAGCCATAACCAGTGGATGATCCTCCACATAGCCTTGTCATAATATTCTCCCTCATTCTGTATTTAACATTCCATAAAAAGACAGAAACAGGAGAAAGATGGGAGCCTGGAGGAAGCAGAGAGGGAGAACAACCACATAAATGAAGGGATAAATACCATCTGCACCATAAAGGAGCTAATAATCTAGCCAGCAGAAGAGGCAATGCCTTAGGAAGAGATTGATTAAAAGGGAGGGGGAAAAGGCAAATAAAAGTTGGCCAATGTTAGGAGAAGGACTTTGCTAGGGACATCTGAGCAAGCTGTGTGTGAGGTGAAGTCACTGCTCTGCTTCTGTGTGATGTTCACCTTAGATGTGCAAGACAGGGTGGTGGCAATGAGATTGCACCATCCTAGAGCCAGCCCAAACACTGCCTGGACCATATGAACTCAGAAGCAAACAGTCACCTTCCAAAATGGAAGGAGGAAAATCGAGCCCAGAGGACTGGAGCTTCTCTCCTATGACAGACTGAGAGGGTTGGGGTTGTTTGGTCTGGAGAGGAGAAGGCTCCAAGGAGACCTTATTGCGGCTTTCCAGTATCTGAAGGGGGCTACAAGAAAACTGGGGAGGGACTTTTTAGGGAGTCAGAGAGTGATAGGACTTGGGGGAATAGGAAAATGATAGAAATGCATAGATACAGATTGGATGTTAGGAAGAAGTTCTTCACCATGAAATGGTGAAGACATTGGATGGTGAGAGCCTGGGACAGGTTGCCCAGGGAGGTGGTGGAAGCCTCATGCCTGATTTTTAAAGCCAGGCTGGATACGGCTCTGGGCCTGGCTGCTCTCCAGCCACTCTGACCCTAGCCTGTAGCACTGCATAGGGTTGTTTTGGCCGATGTGCAGAACCCAGCAACAAGTCAACAAGTGGCTTAGAGGCCGGTGCAGTCAAAAGAAATTTGGATTTTTCGATCTTGAAAAACTTTCTACTGCACCAGGCCAGCTGGCAACAGATGGAGTACATCTGTCCCAGAGGATGGGTAAGATCAGAGTGTACGAGAATGGCCTATCCCTCAAAGGGAAAAAGATTCTGGGAAGGGAATTGGCGGGTCTCATTGACAGGGTTTTAAACTAGCTTCGAAGGGGGAAGGGGCTGAAACTAGTCCCCTCAGGCAAGAGTCTGGGGGTGATAAGCCAGAGCAAGAGGTGAAACCAGCAGCCCAGCTGCAGTGCATGTACACTAATGCACGAAGCATGGGCAGCAAACAAGAGGAGCGGGAAGCCTTGTTGCAGCAGGAAAGTTATGATGTAGTTGCCATCACAGAGGTGTGGTGGGACGACTCACATGACTGGAGCGCTGCAATTGATGGCTACAGGCTATTCAAGAGAGACAGGTAAGGAGAAGGGATGGAGGGGTAGCCCTTTACATCAGGGAGGCACTAGATGTCATTGAGACGGAGGTCAGGGACCATCAGGTTGAGTGCCTGTGGGTGAGAATTAGAGGGAAGGCCAACAGGGCTGACATCCTGGTTGGAGTCTGTTATAGACCACCCAACCAGGAGGAGGATGTTGATGAAGCATTCTATAGGCAGCTTAGGGCTGTCTCAGGATCGCCTGACCTTGTTCTCATGGGCGACTTCAACCTGCCTGACATCTGCTGGGATCTCAACACAGCAGAGAGGAGACAGTCTAGGAGGTTCTTAGAATGCATGGAGGACAGCTTCTTATCCCAGGTGCTGCGTGAGCCTACCAGGGGTAAGGCTATGCTTGACCTCCTCCTCACCAACAGGGAAGGGCTGGTGGGTGATGTGGTGGTCGGAGGGTGTTTGGGGGCCAGTGACCACGAGATAATTGAATTCCCAGTATTTGGTCAAGCTAAGAGGGGCAGCAAGACGACCTCCACTCTGGACTTCCAGAGGGCGGACTTCAGGCTATTCAAGGAACTAATTCAGAGGGTTCCTTGGGATAAAGCCCTTAAAAACAAAGGGGTCCAGGAGAGCTGGGCCTACTTCAAGGAAGAACTGTTGAAGGCGCAGGGACAGGCTGTGCCAATGTGCCGGAAGATGAGCCGCCAGGGCAGATGGCCAGCCTGGATGAGCAATGAACTTGTAAAAGAACTAAGGGAAAAAAAGAGGGTGTATCATCTTTGGAAGAAAGGTGAGGCAACCCACAGAATGTTTAAGGATGTTGCCAAATCATGTAGGAAGAAAATTAGGGAGCCAAAAGCACATTTGGAGCTTAGACTGGCCTCTGCTGTGAAGGACAACAAAAAGTCCTTCTATAAATACATTAATAGCAAGAGGAAGGGCAAGGACAACCTCCACTCCTTGGTGAACACAGAGGGGAATGTTGTAACAAAGGATGAGGAAAAGGCAGAGGTACTTAACACCTTCTTTGCCTCAGTTATTACTGGCAGGACAGAATGTCTTCCAGACAGCTGGCCTGCAGAGCTGTCAGAAGGAGCCAGGGAGCTGCACAGTTTCCCACAAATCCATGGGACTGGATGGGATGCATCCTAGGGTGCTGAGAGAGCTGGCAGATGAGCTGACCAAGCCACTCTCCATCATTTTTCAGCAGTCCTGGCTCACTGGAGAGGTCCCAGAGGACTGGAAGCTGGCCAACGTGGTGCCCATCCACAAGAAGGGCCGGTTAGATGAGCCAGGGAATTATAGGCCTGTCAGCCTGACCTCAGTGCCAGGCAAGATCATGGAACAGGTCATCCTGAGTGCAATCACACAGCACTTACAGGATGGCCAAGGGATCAGGCCCAGCCAGCATGGATTCAGAAAGGGCTGGTCCTGCCTGACCAACCTGATCTCCTTCTATGATCAGGAAACCCACCTGGTGGATGTGGGGAGGCCTGTGGATGTAGTCTACCTGGACTTCAGCGAGGCCTTTGATACCATCCCCCACAGCAAACTCCTGGCCAAGCTGTCAGCCCATGGCTTGGATGGGAGCACTCTGCAATGGGTTAGGAACTGGCTGGAGGGCTGAGCCCAGAGAGTGGTGGTGAATGGTGCCACATCCAGCTGGCAGCCAGGCACTAGTGGTGTGCCCCAAGGATCAGTGCTGGGCCCTGTGCTCTTTAACATCTTTATTGATGATCTGGATGAGGGCATTGAGTCCATCATCAGTAAATTTGCTGACAACTCCAAGCTGGGGGCAGGGGTTGATCTGCTGAAGGGTAGAGAGGCTCTGCAGAGGGACCTTGACAGGCTGGACAGATGGGCAGAGTCCAAGGGCATGAGATTGAACACATCCAAGTGCCAGGTTCTGCACATCAGCCACAGCAACCCCATGCAGAGCTACAGGCTGGGGTCAGAGTGGCTGGAGAGCAGCCAGGCAGAGAGGGACCTGGGGGTACTGGTTGATGGTAGGATGAACATGAGCCTGCAGTGTGCCCAGGCAGCCAAGAGGGCCAATGGCATCCTGGGCTGCATCAGGAACAGTGTGGCCAGCAGGAGCAGGGAGGTCATTCTGCCCCTGTACACTGCACTGGTTATGCCACACCTTGAGTCCTGTGTCCAGTTCTGGGCCCCTCAGTTTAGGAAGGATGTTGACTTGCTGGAACGAGTCCAGAGAAGGGCAACAAAGTTGGTGAGGGGGTTGGAACGCAAGCCATGAGGTGTTGCAGTTTGAGCTGGGTGCCCCCCTGCAATGTTTACTTCCTGTGTCCAGAAGTTCAGCCCAGAGGGGTGGACACAGGAAGTTATGTAGTATTTCCTACCACAATCCTTTGCACCACTATAAGATGCAGTGCGGAGTCTAGCACGCTCTTTTTTCTTCCTCCTCTGTCAGCCGGTAACTGGGGGAGATGTCTTCTGGCTTTGGGCCTGGCTAGGCCCAAGGCCATGGGGGGATGGGCAGTCTGAGATCTGGCCAGGTGAGACTAGCCTAGCAGTGGAAGGGGGAAGAAGGAGTCCTGGGGGTTTTGGGTGCACCCTCAGGTGGGGATGGGATCTCTCTGGGTCTGTTTTGGGATTTTTCTTTGTCACTGCACTTTTGGCTTTCTGTAAGTGTTCACTGCTTTCTATTTAAACTCTCCATCACTTTTGCAATCCGTTTGTCTGAGTGTTTATTGTTGCCAGGGGTGGGGAAGGGGGCTGCCTTCACCCAGCTCATGAGAAGAGGCTGAGGGAGCTGGGGTTGCTTAGCCTGGAGAAGAGGAGACTCAAGGGAGACCTTATTGCTCTCTACAGCTACCTGAAGGGAGGTTGTAGACAGGCAGAGGTTGGTCTCTTCTCCCAGGCAGCCAGCATCAGAACAAGAGGACACAGTCTCAGGCTGCGCCAGGGGAGGTTTAGGTTGGATGTCAGGAAGTGATAGGACTAGGGGGAATGGAATGAAGCTGGAGGTGGGGAGATTCAGGCTAGATGTGAGGAGGAGGTTCTTCACCATGAGAGTGGTGAGACCCTGGAATGGGTTGTCCAGGGAGCTGGTCGAGGCCCCGTCCCTGGGGGTGTTTAAGAGCAGGCTGGATGAGGCTCTGTCCAGCCTGATCTAGTGTGGGGTGTCCCTGCCCATGGCAGGGGGGTTGGAACTAGATGATCCTTGTGGTCCCTTCCAACCCTGAATGAAACTATGAAACTATGAAACTATAAGAAGTTCTACACAGAGAGAGTGATTGCCCATTGGAATGGGCTACCTGGGGAGGTGGTGGAGTCACCATCACTGGAGGTGTTCAGGAGGAGACTTGATGGGGTGCTTGGTGCCATGGGTTAGTTGTTTAGGTGGTTGTATTGGTTGAAGGGTTGGATGCAATGATCTTGAAGGTCTCTTCCAACCTGTTTTATTCTGTTATTCTATTGTTCTATTGTTCTATTATTCTACTATTCATTGCCTCTCGTCCTGTCACTGAAGGCTTTCACAAACAACCTCCCTCCATCCTTCTTGTAGCCTCCTTCAGGCTGTATTATGTTTACATAGTATTGATTAAAATCATACAATTGTTAGGGTTGGAATGGACCTCAAGGATCAGCCAGTTCCAACCCCCCTGTCATGGCCAGGGACACCTCACACTGCAGCAGGTTACTCACAGCCACCTCCAGCCTGGCCTTCAAAACCTCCAGGCAGGAGGCTTCCACCACCTCCCTGAGCAACCTGTGCCAGGGTTTCACCACCCTCATGGGGAAGAACTTCTTCCTAACATCCAATCTGAATCTACCCACTTCTAGTTTTGCTTCATCCCCTCCAGTCCTATCACTCCCTGACACTCTAAAAAGTCCCTCCCCAGCTTTCCTGTAGCCCCCTGCAGATACTGCAAGGCCACAATGAGGACTCCTGGGAGCATTCTCTTCTCCAGACTGCACAGTCCCAACTCTCAGTCTGTCTCCATAGCAGAGCAGCTCCAGCCCTCTGCTCATCCCCATGGCCCTTCTATGGACACCTTCCAGTACCTCCAGATCCTTCCCGTAATTTACTCATTTATTTTTCCTGTAATTTATTAATTCCTGTTTTTTACAGCCGTCCCTGTCATACTGCCTCCTCTGGTGACCAGAGATTTTTAGTTGCATGATTTAGTTGCAAGATTTCACCTGCACAATGAAATCTGGATCAGGTTTCTCAAAGCCCTTTTCCCAACACCTCAAGACTCAGAGAGGTGAAACAAAATGAGCAAAGCAAACCCAAACAACCAAAAACCCCACAACCAAAACCCCACAACCAAACAAACCAACAAAACCAAACAAAAAATCAACATCAGATGCTTTTGTTCTGATTCCATCCTGCTCTGTAGGAGCCCCAGTTGATCCAATCATGCGTTTGAGAAGCAGGCAGTTTCCCACTCCCTACCCTCCAGCCCTTTTTCCCTTTCCTTTCTTCTTTTTCCATGGCCAGGAACAGCATGCAGAGGGCTAATTAGAGAGCAGAGATCTCATTATGCAGCAGGCTCAGCAGCGCTGGATCTGCTGATGGAGATGGATGGCTGATGGTGGATAGGGGGAGAGCTGAGAGCGCTTGTCAGGAGCAGATGGCAAAGGGAGGGAAGGAAGGAAGGGGGTGATGTCTCTCAGGGGAGTGAATCTAGCTCAGGAAAATGTTCATTTTACTCCCTGGCCTAGCTGACTGAACCAAGGTGGTGTCTCACCCATTAATGACCTGCTTTTGAAAGGGGAGAGGAGGTGATCAGTGGAGGAGTAATTGAAGGGGGACTGGTGGGTGTGCCTAATTCAGGCGCCTTTGCCACCTCATGGTGAAATAAGACATGGGTGAAGCAACTCCCTCCATTAGGGAGGCTTTTTTTCAGGATACCAAAACCCCCCTCTGCACCTCAAGTGAGGCTGGTAACCCTAGGGGTTACAATCATAGAATCGTAGAATGGTCCAAGATGGAAGGGACCTCCAAAGGTCATTCATTCCAACCCCCCTGCAGTCAGCAGGGACATCCTCAACTAGATCAGGTTGCCCAGGGCCCTGTCCAGCCTCACCTTGAATATCTCCAGGAATGGGGCCTCAACCACCTGCCTGGGTAACCTGTTCCAGTGTTACACCACCTTCATAGCAAAGAACTTCTTCTTGATATCCAATCTAAATCTGCTCTTCTTTAGTTTGAAGCCATTGCCTCTCATCCTGTCCCTGCCGGCCTTTGCAAACAGTCTCTCTGCAGCCTTCCTGTAGCCTCCTTCAGGTACTGGCAGGCTGCTCTTAGGTCTCCCTGGAGCCTTCTCTTCTCCAGGCTGAACACCCCCAGCTCCCTCAGCCTGGCCTCAGAGCAGAGCTGCTCCAACCCCCTGAGCATTTCCCTGGCCCTCCTCTGGACCTGCTCCAGCAGCTCCAGGTCCTTCCTGTGTTGAGGGCTCCAGAACTGCACACAGTTGAGGGCTGGGGAATCACAGCACTTACCAGGATGGCCAACTTGGCATCCTCATGAGGAAAATCATAGAATCATGGAATTTTAGGGGTGTGGCAGATCTCTGGCTCTCAAAGACACAAAAGCTACACTTTTTGGACCTTCAGCCTCCTTGTTTCCAGACTAAACAACCCCAGTTCCCCCGGCTGCTCCTCCCCAGCCCTGTTCTCCTGACCCTTCCCCAGCTGTGTTGCCCTTCTCTGGACATGCTCCAGCATCTCAATGTCCTTCTTGTACTGAGGGCCCCAAAATTGAGGTCAGTACTCAAGGTGTGGCCCCACCATTGTTGAGTACAGGTGAGAAATCCCTTCTTGTGGCCTTCTGACCCCACTATTCCTGATCCAGACCAGGATGCTGGTGGCCATCTGGGCCACCTGGGCACACACTGGCTCATCTTCAGCCAGCTGTTGGCCAACGGTCCCAGGTCCTTTTACCCCAGGCACTTTCCAGCAACTCTGCCCCAAGCCTGCAGCCTTGCATGGCACTGTTGTGAGTCAAGTGCAGGATCAGGCACTTGGCTTTGTTGAACCTCATACAATAGACCCTGTCATATCAAACCAGCCTGGCCAGTACCTCTGTAGAGTCCCAAGCAGATCAGTACCCTACCCAGTGCCATCTGCAATCTGACTGATGGTGACTTGATTCCCTAGTCCAGATCTTTGATCAAGATATTGAAGACATCTGGAACCAAGCCTGAGCCCTGGGGAACACCAGGTCTTGTGAACAGTGGCTGGTTGGGAACTGTGTTAAGGTTGCCCTGAGCCCAGCCCATTTTTTTCCAGGAAAAGGAGGTGTTTCAGGTGTATTTGCAGATCAAGAGAAGCATAACCAGCAGGGCCAGGGAGGGGATTCTGCCCCTCTACAATGCTCTGCTGAGACCACACCTGGAGTACTGTGTCCAGTTCTGGAACCTCTGTTTCAGGAAGGATCTGGAGGTGCTGGAAGGTGTCCAGAGCAGGGCCATGAGGAGGAGCAGAAGGCTGGAGCTGCTCTGCTATGGAGACAGACTGAGAGAGTTGGGGTTGTGCAGTGTGGAGAAGAGAAGGCTCTGAGGAGACCTTCTTGTGGCCTTCCAGTATCTGAAGTCGGCTACAGGAAAGCTGGGGAGGGACTTTTGAGGGTGTCAGGGAGTGACAGGACTGGAGGGAATGAAGCAAAACTAAAAATGGGTAGATTGAGATTGGATGTTAGGAAGAAGTTCTTCCTCAGGAGAGTGGTGAGACCCTGGCACAAGTTGCCCAGGGAGGTGGTGGAAGCCTCATCCCTGGAGGGTTTTAAGGCCAGGCTGGATGTGGCTCTGAGCAACCTAATGGAGTGTGAGGTGTCCCTGGCCATGGCAGGGGGATTGGAACTGGATTATCCTTGACGTCCCTTCCAACCCTGACAATTCTCTGATTCTGTGATTTCCAACCATCTGGCCTTTACCAAAGCAGCAGCCTGACCCCCCGCCCCCCCCCCCCCCCACCTGCCCAGAAAACTCATCTCCATTTTCATGTTCAAATCTGGTCAGCAAGGGCTGCTCAGGGTGGTATCAGCATCACACACTGCCTAACGTGCCTGCTGCTGGTGCTGGCTCCTCCGTTTCCATGGCAAGAGATAGTGAGATGGCAATAAGGGCTCAGCTTTCCTGAGCTGCTGGAGTGCTGATGAAATAAGAAGCTGGAGTTGTTCAGCCTGCAGAAGAGAAGGCTCTGGGGATACCTAATAGCAACCTTCTAGTACCTGAAGAGGGCTACAAGAAGGCTGGAGAGACACTGTTTGCAAAGGCCTACAGTGACAGGACAAGGGACAATGGCTTCAAACCAGATAAGAGCAGATTTAGATTGGATGTGAGGAACACCTCACACTAGATCATATTGTTCAGAGCCACATCCAGTCTGGCCTTAAAATCCTCCAGGGATGAGGCTTCCACCACCTCCCTGGGCAACCTGTACCACTCTCTCCACCCCCCTCATGGGCAAGAACTTCTTCCTAATATCCAGTCCCAATCTACCCACTTCTAGTTTTGTTCCATTCCCCCCAGTCCTATCACTCCCTGACACCCTCAGAAGTCCCTCCCCAGCTTTCCTGTAGCCCCCTTCAGATACTGGAAGGCCACAAGAAGGTCTCCTCAGAACCTTCTCTTCTCCACACTGCAGAACCCCAACTCTCTCAGTCTGTCTCCATAGCAGAGCACCTCCAGCCCTCTGCTCCTCCTCGTGGCCCTTCTCTGGACACCTTCTAGCACCTCCAGATCCTTCCTGGAACAGAGGCTCCAGAACTGGACACAGTGCTCCAGGTGTGGTCTCAGCAGAGTGGAGCAGAGGGGCAGAATCCCCTCCCTGGCCCTGCTGGCCACACTTCTCTTGCTGCAGCCCAGGCTGTGGTTGGCTCTCTGGGCTGCAAGTGCTCCCTGCTGGCTGCTGTTGAGCTTCTCCTCCCCCAGCACCCCCAAGGCCTTTTCTTCAGGGCTGCTCTCCAGCCAGTCTCTGCCCAGCCTGTATCAGTGTCTGGGATATTTTGCCTGGTCTGTATTGGTCTTCGTGACTCCAAGGAGACCTCCTTCTCCATGTCTTACCTGGTTCCTTGTGACATCGACTGCTTTTGAAACATTAAAGATGGACATAGCAGCAGGGAGAAGAGGGCAACACCCTTTCCAGGTTCAGAATATCCTACTGGAAAGCACGGCAGGAAATACCTACCAAGTCCAGGAGTGGTGGGTTTGAGATGACACCCACTGGTGACGAGCAAGACTGCAAGCAGGGCTTGGGGCTTCAGTTCTGCAACCTGTCCTTAAAAGAGACCAGATTTTAGTGGCACACCAAAAGAAGTCCCCCCCAAAACTGAATGCATATTTGGAGTCATCAAGTCATAGAACAGTTCGGGTTTGGAAGGGACCTTTAAAGGTCATGGAGTGCAACCAACAGGTGGCAGGCAGGGACATCCTCGACTAGATCAGGTTGCTCATAGCCCCACCCAACCTCACTTGGGATGTTTAACTGTCGTGGTTGCCCTGGGACTGCCTTCAGATATGGCCGTGGTGCTTTTGGATTGGTTATTTCATGCACCAGCAGAGCACTTATAAAGCCAAGGCATGGACAAGGGTCATAGAATGATGGAATCATGTAATGGTTTGGGTTGGAAGGGACCTCAAGGATCATCCAGTTCCAACCTCCCTGCCATGGGCAGAGACACCTCACACTAGCCCAGGTTGCAGCTGAGGGAGCTGGGGGTGTTCAGTCTGGAGAAGAAGAGCCTGGGGGGAGACATCATTGCCCTCTACAACTACCTGGAGGGAGGTTGGAGCAAGGAGGGGGCAGCCTCTTCTCCTTGGTATCAAGAGACAGGACCAGAGGAAATGGTCCAAGCTGCACCAGGGGAGGTTCAGGCTGGATATTAGGAAATATTTCTTCACAGAGAGGGTCCTCAAACATCGGAACCAGCTGCACAGGGCAGTGGTGGAGTCACCATCCCTGGAGATGTTCAAATCCTGATGCTCATGGACATGGTTTGGTGTTTATGGACATGGTTTATCATTTACCCTTCAGTGCTGGTTCAAGGTTTGGACTGGAGGATCTCTGAGGTCTCTTCCAACCAGCTGTATTCTGTGATTCTGCAACACAGACATTTTGACAAACCTATTGCCTTCTATATACTAAAACAAGCAGGTGTCACAGTTTCCTTTTCCAAGGTGATCCTGGTGTTCTTTGGTTATGTTGAAGCTGCAGAACTTGGACCCCATGGATCTGAGAACTGGCTGAACCAGTGCATGCAACAGGGCTGCGTCAAGCTTTGTGGGTGCTAAGAGGAGTCAGTGAGCCTGGATTAACCTATGATCCTGTGAGCTTTATCCAGGACCTCTCCAGCTTTGCTGTAGCAGTTGCAAGAGTGCAATGGGAACCAGCATCTCCCTTCCAGAGCTCATTTCCATCATTCTCACCTCTCATCCCTCCACATAAGGACCAATCTAGATGTCAGCTATAAAGGTTAAGCTGACACAGCTCTATGTGCACTGGAAGGGGGTGTCTGAGCACCCTTGGCCCGGAAGCACATCCTAGGATGGGGAGGATCACACAGTTGCCTACAAACAGAAATTCTTTCTATTCAAGCATTGGAGCAGGCTGCCCAGGGAGGTGATGGAATCACTATCCCTGGAGGTGTCCAAGAAACCTGTGGCCATGGCACTTGGGGATAGGGTTTAGTGGCCAAGGTGGTGTTGGGTTGGTGGTTGGGGTCAATGACCTTAGAAGTGTTTTCCATCACAGGATCACACAAGATCACAGGATGTTAGGGTTGGACTCGATGATCTCAAAGGTCTTTTCCAACCTGGTTAATTCTGTATTCTGTAGGGGTGGGAAGGGACCTCCAGAGATCATTGAGTCCAACCTCCCTGCCAGAGCAGGACCATAGAATCCAGCACAGGTCACACAGGAACACATCCAGATGGGGCTTGAAAGTCTCCATAGAAGGTCTATGTCTCCACAACCTCCCTGGGCAGCCTGTTTCAGGGCTCTGCGACCCTCCCAGTGAAGAAGTTGCTCCTCATGTTGAGGTGGAACCTCCTGTGCTGTAGTTTATATCCATTGCCACTTGTCCTATTCCAGGGTGCAACTGAGCAGAGCCTGTCCCCTCCCTCCTGACCCCCAGCCCTCAGATATTGATAAACATTCATTCAATCCCCTCTCAGCCTTCTCCTCTCCAGACTAACCACCCCCAGTTCTCTCAGCCTCTCCTCACCAGGCAGTGTTCCAGGTCCCTTCAGCATCCCTGTAGCCCTCCCTTGGACTCTCTCCAGCAGATCCCTGTCCCTCCTGAACTGGGGAGCCCAGAACTGGATGCAATATTCCAGGTGAGGTCTCAACAGGGCAGAGTAGAGGGAGAGGAGAACCTTCCTCTATCTGCTGGCCACTCCTTTGACTGTGAAGGAGACTGAGGTGGACAGCTCAGATGGTGAGTGCCTGTGCGCTTGAATAAATCCCTTCTTTCAATTTGCAGCCTTCTGCCCTTCCCTTCTGCTGCTCCTCTCCCAGTTAACTGCCTGGAGCAGTGCCTGGGCCTGCTGGGTTTTCTGTCTCCTCTTTCCTTCTAGGGGAAAGCTGGACAAGTCACCCTTTAAAGATGACCCCAGTGACACTGATTTCAAATGATGACACTTATTTCAGATGATGCTCAACAGAAGCATGGGCTGTAACCTTGGGAGAAGGATATGAATTTTGGAATATGGATTTTGAAGGTGCATTTTGGTGCTGCTCTCACCTCCTGGTTACATTTCCTCATGCATGGGGGAAGAAGACCAAAGTCCATGCACAGAATCATTAAGGTTGGAAAAGACCTTTAACACCATCAAGTCCAACCATAACCCAACTACCATGACTACTAAACTATATCCTGAATATCCTAT
The DNA here is from genome assembly GCA_011125475.1 of Melanerpes aurifrons. Lineage (NCBI taxonomy): Eukaryota > Metazoa > Chordata > Aves > Piciformes > Picidae > Melanerpes > Melanerpes aurifrons. The sequence goes on along the minus strand of WWNC01000046.1, from coordinate 10,146,470 downwards.
ATACATGTATATCCTATATACATGCCTGTTGAACACCTCCAGGGATGGTGACTCCACCACCTCCCTGGGCAGCCTCTTCCAACCCCTGACCACTCTTGCAGGAAAGAAACATTTGCCAATATTCAATCTAAACCTCCCCTGGTACAACTGAGAAGTGGGAACATGTGGTGTAGAGGGTAGTGTGGGTGGGAAAAGACCATTCACACACTTCCCTGAGGATCAGTTTAGGGGAGGAGGAGATGGAAAACAGCCCTGAGGAAAAGGACTTGGGGGTGCTGGGGGGGGGAGAAGCTGGACAGGAGCAGGCAGTGTGAGCTTGCAGCACAGAAGGCCAAGGGCAGCCTGGGCTGCAGCCAAAGCAGCGTTGGCAACAGAGCCAGAGAGGTGATTCTGCCACTTTGCTCTGCTCTGGGGAGACCTCACCTGGAGTGCTGTGTGCAGGTCTGGAGCCCTCAGCACAGGAAGGACCTGGAGCTGCTGGAGCAGGTCCAGAGGAGGGCCAGGAAAATGATCAGGGGGGCACTTCCTGAAATTCAGGGCAGGGTTGCACAGCCAGGGGCTGCTTCTAGCAGTGAGAAGCTGTTGGGGAGAGTTACTGCCAAGGGCTGGGCTTCAGAAAGCCTCTGGCTCAGACTTGTTTCTGTGCAGAGCAAGAGTACTGCTAAATCTTGTGTGCACCATGTTGGGGAGCAGTAGGTCAGAGGTGGCACCTGTGGGGAGGAGTGGAAAAGATAGGTGACCCTAAACTGACCAACAAGGGATTCTACCCCATGGATGTCATAGAATCATAGAATGGCCTGCAGGAGGTTTTGCTCCAGATCCCCAGAGCTGATGGTGTCCCAAAGAAGTAGGACTTGGGAGTCACAGACAATCATAGAATCACAGAACCATAGAATCATAAGATCATAGAATTATAGAATGGGCTGGGTTAGAAGGGACTTCCTCCAAAGGTCACCCCATCTGACCCCCTCTGCAGTCAGCAGGGACATACCCAACTAGATCATGTTGCTCACAACCTTGTCAAGCCTGATCTTTAATATTTCCAGAAATGAGGCCTCAATCACCTCCCCCAGGCAACCTGTTCTAGTGCTGAACCACCCTCATGGTGCAGAACATTCTAAATCTGCTCTTATGGAATCACAGAATGGTCTGGGTTGGAAGGAACCTCCAAAGGTCATCCAGTCCAACCCCCTCTGCACTCAGCAGGGACATCTTCAACTAGCTCAGGTTGCCCAAAGCCCTGATCCAGCCTAACCTTCAATATCTCCAGGGATGGGGCCTCAACCACCTCCCTGGGAAACCTGTTCCAGTGTTCCTCCACCCTCATGGTGTGGAAGTTGTTTATAACATCCAATCTAAATCTGCTCTGCTCTAGGTTGAAGCCATTGCCTCTTGTCCTGTCCCTGCAGGCCTTTGCAAACAGTCTCTCTCCATCCTTCCTGTAGCCTCCTTCAGGTACTGTCTTGGGGTACTGTACTTGTCTTCCCTGAGCCTCCTCTTTTCCAGGCTGAACACCTCTAGCTCCCTCAGCTTGTCTTCATATCAGAGTTGCTCCAGCCCTCTGAGCATTTTCATGGCCCTCATCTGGACCCTCTCCATCAGCTCCATGTCCTTCCTGTGTTATGGGCTCCAGACCTGGATGCAGTACAGTTGTTGTTCTAGGAGATCTTGGGTCCCATGACTTGTCTCTGAGTTAGAAAGCACCCAAGTTAAAAAGACATCATAGTGCCAGTCAGCCACGGACCTTATCTATATGCATTTATTACATGGAATTATTCCACAGACAATAAATCTCATTAAGAGTGACTGAAGGAGGTGGGGCTGCTTAGTTTGAAAATGAGGAGGCTGAGGGGAGACCTCATTGCTGTCTACAACTACCTGAAAGGACATCATAGAGAGGTTGGTGCCCATGACTTGGACAGGAGCACTCTGCGCTGGGTTAGGAACTGGCTGGAGGGCCATGCCCAGAGAGTGGTGGTGAATGGTGCCGCATCCAGCTGGCGGCCAGTCACCAGTGGCGTCCCCCAGGGATCAGTGCTGGGCTCCATCCTGTTCAATATCTTCATTGATGATCTGGATGAGGGGATTGAGTCAGTCACCAGCAAATTTGCAGATGACACCAAGTTGGGAGCAGATGTTGATCTGTTAGAGGGTGAAAGGGTTCTGCAGAGGGACCTTGACAGGCTGGACAGATGGGCAGAGTCCAACATGATGGCATTCAACAAGTCCAAATGCCAGGTTCCACACATTGACCACAACAACCCCATGCAGAGCTACAGGCTGGGGTCAGAGTGGCTGAGAGCAGCCAGGCAGAATGGGACCTGGGGGTACTGGTTGACAGACAGCTGAACATGAGCCAGAAGTATGCCCAGGTGGCCAAGAGGGCCAATGGCATCCTGGTCTCCATTAGGAATGGTGTGGCCAGCAGGAGAAGGGAAGTCATTGTGCCCCTGTACTCTGCATTGGTTAGGCCACACCTTGAGTATTGTGTCCACTTCTGGGCCCCCCAGTTTAAGAAGGACATTGAGACACTGGAACGTGTCCAGAGAAGGGTAACAAGGCTGGGGAGAGGCCTTGAGCACAGCCCTGTGAGGAGAGGCTGAGGGAGCTGGGATTGCTTAGCCTGGAGAAGAGGAGGCTCAGGGGAGACTTCATTGCTGTCTACAACTACCTGAAGGGAGGTTGTAACAAGGAAGCAGTTGGTCTCTTCTCCCAGGTAACCAGCACCAGAACAAGAGGACACAGTCTCAAACTGTGCCAGGGGAGGGTTGGGATGAATGTTAGGAGGATAAAGTTCTTCACTGAGAGAGTCGTTTGCCATTGGAATGTGCTGCCCAGGGAGGTGGTGGAGTCACCATCCCTGGAGGTGTTCAAGAGGGGATTAGATGTGGTACTTGGTGCCATGATCTAGTCATGAGGTCTTGGGTGACAGGTTGGACTTGATGATCTTTGAGGTCTTTTCCAATCATATTGATTCTATAATTCTATGATACTTCTCCCAGGTAATTAGTGATAGAACAAGAGGGAATGGCCTCAAGCTGTGACTGGGTAGCTTTAGGCTGGACAGTAGGAAACATTTCTTCATGGCAAGAGTGGTCAGGCACTGGAATGTGCTGGGCAGGGAGGTGGTTTGAGTCCCCAAGCCTGGATGTGTTTCAAGGTGGTTTGGATGTGGTGCTTGGGGCTCTGGTTTAGGGGTGACCCTTGTAGAGTAGGGATCTGGGTTGGACTTGGTGATCCTGAGGGTTTTTTCCAACCTGAATGTTTCTGTGATTGTGTCAATCATAGAATTGTTTTGGTTGGAAAAGCTCTAAGATCATTGAGCCCAGCCAGCAACCTAACACTACCACGGCTACTAAACCAAGTCCCCAAGTGCCATGCCTACACATTTCTTCCACACCTCCAGGGATGGTGACTCCAGTACCTCCCTGGGCAGCTAATCCCTGACCACTCTTGCAGGAAAGAAATGATGGAGTTCCCAAGTGCCCTCCCAGCATATTCTCTATCATTTCCTTTTAGACTGTGGCTGGGAATTTCCCTCATTTTCTTCTCCTCCTCACTGCTCCGCCTGCCCCTCACTTATCCTGAGGTATTAGTGTAATAGATGTGATTAATGGGAATTATCCTCCCACCAGCAAGATTAATTCACTGCGGCTGAATTTTACATGACTGCTTTTTATCTGCAGCTTTGCGTTGCTACATCCTTACAACTCAGCTTTGCTTTGTGCAGCAGCACTGCAAATCTGAAAGGCTGAGAGGGAGAGGAGAGAACCCTCCCAGCAGGCAAAGCCAGGGCTGAAATAGGAGCAGCACAGCAGACCTGGATAGGTTGGAGGGGAAGGAAACCTCATAAAGTTCCCCAAGGGCATGTGTAGGGTCCTGCACCTGGGGAGGAACAACTCCCTCCACCAGTACAGATGAGAGGTGACCTGCTGGGAGCAGCTCTCTGGAGAATGACCTGGGAGTACTGGTGGGCAATAAGTTCACCATGAGCCAGCAATGTACCCTCATTGCCAAGAAGGCCTCATGGCTTTTGTACTGCTCATCCTAGCTCCACCTGGCTCAAACCCTAGTCAAATTCCAAGGCATATGTGCATATGTGACTGTCAGGTGTTCCATCTTGGTGTGCAGAGCTGACACACCAGGCAGTTTGGTCACAAGGATTGATCTTTGTTGCACATTCCAAGAGGTCTTTCCACACCCTGGGCAGCTGTCTTGGTGGGCAGTGATGGCACATCAGGCAGGTTGTTCAGGATCATAGAATTGTTAGGGTTGGAAGGGACCTCAAGGATCATCCAATCCCAACCCCCTGCCTTGGAAAGGGACACCTCACACCAGATCAGGTTGCTCAGAGCCACATCCAGGCATGAGGCTTCCACCACCTCCCTGGGCAACCTGTGCCAGTGTCTCACCACCCTCATGGGGAAGAACTTCTTCCTAACATTCAATCTGCCCTATCATTCCCTGAGAGCCTAAAAAGTTCCTCCCCAGCTTTCTTGTAGCCACCTTCAGATATTGGAAGGCCACAATTAGGTCTCATTGGAGCCTTCTCTTCTCCAGGTTGAACATCCCCAACTCTCTCAGTCTGTTCTCATAGGAGAGCAGCTCCAGCCCTCTGCTCATCCTTGTGGCCCTTCTCTGGACACATTCCAGCATCTCCAGATCCTTGTATGGATGATTTTGAAAGGATGATCTTTGTTATCTTATCTTTGTTGAGAGACTTCTCATTTCTTAATGTAATCACCACCCAAGACCAGGTCTGTGTCCAAGAGAGGATTCTCTCAACTATATGCAAGATAAAGGCAACTCCATTCCTTTCTCTCCTGATTCAACCCTCAATATCATCCTCTCAGATAGTTCAGCTCTCTCCATCCCCTGAAACTTGTGGCTTGTCTTGCACCAAATCCACCACCCAGGGATTGTACCTTGCAGCCCATCTCTGCTCCATTAGCTCAGCATGGAAAAGCCATTTCAGGACAGAGGTTTCATTGTGCATCATTGATGGGGGATAAATTATTAAAGCAGGTTCATGAAAAATGAAAACCATTTTACACAGAGGAGGAGTCCTGGCAGTAACCTAGATATGTCACAAAACCTGATTGCCTCCAAGGAGGCAAACCTGCCCTTTGCCAGAGCAAAGAGGGGTAAACTATGAAAGATGCATGCGGGTAGAAGGAGAAATGAAGTGATTGGAATGAACAGAGTGGGAGATAAACACATCAAGGAAAAGGAAACAAAAGAGAAAAGACAGTGGAGCAAAGGGAGGGTGAACAGAGGTTAAATAATTCAGGCCTTGAAGAAACCAGGGACTATAAGTCATCTAGGAATCACTGAGGGGGAAAATAAACCCCAACCAAATGAGAATGCTGCTCACAGAATAACAAAGAGCTGCTGGATTGCCTGTGACATTTGGACAGGCCTTGGCTGGTGTAAGCCAGCAAGGAGTCACAGAGTCATGCAATAGTAGAATTGTTTTGTTTGGGAAAGACCTCTAAGATCAACTCCAACTGCCACCATGGCAGTTAAACCATGTCCCCAAGTGCCATGTTCCAGAATCACAGAATTATTGAGGCTGGAAAAAACTTCTGAGATCATCATGTCCAGCCTATGTTCACATGTTTCTTGAACACCTCCAGAAATGGTGACTCCACCTCCCTGGGCAGCCTGTTGCAGTCCCTGACCACTCTGTCAGGAAAGAAATTGTTCCTAACATCCAACCTAAACCTCCCCTGGAACAATTTCAGACCATTTTCTCTTGATCTATCACCTGATACTAGGGAGAAGAGACCAATCCCATCATGTGGTCTGGTAGTGAGGTGGATTGAGAACTGGTTGAAGAAGTCAGGGTTGTGCTCAATGGGACAGAGCTTAGTTGGAGGCCTGTATCTAGTGGAGTCCCTCAGGGGTCAGTACCAGAGCTGTTCAATATATTGATCAACAACCTGCCGGAGGGCACAGAGAGCACTGTCAGCAAGTTTGCTCATGGCACCAAGCTGGGAGGAGTGGCTGACACAGGAGGGCTCTGCTGCCATTCAGTGGGACTTGGACAGGCTGAGAGCAGGGCAGGTAGAAATTTGGTGAAGTTCAACAAGGTCAAGGGGAGAGTCTTGCACCTAGGAAAGAACACCACCATGTACCAGTATAGGCTGGGGTCTGAGCTGCTGGAGAGCAGTGAAGGGGAAAAGGACCTGGGAGTCCTGGTGGATGGGAGGTTGACCATGAGCCAGCAATGTGCTCCTGTGGCCAAGAAGGCCAAAGCCATCCTGGGGTGGATTAGAAGGGCTGTGGTCAGTGGGTCGAGAGAGGTTCTCCTGCCCCCTCTACTCTGCTCTGCTGAGGCCACAGCTGGAATACTGTATTCAGTTCTGGGTCTCTCAGTTCAAGAAGGACCTCAGGGAACTGCTCAAGAGTTCAGTACAGAACCACAAAGATGCTGAAGGCAGTGGAACATCTTCCTTATGAGGAGAGCCTGAGGGAGCCTGAGGGCTCTGTAGCTTGGAGAGGAGGAGCCTGAGAGGTGAGCTCATTGCTGGTGATAAAGATGTGCAGGGTGAGTGCCAAGAGGATGGAGCCAGGCTCTGCTGGGTGATGCCCAATGCCAGCACAAGAGGCGACGGTGGAAGTTGAGGCATGGAAACAGAAGGCAAATTTTTTTCCCTGTGAGTGTGACAGAAGACTGGAACAGGCTGCCCAGGGGGGTTGTGGAGTCTCTCTCTCTGCAGATATCCAAGCCCCACCTGGATATTTTCCTGTGTGATCTGCTCTAGGTGCTCCTGCTCTGGCAAGGGGGTTGGACTGGATGATCTCTCGTGGTCCCTTCCAGCCGTTGACATTCTGCGATTCTGTGATCCTGTGTTCTCCCTCAGTTGCTCCTCACTAGTCCCTTCTTTTGGCTTGATATCCTAATTGAATCTTATCCTCAGTTCTGGTCCTTGATGGATTTGTCTGGGAGCTCTCCCCAGCCAGAGTTCCTTGAGTCACTGCCTGATTAAATGGAAATAACCCTTCAGATAAGGAGTTTTGCAGCATTAATCCCTGCTAATGCTGCCAGTGCCACTGGTGGGCAAAGCATCTCTTGTGAACATTACGTGTCTCATCAGCTCTGAGCATGCAAAAGTCCTCAAGTCTGTGAGATCTGGGACTTAAAAAGAGTGAAATCCAGTCTCAAACACCCTCCTGAATGCTTTCCTCTTCCAGTACTGCTGCTCCTTCAGCTAGGAGATGAAGCCTTCCTGGACCAGTTTTATTATCCAGCTCCTGGAGGAGTGGAACAGAAAGCTTTGCCCCTTGCCTCAATTTTTCTCTCTATTGCATCACATTTCTAATCTGGAAATATTCCTTTTCCTTCCTTGCTCTAGCAAGGACTCACAGGCTTGGAAAGGGATTTCTGGAGATCCTCTAGTCCAACTCTCCTGCTAAAGCAGGTCCACCTAGAGCAGGTTTCACAGAATCAGACCCAGGTGGGGTTTTAAATGGACATTTTAAAGGCCCTCGTGGCATTAGGTTGGCTCAATGATCTTTGAGGTCTTCTCCAACTGAAGCAATTCCATGATTCTTTGGTTTCCTCAGGAGTACAGCTACTGCACCAAACTGAGTTGAAGCTTTCGGTCCAGATCCTTTCAGTTCATTAAGGAGTCAGTTGCACAATAGGTGTAACCAGCTATAAAGCAGAACCAAAGTACTCTGAATTTTCAGATTACATGAGAGGGAAGTCTGTGGGCCAGATCCTGGTGTAAACCAGCACCATTGCACTGCTTTGAACCTTGGCTTTGGAGGAATGCAGAGGATCTGAGAATCTGAAATGTAGGATCCAAGCTGTGTGATACAGCAGAAAGGCTGGAGGGAAGAGAGGCCATCCAGAAGGACCTTGACAGGCTGGAGAGGTGAGCCCATGACAACCTCATAAAGTTCAACCAGACCAAGTGCAAGGTCCTGCATCTTGGTTGGGGCAATCCCAAGCACCAGTACAGGCTGAGCAGGGACTGGCTGGAGAGCAGACCTGAAGACTTGGAGGTGCTGGTGGATGAGAAACTCAACAGGAGCCTGCAGTGAGCACTTGCAGCCCAGAGAGCCAACCACAGCCTGGGCTGCAGCAAGAGAAGTGTGGCCAGCAGGGCCAGGAAGGGGATCCTCCCGTTCTGCTTCACTCTGCTGAGACCACATCTGGAACACTGTGTCCAGTTCTGGAGTCTCTGTTCCAGGAAGGATCTGGAGGTGCTGGAAGGTGTCCAGAGCAGGGCCACGAGGAGGAGCAGAGGGCTGGAGCTGCTCTGCTATGAGGACAGACTGAGGGAGTTGGGGATGTTCAATCTGGAGAAGAGAAGGCTCTGAGGAGACCTTCCTGTGGCCTTCCAGTATTTGAAGGGGGCTACAAGAAAGCTGGGGAGGGACTTTTTAGGGTATCAGATAGTGATAGGACTAGGGGGGATGGAACAAAACTAGAAGTGGGTAGATTGGGATTGGATGCCAGGAAGAAGTTCTTGCCCATGAGGGTGGTGAGACACTGGCACAGGTTGCCCAGGGAGGTGGTGGAAGCCTCATGCCTGGAGGTTTTGAAGGCCAGGCTGGATGTGGCTGTGAGCAACCTGATGTAGTGTGAAGTGTCCCTGGCCATGGCAGGGGGGTTGGAACTGGATGATCCTTGAGGTCCCTTCCAACTCTAACAATTCTAAGATCCAAAAAAGAAAGCTTTTTCCTTCCAGACAAGGAACTACTGGAGAGAGTTCAATGGAGGGCTACAAGGATGATGAAGGGATCGGAGCATCTGTCTTATGAGGAAAGATTGAGAGACCTGGGACTGTTCAGCCTGGAGAAGTAAAGGGCGGGAGGGAACTTATCAATGTCTACAAACATCTGAAGGGTGGCTATCAGGAGGATAGAGCCAGGCTCTTTTTAGTGACACCCAGTGATAGGACAAGTGGCAATGGACAGAAACTCAACCACAGGAAATTGCATCTCAACATGAGGAGAAACTTCTTTACTGTGAGGCTGCCAGAGCCCTGGAGCAGGCTGCCCAGAGAGGTTGTGGAGTCTCCTTCTCTGGAGATCTTCAAAACCCACCTGGATGCATTCCTGTGTGACCTGCCCTAAGTGGCCCTTCTTTGGAGGGGGGGCTGGACTCAATCTCCAGAGGTCCCTTCCAACCCCTAAGATTCTACAACTGGACAAGACCAAACTGCTGGATCCCGGTGATCCAGACCAATGGAATAACATAGCCATGGATCCAGACTTGGCAGCTGGAGTCCATCCCTCAAGACCTCCCAAATTCCCAAGTATTTAAACATTTGATCTCCAGTAGCCAGAGACCACAAGTTCTTCAAAAAAATTGAATTGAAGCTGATATTGGATTATTTTGTGTGTGTGTTTTCATCCTTTATCCTCCAGTCATCTCTTTGAGCTTTCCTCTGCCATCTCATGTCTTTAAACCAAGGGAAGCAGAGATATTTACTAAAGCAATTGAGGCCAGCAGCTGCAAAACTAAATGGTGCTTTAAAACAATTTCTTAAATTGCCCTAGGAGATAAACTTCAAAGAGTATTTATTTTTAATAACAGTAAACATGAAAAGAAGGAAAGGAAGGACTCTTTGGATTTGATTTTTTTTCCTGGCCTGGTTCCTCAGTATCTCTAAATCTTCACAGAAGTCATTAAGCAAAGCAGTTCAGGAAAACAGAATTGATTTTTTTTTCCCCCTCTGTCTTCTGTGGAGCTCACTTCTGATTAATGATTCCCTGTTGATATTTCCTTGGGAAGAACAATGAAGGCTTATTTATGAAACCACACAATCACAGCTCCCAGAACAGCAGGTTGTTGTAGTCAGCATGAATGCATTGCAACAGCCAGAGTCATCATTAGCCAGTAGAAGCCAGTATCGTGACAGAACAACTCAGTGTCAACGGTTAGGGGTGGGCTGACCACCAGATGAGTGCCTGATGCTCTCTATGAACCCCTCTGCATCCCAAAGGGAATAGGATAGGATAGAATAGAATAAACCAGGTTGGAAGAGACCTTCAAGATCATCGTGTCCAACCTATCAACCAATCCAACCCACCCAACCAACTAGCCCATGGCACCAAGCACCCCGTCAAGTCTCCTCCTGAACACCTCCAGTGATGGTGACTCCACCACCTCCCTGGGCAGCCCATTCCAATGGGCAATCACTCTCTCTGTGCAGAATTTCTTCCTAACATCCAACCTAAACCTCCCCTGGTGCAGCCTGAGACTGTGTCCTCTTGTTCTGCTGCTGGGTGCCTGGGAGAAGCGACCAACATCCGCCTGTCTGCAACCTCCCTTCAGGTAGTTGTAGAGGGCAATAAGGTCTCCCCTGAGCTTCTTCCTCTCCAGGCTAAGCAACCCCAGCTCCCTCAGGCTCTCCTCATAGGACTTGTGTTCCAAACCCATCCCCAGCTTTGTTGCCCTTCTCTGGACTCGTTCCAGCAAGTCAACCTCCTTCCTAAACTGAGGGACCCAGAACTGGACACAGGACTCAAGGTGTGGCATAACCAGTGCAATGTACAGGGGCACAATGATTTCCCTGTTGCTGCTGGCCACTCTGATCCAGGCCAGGATGCCATTGGCCTTCTTGGCCCCCTGGGCACACTGCAGGCTCATGTTCAACCTACTCTCAACCAGTACCCCCAGGTCCCTCTCTACCTGACCACTCTCCAGCCACTCTGACCCCAGCCTGTAGCACTGCATGGGGTTGTTGTGGCCAATGTGCAGAACCTGGCACTTGGGTGTGTTCAATCTCATGCCCTTGGACTCTGCCCATCTGTCCAGCCTGTCGAGGTCCCTCTGCAGAGCCTCTCTACCCTCCAGCAGATCAACTCCTGCCCCCAGCTTGGTGTCATCAGCAAATTTACTGATGATGGACTCAATGCCCTCATCCAGATCATCAATAAAGATGTTCAAGAGCACAGGGCCCAGCACTGAGCCTTGGAGCACACCACTAGTGCCTGGCCGCCAGCTGGATGTGGCACCATTCACCACCACTCTCTGAGCTCAGCCTCCAACCAGTTCCTAACCCATCGCAGTTTGCTCCCGTCCAAGCCATGGGCTGACAGCTTGGCCAGGAGCTTGCTGTGGGGGACAGAGTCAAAGGACTTCCTGAAGTCCAGGTAGACTACATCCACAGGCCTCCCCACATCCACCAGGTGGGTTTCCTGATCATAGAAGGAGATCAGGTTGGTCAGGCAGGACCAGCCCTTCCTAAATCCATGCTGGCTGGGCCTGATCCCCTGGCCATCCTGTAAGTGCTGTGTGATTGCACTCAGGATGACCTGTTCCATGATCTTGCCTGGCACCAAGGAAGAGAAAAGGAATAAGAGAGGGAGGTTGATGGGATGGGAAAGAAACTCAACCAGCTGGGATGGAAATAAGAACAATGAATTAAATAGATCCAAACCAGTAGGAACCCAATCCCTGATGGCAATGATGTCACAAACACCACTGATGCTGTGGGCAGGCACTGGGGAAGAACCACACTGGACTCAATGGCAGACAGAAACCAGATTCAGAAACTGGATTCTGAAACTGGGTTCAGGAACTCCTGGATTGGGATTGAAGGCAGAAGGGACATAGTCCTCCTCAAACACTGGCCACTGAAGAAGGAGCTTGACCCTGGTGACCCTTCCAGGAGCTTGATCCTGGAACACTGGAACAGGTTGCCCAGAGAGGTGGTTGGGGCCCTTCCCTGGAGATATTCAAGAGGAGGCTCAAGAGGGCTCTGGGCACTCTCCAGGTGCTGGGGTTTTAGATTGGGCTCCTCTCCTCCTTTCTAGTAATTGTGCAATCTTGTTAATTATACACCAAAAAAAAAAGGAGAGAGAAAAAGTTAATTACTTAATCATGTGTAGCAAGGACCCTTCAGCAACCCAGCGAGGCAGATGCTCCCTGCAATTATTCACAGCCTTATAATCTGCTTCCCTTTGTACTGAATATTTCATTAGTTACTGCTCACATCTCCTCAGAGGTGCTTTGCAATGCTTCAGTGATTGGATTTATTCTCATTTCTTCTGAGCTTCCACACTTGCTGCTGCTACAAATGTTCCTTTCAACAAGAAGGTTGGTTCATTTTCCCCCCACACCCTTCCTGTGACCAGAGAGAACTCATCACAGTGTGAAGGTGGAATCACAGAAGGGTTTGAGTAGGAAGGGAACAGAATACAGAATTAAGCAGGTTGGAAAAGACCTCAGAGATCATCAACTCCAACCTATCACCCAACACCATCTCGTCAACTAAACTATGGCACCAAGTGCCTCATCCAGGCTCTTTTTAAACACCTCCAGGGATGGTGACTCCACCACCTCCCTGGGCAGCACATTCCAATGGCAAATCTCTCTTTCTGGGAAGAGTTTCTTCCTAACATCCAGCCTAAACCTTCCCTAGCACAGCTTGAGACTGTGTCCTCCTCTTCTGTCACAGGTTGCCTGGGAGAAGAGACCAACCCTCACCTGGCTACAGCCTCCCTTCAGGTAGTTGTAGAGAGCAATAAGGTCTCCCCTGAGCTTCCTCTTCTCCAGGCTAAGCAACCCCAGCTCCCTCAGCCTCTCCTCACAGGGCTGTGCTCCAGACCCCTCCCCAGCCTCGTTGCCCTTCTCTGGACAGCTTCCAGCATCTCAACATCTTTCCTAAACTGAGGGGCCCAGAACTGGACACAGTGCACAAGTGGTCTAACAAGTGCTGAGTACAGGGGCAGAAGGATTTCCAAGGTCATCTAGTCCAACCCCCTCTGTACTAAGCAGAGACATCTTAACTAGAGCAGGTTGCTTAGAGCCCCAGGCAACCTGATCTGGAGTGGCTCAAGGGATGAGGCACCTCTTACCACCTCTCCTTGCCTTATTAAGTGGAACTTCCTCTGTTCCAGTTTGTGCTCATTGCCCCTTGTCCTGTCACTGTCCACCACTGAAAAGAGTCTGGCCCCATCCTCCTGCCCCATCCTTGAGATAATGAGCAGCATTGAGAAGATCCTCAGTCTGCTCTTCTCCAGGCCCCTAGCCCCATGTTTCACCACCCTTGGCATGAAGAAATCTTTTAGAATCATAGAATGGTTTGGTTTGGAAGGGACATTTCAAGGTCATTTAGTCTAACCCCCTCCTTCTATCTAGCCTAAATCTCCCTCTTACAGTTTCAAACCATCAGCCCTTCTCCTGATAGAACAGGCACTGCTCTGAAGTCTATCCCCAGCTTTCTTCTCAGCCCTTTTAAGTACTGAATGGTCACCAGAAGGTCTCACAGCCTTCTTTTCTCCAGGCTGAGCAACCCCAACTCTGTCAGCCTGTTCTCACAGCGGAGAGGTTCCAGCCTTCCAGTCATTGTTGTGGCCTCCTCTGCCCCTTCTCCAACAGATCCATGTCTCCTGTGCTGAGCACTCCAGAGCAGCCCCAGCACTGCAGGTGAAGGCTCAGAAGAGCAGACCAGAGGTGCAGAATCACCTCCCTTGACATCAGGAGCTGAAAGCAATGTTAGGTTCCTGTTTTACCTTCAAGTAACTTTTGGGGGGACCATGTGCTTCTATCCCATGTCTGTTGGCACCTTTGGGATCATGGACAACACAAGGTCCCTTAGTAGTGGTACAATATGAAGAGAAAATAGGAAATAATAGCAGTAACCAAGTGTCTCTGCAACTGAAGGAGATGGAATCTCCTCAAACATTCACTCATTTTAAAGTTGGTCCAGCTGTGGTTGGAACTACTCTTGCTTTACTCCTGCAAAGGGTCTGCCTCCTCCCTGGAAGTGTTCAAAGCCAGGCTGGATGAGGCTGCTCAGTGAGGTGGTGGAGTCACCATCCCTGGAGGTGTTCAGGAAACCTGTGGGTATGGCACTTGGGACACCGTTTAAGGGGCATGCTGGTGGGGGGTTAATGCTTCAACCCAATGATTTCAGAGGTCTTTTGCAACCCAAACAAATTCTATGAGTCTATGATGCACTTAGCCATGCCAGGAGAACCTGTAGGGCTGGACTGCATCTCACATCATGTGCTGCATGCATGTTATGAGCCTTAGCCAGTGAAGATGTGCACACAGGATACCCAGACCTGCCCATCCCTTGAACCAGCCTCATTCTGCCTACAGCATTTCCAGTCTGTACTTTGCATTTTTTTGAATGAAACATTTTCTGGCAGCTATGTTGAGAAGAAATAGAAATTTGCCAACATTTTTGGTGCCTCTTGTGCAGCGTTTTACCTCCAGCTGCAAGTTGAACCAGTTGAAAGTTAGCCTCAGAAGAAGGTCTGAGGAGGTCTTGGCTACAATACAATGTCAATGGGATCTGCCAGGTTCTTCACCTGTTGACATCCAAATATGAGTTCCTGACAATGGTTAAGAATTTCTAGGGCATTAAATGGTTTTGAACACTGGAACAGTTTGCCCTCTACAACTACCTGAAGTGTGGTTGTAGCCAGGAAGGGATTGGTCTCTTCTCCCAGGCAAACAGCACCAGAACAAGGAGACACAGTCTCAAGCTGCACCAGGGGAGGTTTAGACTCGAGGTGAGGAGAAAGTTCTTTACCAAGCGAGTCGTTCACCATTAGAATGTGCTGCCCAGGGAGGTGGTGGAGTCACCATCCCTGGAGGTGTTCAAGAGGGGATTGGATGTGGCACTTGGTGCCATGGTCTAGTCATGAGGTCTGTGGTGACAGGTTGGACTCGATGATCCTCGAGGTCTCTTCCAACCTTGGTGATACTGTGATACTGTGATACTGTGAGGTGGAAGCCTCATCCCTGGAGGTTTTTAAGGCCAGACTGGATGTGGCTCTGAGCAACCTGACAATTCTGTGATTAAATGAGCTGCTCAGAGAAATTGTGAAATCCTTATCCCTGGAAGAGCAGGCTGGATGAGGCTTTGAGCAACCTGGTCTAGTGAGAGGTGTCCCTGTCCTTGGCACGGGAGCTGGAACTTGATGATCTTTAAGGTCCTTTCCAACTCAACTCACTCTAAGATTCTATGAATTCTTCCAAGGATTTTTGATTAGAGTAGCTGACCTTAGGAACTAACCTTCCAGAACAACCTCCGAACTCCAATATAAAAATTCCAGGCGTTATGGAATTGAATCTGATGACTGTGTTGCCCATGTAAACCAGAGAGACCAGTATCTGAAGGGGGCCTTCAAGAAGACAAGGGCCATGAGGATGAGCAGGGGGCTGGAGCTCCTCTGCTATGGACATAGACTGATGGAGTTGGGGTTGTTCGGTCTGGAAAAGAGAAGGCTCCAAGGAGACCTTGTGGCCTTCCAGTAGCTGAAGGGGGCTACAAGAAAGCTGGGGAGGGACTTTTGAAGGTGTCAGGGAGTGACAGGACTACGGAGGATGGAGCAAAACTAGAAATGGGTAGCTTCAGATTGGATGTTAGGAAGAAGTTCTTCCCCATGAGGGTGGTGAGACCCTGGCACAGGTTGCCCAGGGAGGTGGTGGAAGCCTCATGCCTGGAGGTTTTGAAGGCCAGGCTGGAGGTGGCTGTGAGCAACCTGCTGTAGTGTGAAGTGTCCATGCCTATGGCAGTGGGGTTTGGAACTAAATGACCCTTTCCAACCCTAACAATTCCAAGATTCAAACCAGCTAGGAATAAAGGGAGAATTGGACCCATTGTTTGTTTTTTAAATTTATTTATTTCTTCTTTATGTGACTTTACTGAATATAAATCAAGGCACAGCCATGCTAACTGCAGTACACAGAACCTGGTGACAGCAGCTTCTCAGTGCTTGAGGGACAAGAGAAACTGTCACTCAACTCTGATCATCAACTTTTTTGTTTGCCAGCCAGACAAGACACATTTCATGCAGACTATACTTTT
The DNA here is from genome assembly GCA_011125475.1 of Melanerpes aurifrons. Taxonomy (NCBI): domain Eukaryota; kingdom Metazoa; phylum Chordata; class Aves; order Piciformes; family Picidae; genus Melanerpes; species Melanerpes aurifrons. Next base: position 10,130,682 of record WWNC01000046.1, on the reverse strand, counting down.
GCTCCAACTATAAGTTTGCTCCAACTACACTTTTGCTCCAGCTATAAGTTTGCTTCAACTTCTGCTTGGCAGGAAGGCCTCAGCTTCATGTGGGCTGGTCCTGCACTAAGGTACATGGTTCTTGGTCTGTAGCACCACTTGTTTTCTCAGGGGTCCTGGAAGCAGAAAAAAAGAGCATCATTGTCAAGCTGTCAGAGCAGTCATCTGGAGCACAGCACCAAAATGCCACCCACCACGTTGGAACTGAGCCGGTGACGAGTGGCTCTGCAGAGCACTCCCCCCAGGCAAACCCCGTGTGTTTGGTATATTCTCAGGCTGGTTGGTGAGCCTGCTCCTGGTTCCAAACCTCATGAATATCTGTGTCTCAGGACTGGAGTTCTTGACTTTTTTTGACCTGGTTCAAAAGGCCCCAGGATCAGGCCCACCCATCAGCTGTAGAAGAAAAGTAATTGCTTGCCAATTGATTATAACCTGCATTGAACGAGCACCTTGCTGGCAAATTGTCTCACAAAGAAGCAGTTCCCTCAAGGATGATGGTGAAACCCCTAAACAAAGCAGGTGAGCCAAGCTCTCGTGCTGCTCAGGAAGCACCTGGTGCCTGTTAAAACAACCAACAGGAAAGCAAGGCCAGCCAACACATGCTTAACCCCCATTTGAGAGCACCCTTCCTTCTCGAGGCTCCCAGGAAACATCAGGAGGTGATGGTGGCACCAAGGTGTTGGATGCCTTGTAGGATGAGTTCTGGGGACAGTTCTGTACCTGGGGTAGTCTTGGATGGGAGCATAAGGGAACAAAGCCAGGGAGTTAGTGTAGATGCTGCGAGAAGCTCTGAATGGGTGCTGGAGAAGAAGGTTGGGTGTTGAAGTGCAGAGGGAGAGAGAGGGAAAGGAAGATCTGTAGGGAACAAGGCAATCAGTCTTCATTAGGAGAGAGAAAGAGCAGGAGGACCTCCAGGGATGAGGAGAGATGTGTGATGGATAGAGGGGATCTGTGAGGCTGCAGAAAGCAGATGGAGAGGCAGAAGAGACCTGCTCAGCTTTCAAACAGGCAGCTTTGCATGGCAGTTGCACCAAGTGGCTGTGGAGAACCCTCTTTGTCCCCCAGCCTGACACTGGCTTTGTGTGGGAATGGTCCCAGCCAGTAGGTTAAAGGAGAGAAGAGGCTGACATCATGGCCAGGAGAAGAGGTGCTACTTGGCATCTATGACAGACCATAGATGGCCAGAGAATCTATGACTGTGCTATCTCCTTGGCCTATGAAGTCAGCCCAACTCAAATACGTGAGTCTGACTGTCCCCTGACTGGGAGACTCATAGGGTAGGACCATGTGGAGGGCCCTGGGAGGACAGCTGTAGAAATACTCACCCTTCTCCTGCTCTCCATGATTACACTGAAGAGACATTTGCTGCCAGAAGCTGTTGGCAGAGCTCTGCAAGGCCTTTCCCCTGTGTCTCCAGTGTAGGAAAACAGCTGAGTCCTTCCAACTTACAAGTTCCTACGGGAATGAGGTGCAAGGGATTAGGGGAAAATGCAGGGCAGCTCCTCTTTGGAAAGATGCCCCTCCACCAAGAAAGACCAGGTCCATGTACAGACATCTGCTAGGACAAGACCCTGTTGGTCTCTGGAGGAAGTTGGAGATACCTGCACATCCTTGCCAGTGCAGACTGTGCCCAAGGGCACTTCCATGTGCAAGCTGGGCAGGTTGAAGGCTGCCAGCAGTTACTCCAGATGCCAAGCCACCCCCCTCTGAGCACATCTTCACATCTGATCTAATCAGTGAGGATGCAGTAACCATGAGGAGAGAGAGCTCAGGTCTTCTTGTACCAGTGTGTATGTGATGATTCAGGTTGTAGGTGTGTCAACACCAGACTAATCACACCTCTTCCTTGGTGTCTTGCTGCTGCCCTGTATTTCACAACAGAGCTTGAATCTACCCCTAGATCCACATGAGTTGTTTGAAATTACCTCACGTCAACATTTTCCCTTAGCCCCTGCTAGCGTCACCAAGAGAATTCACTCTTCTCAGCAGCCTTTATCTGGCACCTCTCTGTTGAGGCAACCAAGAAAGCTGGTGCATGCAGTGCAGGTTTGCATGGTGGCTGCTGCTTCATTTTCATCCCTTGGCTCCTTCTTTGTGAGGATGTGCATCCTTCAGCCATGCATTCCAGTCTGGCTAAGATCCAGCCTCCTGGAGGAGAAACAGGCTGTGTTCCATCCCTATCCCCTGGCTGCTTCTTTGTTTGCATCCAGTGCAGAGAATTGTGTGATGTCCTTCCCAGTAGAGCTCCTTCCAAATCTGTTTTAGACTGGAAGGGGAGGTAGTGACATTATTTTCCCCAAGAACTGGTATCCAGGGACAACATGGCATTGTCACCAGGAGCAGAACACTCTTGGGAAGAGTGAGTTGGGAAGGTGCAAACCAGAAGGTTCAAAGGAAAGCCTGAAGCATAAGAAGTGCTTAACACACCTAGCAGCAACATCTACAAAATATCTTTGTCTCAGCCAAGCAAGGAAAGAGTTTGGAGCTCTTTGCCCTCAGGAAGGCTGCCACTGGCCAACTGTTGAGCTAATTATGTGATGTGACAAGGTGAGAAATGCAGAAAAGACGAACCGCAGGTGACAGATCACTGCTTGGGTCATATCTAAGAGACAGATGCAGAAAGGGTAGGAAATTCAGCTGGGATCCATTTCCCAGAGGTCTGGAAATAACCAATGGATGACCACCTTATGGCCTCTTGGCTGGTCCTGGTGCAACTACAGGGAGTTGGGGTCTTGGGACTTAGGGTCTAAGCTTGCTTCTGATGGTGATGGGCTCCAGCAACATCATCCTGTTCTACACAGATGTGGAAGACCTCCTCAGGCCTCATCTCTCTTCATCTGCGGGTTCAGGTCTTGATGTTTTGGTGGCCTCATATAGATGCAGAGAATCGTGTCAGCTGGGAAAGACCTTCAAGCTCATCGAGTCCAACCATCAACCCAACACCACCATGCCCATTAAGCCATGTCTCAAAGTTCTACATGGTTTTTGAACACCTCCCGACATGTGACTCCAGCAGCTCCAAAAAGAGTTGATGCCATTTATCCTCTTCTACAAAGTTATCTTCATTCAAAGCAGTTTAATTATTTAGGAGCTGTTGTGAGTCCATGGAGACAGACCCAACTCCAGGCACGTGGACAATTAAAAGTTGCCTTCCAGAGCAGCTAGAAGCAGCTGGAATCTCCTGCTGGTGGCTTAGGAAAAGCAAAACAGCTCCAGGCACACAGAGCTGTGAAACTGGGTGATGAAAAGAACCATGAGAACTCTATCCCATCCTTCCCAGAGGATTCAGTTGGCTCTCCTCTGTGGGTACTCTTGGTTAGAGCCCTCACCCAGGAGGACATTAGCAGGTTCATGATCCTCAGAAGACACAAACTCTTTGATTCCTGGAGAAATGCAATTAACAATGAAGTTGTAGGACACATTGAGTCACTTCTGTCTTCTGAAGGCTTTGTTGCCCCTTGTGCACTGAAGTTCACTGCCTGTGACAAAACACCAAGTCTTTGACCTGGAAAATGTCCTTAATCACAGAATCACCAAGGTTGGAAGAGACCTCAAAGATCATCAAGTCCAACCTGTCACCACAGACCTCATGGCTAAACCATGGCACCAAGTGCCACATCCAATCCCCTCTTGAACACCTCCAGGGATAGCGACTCCACCACCTGCACTAGTCGCAGCTACCCTCCTTGGAAGAGGCACTTGGTGCCATGGTCTAGTCATGGGGTCTGTGTTGATAGGTTGGACTCGATGATCCTCGAGGTCCTTTCCAACCTAAGTTATACTGTGATACTGTGATAAATAGTGAGGCTTGAAGTGTGAGTTCCAGCAGGGAAGCAAAGAACTTCAGCCTAGCTCTGTATCTAAGCAAGCAGAGGGCTTGCTATTGCTTGCCCTGGAAATGTGCAGAACTTTGGGAACAACAAGGGCTGAAGGACAGGAAAGTGCCTGCTGAAATCTGACCTGGGGTGGGTATGAGGTGGGCAACAAGGAGCTTCAGAGTTTAAACAAATGTCCACCAGATATGAAAGCTCTTAGAAAGCCCTGCTAGCAGAAATTTAGAAGGCTTCAATGTGCCTTCAAGGTCAGCTGGGGACTGCAGTGGGGCATAGAAATCAAAGAACCATAGCATGGTTTGGGCTGGAAGGGACCTTAAGGATTGCCTAGTTCCAACCCCCTGCCATGAGCCCCTAGGGACACCTTCCAGTAGAGCAGGTTGCTCAAAGCCCCATCCAAGCTGGCCTTGGACACTTCCAGGGATGGTGCATCCACAGCTTCTCTGGGCAACCTCTTACAGTGTCTGTCCACTCTCACTGTAAAGAATTTCTTCCCAATATAAAATCTCAATTTCCCCTCTTTTGGTTTAGAACTGTCACCCATTGTCCTATCACTCCACCCCCTGATCAAGAGTCCCTCTTCAGTTTTCCTGTAGGCCCTTTTGAATTACTGGAAGGCTGCTATCAGGTGTCCCTGGAGCCTTCCCTTCTCCAGGCTGAACAACCCCAACTGTGTCCTCATAAGGTAGGCTTGTCCTAAATACTCTCCAGCTCCCAAAACTGTGCAGCTGAGATTTTTTGAGTGTTGTTTTAGGTGATTCTAGAGCCTCTTGGTGTCTATAGGTTGGAGAAGGAGGCAGCAGCACTGTGAAATCACAGCAGATGGGAGCAGATCATGGCACACAGGAAAGGACACAGGACACTACCTGCACTAAGATATCCTCTTTCCACTGCTTGTTTCTGGTATCTATGCTGGAATCCCTACAGCCTGGAGATGTCAAGCCCAGCCCAGCTGAAGGTCTTACTTGTCCTGGAGGACTGGTCTTCTGCACTTATTTAATTTCCTCTCACTTAACACAGTACAACTGAAGGATGTCCAGCGCCCCAAACACTGCCTGATCCAACTCCCATCCATGCTCACCAACTAACTTCAGTTTGGTCTTGAGTTAGGTCTTTCTGGCCCATGATACCAGACTGATGGCCATGCTGTGAGCTCAGCTGCTCACTCAGCACAAGGAGACTTCTTGGCTTTCGGGCTTTCAGGCAGGGTGGTGTCACATCACTGTCAGTGGGGGTCACAAGAAGGCAGAGGAACTGAGCTGCTCCTGTAACTTGCCCTGTGTGCATGGAGCACCTGAGAAGGAGCATCATCAACATGTGCACTGAGAGCTCCAGCCAGCATAGACCAAACTAGCACTGTCAGGCAATAAATTAGGACAAGGAAGCAGCAAGGAGCCACCTGGGACTTAGTGACAATTAGGTCCCTGCTGTACTCACAGGTTGAAGGGACCACAGGAAGGTCTGGTCCTAGCCTGGGATGGAGGAAGCAGATGTTCAGGGCACCTTCTGAAGCATATGAAGCCTCTTGGGCATCCATCTCTGCAACATGTCCTGCTGCTGAATCAGCTTCTGCTTCATCCCCTGAGAGGTGCATCTGCTTGGATTTCCACTGACACACTTCTGCCCACTGTTTTCTGAACTGCAGTCCCTTCACCATCAGCTGCTTCTGCTCTGGGCTACAAGATTTCTCCTTCATTCTCCTCAGTCACTGCTTTTGTTGAGCCACCTGCCAGCCCAGGACATCTCTGCAGGAAGCTGGAGAAAGGCCAAGCTCTTTCATCAGTTGCACCAGAATTGTAGAGGACAGAAGGTGACACAAGGCTGAATACGCTGGGCTCCTACATGGGCAACAGAGCTTGGCTCTGTGGCTGTGAAAAAAGAGAAGCAAACAAGGTACCAGGGGACAAAACCATGAGCAGGGTCATCCAAAGACAGTGGAGAAAGTTCAGGCAGCGGAGAAAGCTCAGGCAGCCAGACCAGCTGCTGAACAACTGGCCACGAGGACAGACACACAGTGCACTGGCAGACACGATCTACTGAAGCCACACCAAGGAATGAGAGAGAGAAAAGGGCAGCTGGTTGGTGAGGTATTGTTTATTCTAAGCAGTGAACCTTGTCACACAGTACAGGCAAAGGTTTACAGACCAAGAGAGACAGGACATGAGACTGTAACTTGGACAGGATGGGTAGGAGAAGGCATCTGGTAGAGCTGGGGAATCTGGATGATGTGGAGGGGAAAGGTGCTGGAGGGAGAGAAGTTGGAGAAAGGGAGAGGCTGGAGAAAGGGAGAGGTGGACATGGAAAAGCTGTCAGGAAAGGTGAAGGGAAAACTCTTCTGAAAGTGAGAAGGAAGAGCAGCATGGTGGGGCAGAGGGAGTTTGGTGAGGGCACTGAAGACTGTATGGGAAGGAGAGGACAGGGACAAAGAAGTCTGAGCAGCAATGAGACTTAGGGAGAGGGAAGAGGGGCAAGGAGGTGCACTCACTGCCCCAATCCCCCAAAGCACTACCTACTTCATTAAGCTAAAGTTGCCTTGCTGGCTCCTGTCCTTGGTGATAAACCTCTTGGCTCCAAAGAAGGTGGCCTCAGCTGAATCAGGCCTCAGATGGGTACTAAATCCTGAACTAGGCCATGAGGTCAGTCCAATGACCAGGGGACAGCTCTCAGGATTCTCCTGTCTTGACCATTGGGTGCTGGCAGCACCAAGCACTCCTGGGTGGCTTTTCACTGGTGAGGTTGGATCCATCTGTCACAGCCCTCGTGGGGTGAGATCTCCTCCACCACATTCTGTGCAGGGTGCTTCTCGCCCTCTGCTGTTATCCAGCTCTCCAGGCCTCTCTCAGAGCCAGGCAGGGCATAGAAAGCATTGGGTTGGAAGGGATCTTCAAGGGTCATGCAGGTCTCCAAAGGAGATATGTGAAGAGCAAGCCTTTGCTCAGGGGCTCAAGGTTGCTTCCCACCTCAGGCTAGCTTGGGGTGGGAGGTGGGCAGATAACAGTGAAGGGGTTTCAGAAATGTTTCTCCTTTTCCATCTCTCCCTTCATTGAACTGCTGGCACTGAGGGAAGGGTGACTGCTCCTCAGGGCTCTCACGCACAACCAGGATCTGTCAGCACCCCTCAGCCATCATTCTTCCAGTGGCTGGTTCTTGCCATTGGGATTTCCTTGGAGCAGACTCCCTGTAGGGAAAACTAAAGCTGATGTTTTGCAAAGCATAAAACTGCCTTCAGTCCATGAGCAGGCTTGTCTTTTATCCTTGTGCTCACATCTCCTGCACATGACAGCCACGGGCAGGAAGCTGTTTGCAAGGCACCCTGCAACAGAAATGGAGACTGTTGGCAAAGCAATCCACAGCCCACAACCATCCACCAGTCCTGAAGGGCTCAGAGCTGGGCTAGCCCTCATTGCAGACCTATAAGCTTGTGAGTAGCCCCAGGGGCAGCGGTGGAATTGCTCCCAACCCAGAAAGCTCACATGAATCACAGAACCATTAAGGTTGGAAAAGACCTCTAAGATCACCAAGGCCAACGCTACCCTTGCCACTAAACCAGGTCTGAAGTGCCATGTCTAGATGTGGGGTGTTTTTGAATAAGGGTAAATGGAAGCAGGCTGTTAACCCCCCTCAATAGGCTCAAACTTACCATGACACTGCTGGAAAGAGGGAGAGCTGAAGCCCAGGTCTGGACATCACATTATTTTCCAGCTGTGCATAAGACATGATTCTTAGTGTTGAACATGGCCATACCAGGGAATTTCTTCTTCCTGCACAGCTCCTCTTCTTTACTTGATGCTGCTGCCGGTGCCATTGGGGATGGTGGTTGCTCCTTGGATGTTGGGAGGTACAAACTACAGCAGAGACATCTTCTTCAGAAGTCTCTCTCCTGCACTGGCTCATCTCTACATAAGCCCTAAATCCAACACAAGAGGCTACATTTCTTTGAGGGCTGACGTGCCAGCTGATGAAATATCCATCCATCACTCATCCTTTGACCTTGCTTTACCAGTCAGGGATGTCATGATGATAACTGAGGTTTTCAAAGGAAGCTCTGAGATTTGCAGGTGGCAGGACCAGTAAATTTCATTCCTGTGCCCAAGGCAATTAAGCTCCTGGGAATGGGGGGGATGGAGAGCATCAAGCAGGAAATTCTTCATCCCCCCCAAGCACAAGGCTTCTGGGGGGGTGTGCTGAAGCCCTCAGCACACAATGCCCTTGAAAGCAACTGAACACAACCAGAAACATGATAGTCACCCTTCATGGGGCTGCTCACACTGTGCAGTCCCTCTGCAAAGCCATGCTCAGACCCTCTGTTATGGAGACCTTGAGAAGCAGACTTGACTCTTTCCCTTCAACATGTCAATATTTCCTCTCTCTTAATTGTCCTCACACCCTGACACCAACATGGACAATTAGAACCATTTTTACTCCAGCCAGCATCTCCACACTCAATGCTCTTTTAAGTCAAAGCACTGCATTTTTAGCAGCCCATCTCCACTGCTTTGAGAGCAGCCCTTGGACACAGCTGAGCAGTGACAGCCTCCAAAGACTTGGCAAGGATTAAGAGTTGAGTCAGACAGTGATGGTCAAAGATCAGGGAGTCAAGGTCTGTCATCAGCCCAGCAGGTCCTATTGTCTCTTAGAAATACATCCTGGTCTTTTGGGTGTTCAAGATTTGCAATGCTGAGCAAGCTCAGAGAGCAGTAGGGCAGCTAGGGCACATTTTCCAGCACTGAGTGTGGGCAGCTGGGTAGGACCAGCTGGCTCACCCACCCATGTTGCAGCATGGAGAAGACCCTGGTGTCTTTTTGTCATGGGAGGAAGATGTTGTTGGCCAGCATGGGCTGTCATAGATAAGCCTCCTCAACAACCAATCTTTTAGTAACAATCACTTTCTCCACTACCAGCTGTGGAGGAGTGAAATGAATAAATCCCAGGACCTACAGCTCAGCTAAACCACTTTGAAGACCATGTAGTGATGTCTGATTGATGAGGGGATGAAGGTGGTGGAGAAGAGATGGGGAAGGTAGGGTGATACAGCAGGCCATCAGAAAGCAGCATTGTTGTTAGCAGGTAGTCAGAGATGGAATCAATTCAGGAAGTGCTTTGTAAACCAGGTAGAGATGAGAAATAGCACCCAGAAATGGTCAGGCAGAACCGGGTTAGTGTTCCATGGAAGTCATCAGAGCTAAGGTGGAGGAGAGGTTTCAAATGCAACCCCCTCTGGTGGGCAATTTTTCCCAGATCAGTGGGGATGTTATTGGAATAACCACTCAGAAAGAAAAGATGATTAGCAATAAAGATCACAGGAAGGAGCTTACAAGGCCAGTTCAAAGGAGATGAAGCTAAGATTAGGGGGTTTGGGTTGGAAAGGGCCTTTAGAGGTCATCTAGTCCAACCATGCTGCAGTGAGCAGGGACATCGTCAACTAAATCAAGCAGTGCCCTCAGCTCTGCTTTCCTCTCAACCACCAATTTCTCAAGCCAGCCAATGCTTTCATGAACACAAAGGCAGTGCTTTGCACTTCCACAGTCACTGCCGAGTGCCTGTTCCAGGTGGCTTGGCTTGCAGAGTGCTCAACCCAAGAACGTGCCACCTCCTTAATGAGGGCTCATAGCCCCTTGACCCCTCTCAGGGGCTTTTGAGGTGGTTTGGGGACCAAGCAAAAGCTGCAGGCAGTTGGGAAGGATGTGTATCCGCATCACCTCCCCTCCCTCTAGCTCTCAATGGGGCTTGGTTTCTACTCCCTGCTTCAATGCAATGTGGACATGAGTAGCAGCAGTCTGCATGCAGGTCACTCACCACATGAACCCTCAAGATGCTGCAGAGGTAGGAAACAAAAGCCAACTACCTGCTCCATCCACAGGTCCATCTTCACACGTGCAAACACTTAGCTCTCACATCAGGCTAGGCTGAGGTCTGCAGCCATCTAAAGGGAGTAGTCAAGCCTGGGACAGCTCAGTTATCCCTAGGGTGGGCATGGCAGTAGTGGCTCTAAGCAACACAAACCTGCTCGGGGTGGGGGAGGGAGGGTTTCTTTCACTGAGCTGTGCTTCTTATTGAGAAAACAAGATCCAGGAGGTGGTATTTGTCTTTAGCATTTATTTATCATTGGGAAAAAAATAAAAGGAAGAAGGAAAAAAAAAGAGAAGAAAAAAAATAAAATTAAAAAGAAAAAGAAAACCCTTTGAGCAAGCAAAGATCATCACAAGCACGTCACAATCAATTGGCTATACATTAATCTGTGGTGGGGGTTGTGTGTGGAGGGGGAAGGGAAGGGAAGTAGGGGTAGGGGGTTATGTGTTTTCGTGGGTTTCACTCTCATCAGAACAGCAAGACTGTAAAAGCACCGAGGAGGAGGTGTGTGCTTAACACGGTTACAAAGAGACAATTGGTGAGATTGCAACCAAACCCAGGCCACAAAATGTTAATTAGACACTTCGGATCCACCTCCAAGAGGCAAGAGTCGGTGGAAGTCATGGATGGGAGCCAGGTTTTTGCACCCCTCCTCCGCGGGGGGGGGGGAGGGAGCAGGGAGAGGATCGCGTTGCAAAGGAAGCAGCAGGTGATCGGCGTTGCAAAAGCGGTCGGGGAAACGCAGGAACTGGGGCAGCAGTTAGCGCCAATTGGTTGGTTGGTTGTTCGTTTTGCCGAAAGGAGTAACAGGTACAGCACAGTGAGAAATGAGAAAGCAAGCAAGAAACAGCAGAGGAACTTTCACAGGGTCCAAAAAAGAAAGAAAAAGGCAAAACATTTCTCTTCTTTTTTGTTGTTGTTGTTAACAAGGAAAGCAAAACACTACAATCGGCGGTGGAACAGAACCAGCCTTGTGGAAAACACAGAACCAGCAGAGCACTTTTCCCCCCAGTGGGGTTGACAAGCTCAAGAGTCCAAAGTGAACTTGAAAGAGCAGAGATTGGGTCTCCTTTCTGGTAATACCTGAGTGGGATGGCTGGGCATAAAGTCTGTGGAAGGTAGAGCAATGCAGAGCTTTCACCCTGAGGTCTCTCGACTCTGCTGCGGTTTCCTGGCATTCAGTGCAGTGCTAGAAGCTGTTTGGATGGATGTGGACGACCTGGGGCAGAGGGAATCAAGGCTAGGATTTCTATCCCTCTCGTGTTGCTAGCTAAAAGGGAGGCACCCAGGTCCTACCAGTTTCCCAGGTTCTTTTCTGCAAAGATTGAAGCCTTCCAAGGATCATTCATCCCCACCCAAAGAGGTGGTCAAAACAGGGAGCTCAATGGCCCTTGGAAAAGCTCTTCAGTAGAGAAGGAATTTAGACCACTGGCTAGAACTTCAGACCTAACTTTGTGGTTAGATGCCACCAAAAAGTTCATGTATCAAGGAAACCTAAGGCCATATTCTGACCACTCACTGTGCATGTTTAATTCAAGCACTGTGACAGATGCTCTTCATTGAGAACAAACAACCCTGAAGCCCAAGGTATTTGATCCAGTGTCATGCAGGTGCTTGAATTAGGTAGTCTGAGCATCTTAATGCTCTTCTTTGGGCAACATATGGTTACCTTTGTGTTTAAGGGCTCAATTCCCAGTGAATCACAGAATCATTCAGGCTGGAAAAGGTCCTCAGGATTACCAAGTCCAACCAAAATTGAAATCAAGGTGAAATGGTGGCAAGTGTGGTGTTCAGATTCAGATCCAAACAACAGAAGGGAGAATTATTTGGCATGGCCTTAGGCAGAGTGAGCTCAGTGTGTTGGGCTGTTGGTAACTGCCTGTGTGCCTTCCTGACATGTCCTGCCTGCTGCGACATGTTGTCACCACAGCTCTTGCCTTTAGCTTGTGATAGGAAAGGATGCTACTGAGGAGGGTAAAGATGCATGAAGCATCTAAATGCCAAGGAATAACAGCAAGTCTTGGAAGCTCAGGCTTGTCTCTGGCCCAGCTGTCCCTCGTGCGACGGCTGGGGGTGGGAAGAGCTGGGGGCTGCGCTCTTCTCCGCCAGCTCAACACAAGCCTTTCGCCGAGCTGCTCCGGAGACAGAGCTGAGCAAGCGCTGCAAGGAGCTTCTGAGCACTCAGGAAAGCAATGGTCAATATGGACAGGGCAGCATCTACATGGAACATGCACATCAAAACCAAACCAAGGAGAGGAAAGAAAAGGGGGGTGGGGGGGAAAAAGGAAAGAAAAAAAAGCGCTACGTTCGCAAAAATTTTCCACAGTTTTACTTCCTGGAGGATTTCCCTGGTTTCCTCCTAAACATTGGAGGCTTAAATATATATATTTCTATATAAATGCATATATGAATATATATTTTTCCACATACACAACCTGACTAGCTCATAGCACACAGTTCTACCACAGCTAAGCTTGGAGGTACACCACTGACTTCAGAAACACTACACTGAACTTAATACTCAAAAGGGTTTCAGCTGTTAGCGCAAGGCAAACAGGACACATCACACAGCACACTGAACTTGGCATTGATTCATCACTAAGGCCAGCAAACATCACACTATCTGCATACCACAGAGCTTTCCCTCCTCCTCTTTGGAAACCTTCTCTCAGCCTCGGAGCCCGCTACGTTGTTATGTTTCCAAAAGACCCAACTCTAATAGGGTGAGACCTCTAAAAGGGGACTTCTTGCCCTCTCAGCCCATCCCTTCTTCTCTTAGGATGGTTTCACATCTCTAAAATGCCCTAGAAGCAAGGCTTTCCTCTTTCCAACACCTCTGCAACACCACAGTTCTGATATTCTCCTCTTACACCACCTCCCTCCCCTACTTCCCATCTCTCTCTTTGTTCTTTGTAAAAAAAAATCACCAGGTTGGAGAAGATCTTCAGATCATCGAATCCAATCATAAGTCCTTCCCTATGGTTTGAAAGGTTCAAAAGCTGGACTGATTCTTGGGATAGAAATAATGAGCTGCAAAAATAAAGGAGAACCCTGCCTCCTGATCTGCAGGAGAGTTTAACCACTCAGTTTGGTGGGATCAAGACCAATCCTTAAGTGTTTAGGACCCAATCCAGGATATAGGCATGTACATTTGGTTTGGGACCATTCCTCTCCCACCTCCCATTGACCCAGCCGCCCAGATCACAGAATCACAGAGTAGTAGGGTTTGGAAGGGACCTCTGGAGATCATCTAGTGCACCCTCCCTGCCAGATTCTGGGGCATGGGTTGCCAGGCTGTTAGGCCAGCTGACAAATGGTCCTGCTGTGTTTCTAGCTGCCAAAGTGGTTTTGCTGGGCATGGATATTTCCTAGAGTAAAAGCATAGTAACCCTGAGAAACCCTGAGATCTTGCCTGGAGGGAGTCTAGGGATCCCAGAACTGGTTTATGTACCTCTTAGGATGCTTAGAAGCCAACATGAACTCCAACAGCTGGTAGAGTCAAAACAAGTGGGAGCTGACACCTCTATCCAGCCTTGCTGACTCACTTCTTTCCACTCCTTAGAAGGTAAGGTCTGCAAACTAAATGTCTTTTGGAATTCTAGCTCTGTCTGCTGGCACCCCAGAAGTGAAGAGAGCAGACCAAGAGTCAAGCCAAACTAGGAATAACTTCAAAAGATCCACAACTCAGGGGAAACAATAAGGAAGAACAACCTGCTGAGAACCTGACCTGCCACATGCTCGGGAAGTCTTCACTGCTCTCTGCTCCTTCCCTCACTCCTTCTTGATTTAAATCAAGGACTTCAAGTGGTGTTGATGGTGAAGCTACCTTGATGCAGCCAGACCTACTTCCCAGCTATCCTAGGGGAGGATCTGGCCCTTTATTTGCATGGAATCTCCTTTCCCATTGCTTCTTGGAGCAACAGTCCCCCCAGTGTCACCAGGGGAAATCTTTGCTCTTGGCCACACCACTGATCCTAGTGGATTTACAGCCGATCCACAGCACCATGAACGAACCTTTGGTCCTCTCTGTCTCCAAAGCCTTTCACCTTGGTGACACCGGCGGGAGGCAACTGGCCAACAGCCAACCCCAAAAAGGGACTCGTGGGAGCCTTCCCTGGCTCAAGGATCAATTCCACACCAAAGCACTGAAGGACTAAGCCTGAGGTAAGGGACAGGCTTTTGGACACATTCATAGCTGATCCATCACCTTCATCTCCTACGACCCTTGCTCGTCCCTCACTCTGTGCAGAGCCGTGTCGTGCAGGCAAAGCAAGACCAACCTGACCTCAGAAACAAGGATTCCCTAATCCTCCTTGGAAATAAAACAGAAAAGCTTCTAATACAATCAGATAAAAAAAAAAAAAAGAGAGAGAAAGAAAAAAGCCAAAGAAAAGCAGATTAGAAGCCTCTAATTAATTTTGTGGCCTTTATTTAATCAAAGGAAAAAAAAAAAAGGATGAAAAAAATAAAAGAAAAGGGAAAAGTGAAAAGAAAAAGGGGGGTGAGGGTGGGAAGAAGGGGAAAAAAAAGAAAGAAAAGGGAAAAAGAAGAAAGGAGAAAGAAAGGAAAGTGCAGTGACATTTACTCTTTTGCCTCAGCCAGTTTATTGTTCATCTCTTTACTTTTCTCCTTGTCCTCTGGCTTTGCTGTGTTGGAGGTCTCGGTACTCTTTTTCTTGGCAGCCCGGCCAGATGCAATCTGCTTGTCTTTGGCCTTTTTCAGAGGTTTATGGCTTGTGGTGGTCTTTTTTGGTTTGGAAGGCTTTACACTAGGTTTCTCCACCTGCACAGAGGGCAACAGGCAAAAGGACAACACAGAGATGGACAGAGAGGGAGAGAGAGACAAGGACAGGTAGAGAAGAGGGTTAAGATCAGAAACAGCAGGAATGTTGCTTATCTATTCAGCCCTGCCCTGCCCTGCCATGAAGGGAGGGGAGCAGCTGGGTGCCAATTCCTCCCATGGTCTTGGTGGCCTACAGTCACAGTGCTCCTGAATCATAGAACCATAGAACCACAGAATCATAGAATCATAGAACCATAGAATCATAGATTCATAGAGTCATAGAGTCACAGAATCATAGAATCATAGAATGGTTTGGGTTGGAAGGGACCTCCATAGGTCATCCAGTCCAACCCCCTTGCAGTCATCAAGGACATTATCCACTAGATCAATTTGCTCAGAGCTTTGTCAAGCCTGATCTTCAATATGTCTAGGGATGGGGCCTCAACTATCTCTCTGGGTAACCTGTGCCAGTGTTCCACCACCCTCATAGTAGAGACCTTGTTCCAACCTAAAAGCCAGCAAAGCCCATTGTGTACAGATTAGATACAGCAGGGTAAATAGGAGGGAGATTATTGATCATTTTGTCAATTCCTGACCTCAGGAAAAGCTTTGCAAGCCCTCAGGGGATTGAGTCTATCTGGGGTGAAGCAGAGAAATGAATTATAGAATTGTTTTGGATGGAAAAGGCCTCTAAGAGTCCAACTCTGACTCTGACAAGGCTGTTGCTGAGCCATGTCCCTCAGCACCACATCTCTGCCTCTTTTAAACACCTCCAGGGATGGGGATTCAACCACCTCCCTGGGGAGCCTGCTCCAGTGTTTGACAATCCTTCAGTGAAGAAGTTTCTTCTAGTATCCAACCTAAACCTTCCTTGGATGAACAAGCCCAACTCTCTCAGCCCGCCCTCACAGCAGAGGAGCTCCAGTTCTCTGTTCATCTTCATGGTCTCCTTTGGACCTGCTCAAGTGGGTCCATGTGTTACGTTGGGGGCCCCAGAAACTGAACACAGTACCCCAGGTGAGGTCCCACCCAGAGCAGAGCAGGGCAGAGCAGAGGGAGAGAATCATCTCCCTGGACCTCCTTGGCCACGTTGCTTTGGCTGCAGCTTAGGATACAATCACTTTTTATGGACCATGAGTGCACATTGCCAACTGATACTCAGTTTCTCATCCACCATCATTGAATCATAGAATTGCTGGGGTTGGAAAGGACCTCAAAGATCATCCAGTTCCAAGGTTCTGCCATGGACATGGACACCTCACACCAGATCAGGTTGCTCAGATCCATATCCAGCCTGGCATTAAAACCTCCAGGGATGAGGCTTCCACCACCTCCCATCACCATCAAAATGGATCCCTAAACACACCAACTGACTCATATAATCAACCAGGTTGGGAAAGACCTCAGAGGTCATCAACTCCAACCTATTACCTAATACCTAACCCCTCCTGACAGCTAAACCATGACTCCAAGTGCCATCCAATCCTTTTTTGAACACCTCCAGGGACGGTGACTCCACCACTTCCCTGGGCAGCACATTCCAAAGGTGAACAACCCACTCAGTGAAGAACTTTCTCCTCACCTCAAGCCTCAACTTCCCCTGGTGCAGCCTGAGGCTGTGTCCTCTTGCTCTGCTGCTGGTTGCCTAGGAGAAGAGACCAACCCCCTCCTGGCCACAACTTCCCTTCATGTAGTTGTAGAGAGCAATAAGGTCTACCAACTGCTCAGAAACGATGCTGCCACAGAAGGGGAATGAGTGGAGGCAGCCTCCAGCCCAGCCTTACTGTGTTGGGACACATCCCAGCAGCAGCAGTACTGGTGCAGGGTGCCTTCTGCCAGGTTTCTCACCTTTGGTGGTTCTTTGTAGGGCTCACTGTAGAGGGTGCGTATCCTTCTGCGCTCCAGGTATTTGTTGTCGGCTGGAGAGGGCTTACTGGTTTCCCCCTTGAACTGGGCGCTGTAACTGGTCTCGTGGGTCATTTTCTCCTCTGGTGGCTTGTACTGGGGCTTTGCTTTTATAGCTTTCACAGGCTTGATGTCTACCCAGGGTCTGAACTCATTTCTGAAGATTAAGTACACACAAAAAAACAAAACAAAAGAAAGAGGTTAGAATAGAATAGAATAGAATAGAATAGAATAGAATAGAATAGAATAGAATAGACCAGACCAGGCTGGAAGAGACCTTCAAGATCATCGCGTCCAACCTATCATCCAACCCCACCCAACCAACTAAACCATGCAACCAAGCACCCTAGCAAGTCTCCTCCTGAACACCTCCAATGATGGTGACTCTACCACCTCCCCAGGCAGCCCATTCCAATGGGCAATCACCCACCACCTCTTCCACCACCCTCATGGTAAAGAACTTCTTCCTCACATCCACCCTAAATCTCCTTTTCTCTACTTTGAAGCCATTGCCCCTCATCCTGTCACTGCAGGCCTTTCTTTAGCCAGTCTTTCTCCATCCTTCTTGTAGCCCCCTTTAGCTACTGGCAGGCTGCTATTAGGTCTCCCCCAAGCCTCCTCTTCTTCAGCCTGAACACCCTCAGCTCCTTCAGCCTGTCCTTGTAGCAGAGGTGCTCCAACCCCCTGATCAGCTCCTCTGTTAGTAGCCTTCCTACATCTGGAACCCAGACATAGGAAGTCTGCCAACAGAGTTGAACATAGCTTAATGTAGAATCATAGAGTGCTTTGGGTTGGAAGAGTTCCTTAAGAGTCATGCAGTCCAACCTCCTTCTGCACTGAGCACAGACATCTTCAACTAGAGCAGAGTTGCTCAGAGCCAGCCCCCTAAAACTGACCTGGATTGTTTTCAATGCTGGGGCATTTATCACTTTTCTGGGCAATGTCATCTTGGAGGTGGTTGGGGCTCCATCCCTGGAGATATTCAAGGTGAGGCTCTGGCAACCTGATCTAGACCAGCTTGCTCAAGGCCTCATCCAACCTGGCCTTGCACACCTCCAGGGAGGGGACATCCATGGCCTCCCTGGGCAACCTGTTCCAGTGCCTCCCCACCCTTGCTGTCAAGGATTTCATCCTAATCTCCAGTGTAAATCTGCCCTTCTCAAGCTTCAATTCATTCCCTCTTGTCCTATCACTACAATCCCTTGTAAAAAGCCCCTTCCTGGCTTTCTTGTAGCCCCCCTTAAAGTCTGCGGGAAGGTCTCCTTGCATGGTGGCTGTGTGTTTGTGGTGGTCAATACAGACTGGCCAACACAACCAGTGGAGTTTGGAGAACCCTTCCCTATGCCAAAGATGGGTGACTGCTTTAGGATGAGCTGAATCCCTCTTTGGGCTCTGCTGACTGACCAGAACTCCACTCATGCGAATACAAACATCAATCTGTGAGTCAAATCCCACTTCCAACTCTCCATCCTTTCTTGGTGTTGATTCTACCCACATCTGCTCTTTCTTTGCCCTCAATTACTTCATTTCTCTCCCTTTCTTTTGCTCTTCAGATCTTCTTGGGCTTGGACAATGCTGCCAAAGGCCCAGAGAAAGTCCCTTCATGAAACTGTTGCACTGAAAGGCCAATGCATGAAAGGGCTCATTTGTGTCCCCTTGGCTCCTGATCACTGAATGCCATCCAGTTCCCCACAGGTATTTCTCTGCAGTCCAAAAAGGAGAAGAACTCTTCCTGCATGAAGGCTTGGGAGAAAGGAAGAGGAAACATCTTTAAAAAACTGGATTGAAGAAGTCAAGACACCACTGACAAAGTTCAACCCAAGCTTCTCAGAAGTCTCCTAGATACCACTGTTCCAAAGCAGACTGTAAATTTCCAGCTGGCTTCTAAGAGGAAATAAAACCACGCACTGATTCTCTCTTTCTGCCACTCATGTCCTTCCCTAACAGCTTCTGAACAGGTTAGATACTTCCCATGATATTTGTGGCAGAGGTAGAAAGCTCAGAGGTGAAAATCATGCCAGAATGTCAGAGGCTGGAAGGGACCTCCAGAGATCATCAGGTCCAACCCCCCTGCCAAAAGCAGCATCACCCAGGGTAGTCTGCACAGGAAGGCATTTAGGTGGCTTTGGAAAGGCTCCAGAGAAGGACACTCCACAACCTCTCTGGGTAGCCTGCTCCAGGGCTCTGGCACCCTCACACCAAAGAAGTTTCTCCTCCTGTTGAGATGAAACCTTCTGTGTTCAAGTTTGTGTCCATTGCTCCTTGCCTCATTACTGTGCAGCACCCAAAAGAGCTTGGCCCCCTCCACTTGACAGCCACCCCTCAGAGATTGAGAGACCTTGATCAGATCCCCTCTCAGCCTTCTCTTCCCCACACTAAACAGCCCCAGGGCTCTCAGTCTCTCTTCACAGGGCAGATGCTCAAGTCCCCTAAGCATCCTCCTGGCTCTCCCTTGGACTCTCTCCAGCAGGTCTCTGTCTCTCTTGCACTGGGGAGCCCAGAACTGGACACAGGATTGCAGCTGTGGTCTCAGCAGGGCAGAGCAGAGGGACAGAAGAACCTCCCTGGCCCTGATGGCCACACTTCTCTTGCTGCACCCCAGGATGCCATTGGCTCTCTTGGCCACAAGGGCACATTGCTGTCCCCTCTATAACTTGCTGCCCACCAGCACTCCAAGGTCTTTCTCCATGGAGCTGCTCTCCAGCAGGGCAGCCTCTAACCTGTCCTGGTGCCTGCTGTTATTCCTCCCCAGATGCAGGACCCTGCACTTGTCCTTATTGAGCCTGCACCCAGCCCTCAGCCTGTCCACCTCTGGTTGGATGGCAGCACAGCCTGAGAGCTGTCAGCCAACCCCCTCCCAGTTTTGTCTGTTTAGTGAACTTTCTGAGGGTGCACTCAATCCCCTCCTCCAGGTCATTGATAATCACAACACCTTTCCTCAAAACCAGCCAGTAGGTACAGGAGGAACAGCCAAATGGTGACCATTAGGTGAGGGAAAACTCATTTTCTCACTCATTCAGAGGCCAGGTGGCCAGCCAGTCCACAGGTCCACCAGCAAACCTGAGCACAGCTTGCACCTACCGAACCAAAGACCAAGGATGGAGCCTTCAGTACCATACACAGAGAGGCTGGACTTGAAAAGTGGAAAACAAACCAGCATCTGATTGTTCTGCTGCTCATAAAATGCTGGCTTACAAGGTGGGGGAGCCTTGAATCAGCATAATGGTATTTGTTACCATAGTGCTGGTAACCTCATTATGGGCTGCATCATGCAAAGAGTCAGGCTGCTCCCTGCAGAGCCCATGGTCTCTGTAGACAAGGCAGGCTCAGGAGGTGGGGAAGCTGGCAGTCTCACCACTCCTGGTAAGCTACAACCACTAAACCACATCCCTCAGCACCACATCAATGTATCCTATGAAGCCTTCAGAGATGGGGACTCCACCACCTCCCTGGGCAGCCTGAGAACCCTCTCTGTGAGGAAAATATTGCTAATATTCAACCTGAACCCCCCTGGCTTAGAGAACACTTCCTGTAGGTCTGAGAACTCCCTCATCTTTACAGGACTAATTTCATAGAATCATGGAATGGCCTAGGTTGGAAAGGACCTCGGAGATCATCTACTCCAAACTACACACCATGCCCAGGGACACCTCTCAACTAGACTCAGCTGCTCAAGGCCTCAGCCAGCCTGGCCTTGAACACTTCCAGAGAAGGGACATCCACAGCCTCCATGGGCAGCCTGTTCCAGAGTCTCACCACCCTCACACTGAAGAACTTCTTCCTCAGCTCCAGTCTGACCCTGCTCTGCCTCAGCTTCAAACCATTCCCCCTTGGCCTGGCTCTAGACACCCTTAGCAAAAGTCCCTCTGCAGCCTTCCTGCAGGATCCCTTCTGGTACAGGAAGGCAGCTCTGAGGTCCCCCTGGAGTCTCCTCTTCTCCAGGCTGAACAACCCCAGGTCCCTCATAGCAAAGGTGCTCCAGCCCTTGGATCATATTTGTGGCCCTGCTCTGGACTCACTACAACATCTCTGAGTCCTTCTTAAAATGAAGACGGTGCTCAAATGTTGCAAATTCTGGCAGGAATTCTAAATGAGCCCTGAAAATGGTCCCACTCCCTTTTGAGAACAAGTCATGGTGGTGGCTGGACCACCACTGATTGCTCTGCACAAAATCCTCTGTGGAATTATTTCAGGTGAGCCCATACTAAAAGGGTTCAGCCTCAAAGGATACCTAAAACCTGAGGAAAAAGCCTTTGGTGATGCTGTGAGGATGAGCCACAGCAGTATGGCCATACCCAAGTGTTTTTAAACACTTCCAGTGATGGTGACTCCACCACCTCCCTGGGCAGCACATCCCAATGGCCAATCTCTCTTTCTGTGAAGAATTTCTTCCTATCATCTAGCCTAAACTTCCTCTGGCACAGCTTGAGACTGTGTCCTCTTGTTCTGGTGCTGGTTTTCTGGGAGAAGAGACCAACCACCACCTGACAATAAGGTAATAAGGCAATAAGGTCTCCCCTGAGCCTCCTCTTCTCCAGGCTAAACAACCCCAGCTCCCTCAGACTCTCCTCACAGGGCTGTGCTCCAGACCCCTTCCCAGCTTTGTTGCCCTTCTCTGGACACCTTCCAGCACCTCAACATCTTTCCTAAACTGAGGGGCCCAGAACTGGACACAGGACTCAAGGTGTGGCCTAACCAGTGCTGAGTACAGGGGCACAATGATTTCCCTGTTGCTGCTGGCCACGCCGATCCAGGCCAGGATGCCATTGGCCTTCTTGGCCCCCTAGGCACAATGCAGGCTCATGTTCAGCCTACCATCAACCACTACCCCCAGGTCCCTCTCTGCCTGGCCGCTCTCCAGCCACTCTGACCCCAGCCTGTAGCTCTGCATGGGGTTGTTGTGGCCAATGTACAGAACCAGCACTTGGATGTGTTCAACCTCATGCCCTTGGACTCTGCCCATCTGTCCAGCCTGTCGAGGTCTCTCTGCAAAGCCTCTCTACCCTCCAGCAGATCAACTCCTGCCCCCAGCTTGGTGTCATCAGCAAACTGACTGATGATGGACTCAATGCCCTCATCCAGATCATCAATAAAGATGTTAAAGAGCATGGGGCCCAGCACTGATCCCTGGGGCACACCACTAGTGACTGGCTGCCAGCTGGCTGTGGCACCATTCACCACCACTCTCTGGGCTCAGCCTTTCAGCCAGCTCCTAACCCAGCAGAGAAGAATTCTCATTGCTCTTAATTTTGCTGAGGAAGACTTTAATGGTTGTTTCTTGGCATGAAAGGGTCATGGTTGAACTGAAATAGCAACAAATTCCACCTCTCCTAATTTTCTGCCTGGCTTTGTTGCCAGCCTGCCAAGGAATAATTAGAATCAGTAGGGAACCTAGTGCAATGGAAATCAAAAGGAAACTCAACAAAAATAGGAGTAAAGAAAGCTTCAAAATGACCTTTTGCAAGCCAAGTCCAGCAGGAAAAATTCCCAGTGCAGACATTAAAGGCATCTACAGACCTGATGAGAACATAGAGCTGCATAGGGTTACTGATCACAGGAACAAGTCCCATTATCAGTGCAGGCTGGAGGATAATGAGATTGAGAGCAGCCCTGCAGGAAAGGCCTTGGGAGTGCTGGTGGGGGAGAAGCTGGACAGGAGGCAGCAATAGGCACTTGGAGCCCAGAAGGCCAGTGGAAGCCTGGGCTGCAGCAAAAGAATCATGGCCAGAGATGGAGAGAGGGGATCCTGCCCCTCTGCTCTGCTCTGGGGAGACCTCACCTGGAGTACTGTGTCCAGATATGGAACCCCAACACAAGAAGGACATGGACTTGATGGAGCAGGTCCAGAGGAGGCGATGAAGATGATCAGAGAGCAGGAGCACCTCCCCTGTGGGGACAGGCTGAGGGAACTGGGGCTGTTCAGCCTGGAGAAGAGAAGGCTTAAGGAGACCTTAGAGCAGCCTTCCAGTGTCTGAAGGAGGCTGCAGGAGAGCTGGGGAGGAACTTTTTACAAGGGCATGTGGCAAGAGGACAAGTGGCAATGGATTGAAACTAGAGAAGGAGAGATTTAGATTGGACATTAAGAAGAAGCTCTTTATTATGAGGGTGGTGGAACAGGTTGCCCAGGGAGGTTGTGGAAGCCTAATCCCTGGAGATATTCAAGGTCATGCTTGATGGGGCTTTGAGCAATCTGATCTAGTTGGGGATGTCCTTGCTTAATGAACAGGGGTTGGATTAGATGACCTCAAAAGGTCCCTTCCAAGCCAGTGTGTTCTATGATTCCATAGGATGCATCATCAGACTTCTTGCAAATTAATAGGCAGCAGATCCTAGGAGATGACAGTAGCCTGGGGAGGTGGTGGCCTCATCTGTAGTCATTAAAGCAAAGAGCTGCTCTCCACATCTATCAGTGGACACCAGACTGCTCTTGCATGGGGCATCATCCATCCTGGTTATCTTATTTTAATTGCATTTTCCCTGTGGCTGAAGATTGCTAAAGGTGGTTGCAGGTGCAGATGACCTCAGCATCTTTCTCCACCCCAGCCAGGAGACCTGAGGTTGATGTGAACCCCAAGCTATGGGCATGAAGCCATTGCTGGAAATGATCACCAACACTCATGCAGGCATTGACTGCCTTCATCTGCTGAAGGCAGAGCAAAGTCAAGGAGGAGAAAGAGATGGAGTCAAGTTTAACCACGCCAAAGCTACTTGGAGGGACTTTGGGGGTGGGGGGTTATCTTTGCTCAAGATCCACACAAGATATTAAAATATCCTGCTGGCTGCAGCCCAATTGCCTTCTTCTGATGTGGAAAGCTGAAATATTGCATGGTGTGAAAAGGAGAGACCAGGAACTTCATGGTGGAGCCCTGCACAGGAGCTTAATTGGAAAACTATGGTTCAAGCCAACATGAGAAATATTCAGAGTCTTCACTGCATTAAAAAAACCCACAAACTTCATGGAATGGAATGGAATGGAATGGAATGGAATGGAATGGAATGGAATAGAATAGAATAGAATAGAATGGAATGGAATGGAATAGAATAGAATAGAATAGAATGGAATGGAATGGAATGGAATGGAATGGAATGGAATGGAAAGGAATGGAATAGAATAGAATAGAATAGAATAGAATAGAATAGAATAGAATAGAATAGAATAGAATAGAATAGAATAGAATAGAATAGAATAGAATTAACCAGGTTGGAAAAGACCTTTGAGATCATCGTGTCCAACCACCTAATCAACTAAACCATGGCATCAAGCACCCCATCCAGTCTCTTCCTAAACACCTTCAGTGATGGTGACTCCACCACCTCCCTGGGCAGCCCATCCCAATGGCCAGTCACGGAACATTTGGCCTGAAATGTTTCACCCATTCCAAAAAATGGAGTTTTTCTTACTCCATCAGTTTCTTTAACTCTTTTCCATGCCATTTGCATTCCTCCTTCTGCTCAGGACAATATGAAAGGACTATGAACCCCCCTGTGAAGCAAATCAAGATCAAACTTCCTCACAAGGAACATTGCTTTAAACAAAACAGAAGGCAAAATATTCAACATTTTGGCCAAATGACATAACAAATTTCCCTGGGGTTTGCAAATTATTTTGCCTTTCTGGAACAGAGAGAATAATTTGTTCTCAGAAACACAAGAAGGACATGGAACTGTTGGGAGTGGGTCCAGAGGAGGCCAGGAAGATGATCAGAGGGGTGGGGAACTTCCCTATGGGGACAGACTGGGAGAGCTGGGGCTGTTCAGCCTGGAGAAGGCTCCAGGAAGACCTTAGAGCAGCCTGCCAGCACCTGAGTGGAGCTACAGGAGAGCTGGGGAGGGACTTTTGAGAAGGAATTGGAGCAACAGGATGAGAGGGAATGGATTGAAGCTGGAAGAAGGGAGATTGACCCTGGAGGTTAGGAAGAAATGCTTGACAGTGAGGGTGGGAAGACACTGGAGGTGTTCAAGGCCAGGTTGGATGAAGTTATGAGCAGCCTGCTCTAGTGGAAGGTATCCCATGGGTGTCAGGATGAAGGTGTCAGGTTCTTTTTTGGCAGTGCCCAGTGACAGGACAAGAAACAACAGATATAAGCTGGAACACATGAGGAGAAACATCTATATTGTGAGGTTTAGTCATGAGGTCTGTGGTGACAGGTTGGACTTGATCTTTGAGGCTTTTTCCAACCTTGGTGATTCTGTGATTCTGTGTAGTGGAGGCCTGAAACAGGCTGCCCAGAGAGGTTGTGCAGTCTCCTTCTCTTGAGACTTTCAAAATCCACCTGGATGTGTTCCTGCATGACCTGCCCTGGGTGATCCTGCTCTGGCAGGGGGGTTGGACTGGATGATCTCCAGAGGTCCCTTCCAACCCCTACCATTCCATGGTTCTATGATTGTGTGAACTACCCTCTCACTGCCTGTTGCATCAACTGCCCTGCCTCCAGCTCCTATGTGGCTGCTTAATGACAGCTTTATGTTGCAGACAATCATTTACTGTAAAGCTCCAAGGAGGTTGTGAATGGTATAACGAAGCTCCTGGTGCCCAAGATTATTTTTGTCCCAAACATTAAGGATCAATCCCTAGGACATGGACATACAAAGACACACAAAGCAAGTCAGATTTGGGTGAGCCAATACTCAATTGTCTGCAATGACTTCCACAATGTGCTGTATTAATGCATGGACTTGAGACTTGGATGATGCACAATGGAACCTGCCCATGGCAGAGAGGTTGGAGTAGATAACCTCTGAGGTCCCTTCCAACCAAAGCTATTCTATGATTATGATGAATCATACAATCACAGAATTGTCAGGGTTGGAAGGGACCTCAAGGATCATCTAGTTCCAACCCCCCTGCCATGAGCAGGGACACCTCACACTACATCAGGTTGCCACATCCAGCCCGGCCTTAAAAGCCTCCAGGGATGAGGCTTCCATCACCTCCCTGGGCAACCTCTTCCAGGGTCTCACCACCCTCATGGGGAAGAACTTCTTCCTAACACCCCATCTGAATCTACTCACTTCTATTTTCTCTCCATCCCCCCCAGTCCTTTCACTCCCTGACACCCTCAAAAGTCCCTCCCCAGCTTTCCTGTAGCCCCCTTCAGATACTGGAAGGCCACAAGAAGGTCTCCTTGGAACCTTCTCTTCTGCAGACTAAACAGTCCCAACTCTCTCAGTCTGCCCTCATAGGAGAGGAGCTTCTGCCCTCTGTTCATCCTCTTGGCCCTTCTCTGGACATGCTCCAGCACCTCCAGATCCTTCCTCTCATAGAGGATCCAGACACAGTACTCTGGGTGGGGTCTCACCAGAGTGGAGCAGAGGTTGAAATGTGAGTAGAATGGGGAAGGACCATTATCTGTGGGCATCCCTGCTTAGGCACATTGTGTAATGTGTCCAAGTAACAATCACAGAATCACGGAATCATTCAGGTTGGAAAAGACCCTCAGGATCACCAAGACCAACCCAGAACCCTACTCTACAAGGCTCACCCCTAAACCAGAGCCCCAAGCACCACATCCAAACCACCTTGAAACACATCCAGGCTTAGGGACTCAACCACCTCCCTGTCCAGCACATTGCAGTGCCTGACCACTCTTGCCATGAAATGTTTTTTTCCTAACATGGTAGGACAAGACAAAGTGGCCTCAAGTTGCATCAGCAGAGGTTTAGGTTGGGCATTAGACACAACTTCGTCCCAAAAACATCTGGCAAACCCTGGAAGAGGCTGCCCAGGGGAAGAGGTGGACTCACCTGGAGGCATTTAAAAGACTTTTTGGGACATAGAGTTGTTTAGTCTAGAGAAGGGGAGGCTGCAGGGAGACGTCATTGCTCTCTACAACTAGGTGGAAGGAGGGTGGAGTGAGGTGGGAGTTGGTCTCTTCTCCCTAGTCTGAGGTGATAGAAGGAGAGGAAATGGCCTCAAGCTGCTCCAGGAGAAGTTTAGTTTGGATATTAGGAAACATTTCTTAGCTGAAAGAGTATTCAGGGATTGGAAAAGGCTGCCTAGGGAGGTGATGGAATCACCATCCCTGGAGGTGTTCAAGAAACTTGTGGTCATGGCACTTCAGGGCATGGTTTAATGGCCATGGTGGTGTTAGTTTGAGGACTTGACTTGACAATCTCAGAGGTCTTTTCCAACCAAAAAAATGTCCATGATTATATGACTTCTGTGGTTTAGTAGCAACCTGGCACTGTGTGATTAATGGCTGGACCTGATCTTTTAGTTCTCTTCTAACCAAAATGATTCTAAGTGCAGCACTGGCACAGAAGAGGAGGAAAGTGCAGCTTCAGCACTGGTTGAAGCAGGGTATGAGTAAGTCATGATTAATGAAAAGTATGAAGTCAAGTCATTTGGCAGAGCAGAAGCATGCTGTGATCCATTTGTAGAAGTTGCTGGAGTCAGCAGCCCACAAATCATGGATATTGCATTGCCTGAGGAGCTTGGAGCATGGCCTTCCAAGGAGCCAGAATCATTGCACATGCACTCATGTCTAAAACACCATAAATACATGGCTAAAGGTGATGGTGAACTCTACAGAAGGCCAAGGAGCTGTGAGGCACACAGCTGTGGAAGAGCTGAGGTTGAGGAAGTCCAGCAAAGCTAGGGAGGTTCTTCTCCCCCTCTGCTCTGCCCTGCTGAGACCACAGCTGCAATCCTGTGTCCAGTTCTGGGCTCCCCAGTGCAAGAGAGACAGAGACCTGCTGGAGAGAGTCCAAGGGGGAGCCAGGAGGATGCTTAGGGAACTTGAGCATCTGCCCTGTGAAGAGAGACTGAGAGCCCTGGGGCTGTTTAGTGTGGAGAAAAGAAGGCTGAGAGGGGATCTGATCAAGGTCTCTCAAGCTCTGAGGGGTGGCTGTCAAGTGGAGGGGGCCAAGCTCTCTTGGGTACTGCACAGCAATAAGCCAAGGAGCAAAGGATACAAACTTGAACACAGAAGGTTTCAGTTCAACAGGAGGAGACACTTCTTCACAATGAGGGTGCCAGAGCCCTGGAGCAGACTGCCCAGAGAGGTTGTGGAGTCTCCTTCTCTGGAGACTTTCCAAAGCCACCTGGATGCCTTCCTGTGCAGACTACCCTGGGTGATGCTGCTCTGGCAAGGGGGCTGGACTGGATGCTCTCTGGAGTTCCCTTCCAAGCTCTAATGTACTGTGGGACTGTGATACATGGGCATAAAAGACCTCCTGAATCAGAGCCAGGTGGACCACACTGCAAAAGACATAATTAAACCACAGAATCATGGCATGATATGGGTGAGAAGGGACATTTAAAGGTCATCTAGTCTAACAACCATGCAAGGAACCCATGCTCCACTAGATCAGGTTGCTCAGAGCCCCATCCAACCTCACCTGGAATGTTTCCAGGGATGGGACATCTCCCACTTCTCTGGGCAGCCTGGGCCAGTGTCTCACCACCTCCAACGTGAAAGATTTCTTCCTTAGGTCTAGTCTAAATCTCTCCTGTTTTAGTTTAAATCCATCACACCTTGTCCTTCTGAAAAGGCCCTTCTAAAAAGGTTGTCCCCCATCTTAGAGACTCATTTTAAGTACTGGAAGGTCTCCTCAGAGCCTTCTCTTCTCCAGGCTGAGCAAACCCAAAATCTCTCAGCCTTTCCTCACAGCAGAGGGGTTTCAAGAGATGAACCCAGGATGTTAGTTCCAAGAAGGGAGTCTGGTGCAGTAAAATGATGTAAGTAAGGCTGGGGAAAGTGAGGCTTTTTAGGTCAAATAGAATAGAATAGAATAGACCAGGTTGGAAGAGACCTTCAAGATCATCACGTCCAACCTATCAACCAATCCAACCCACCTAAACAGCTAACCCATGGCACCAAGCACCCCATCAAGTCTCCTCCTGAACACCTCCAATGATGGTGACTCCACCACCTCCCCAGGCAGCCCATTCCAATGAGCAATCACTCTCTCTGTATAGAACTTCTTCCTAACATCCAGCCTAAACCTCCCCTGGCCAGCACAAAACCCGCCCTGGACAAACCAAGGGGCTAAAACAGCTTCCCCACTCCCTGCCCCCTTGTCCTTAACCCCTGTACACAAGGGACAAGAGAAGGAGCAGAGAGCAGTTTGTTGGTACTTAGCCACAGCAAAGCACAACCAAGGTCAGCAAAACCCAACACTCAAGGTATGGCTGAGCACAGGAGCAGAATGACTTCCCTGCTCCTGCTGGCCACACTATTCCTCATACAGGCCAGGATCAGGATAAACCATATTTTAAGCAATTTCCAGCATCCAGAGATCTCTTTATGTTCATGAAATCTTCTGTGTTGAGAAATTTTGGGTTTACATCTGTTAAAAAATATTCCTTCCCATTTTGATGGCTTTTTCACAGCTGTGAAATAAATCTTTGCAGTTAGCTATATTTAGTTGTATTTAGTTGAGAGAATTGCTTCAGTGTTGCAAAGCTCATGGTAAAAATCAGAATAGCTGACAATATTAGATATTTTTCTCCAGGACTTTGGAGTGCTGCAGTCATTGCTCAGATTAAATTTTTAAAAGCTCCCAAATAAACAAGGAATAAAAGGCAAGCAAACCTATCAGAATAAAACTGGAGAAAATGAACACTAAGAGACCTGGAGCCTAGAAATCAGAGTTTGGACACCACTCTATCAAAACCTTTGTGTTTTCATCTCCCTGTGACAGCTTCAGGAGGGTAGGAAATGGGACAGGAGGAAGAAGAGTCTTCTTGCTGGCTTTGGGGTAGTCATGCTGCTTCTAACACCCGGCTGACGCTTTTCTTCAGCCTAGTTCTGGCACCAGCTTGTAAGAGTCAGGCAGCACTGACTCGTTGCTACCTCTGGGAGCTGTCATTTAGTGCAGCAGCAGCTAATGAAACCCTGGGAAGAAAAGCGCGGGGGGTGAGAACCTCAGCTATACCTGCCGAGGCTGAGCTACCTTTCACGTGGGTCTTGGGGACCCTCAAAACTGAGGCACCATTACATGCTGGCTTGCCTGAAACTGAGGAGTCCACAGGAGTCTCATAGCCCACCAGCCTGCCTGGCACCAGGCACCAAGGTGGCACCCAGGGTCCCTCATAGAATAGAATAGAATAAACCAGGTTGGAAGAGACCTTCAAGATCATCACGTCCAACCTATCACCCAACACCACCTAATCAACTAACCCATGTAACCAAGCACCCTGTCAAGTCTCCTCCTGAACACCTCCAGTGACGGCGACTCCACCACCTCCCCAGGCAGCCCATTCCAATGGGCAATCACTCTCTCCGTGTAAAACTTCCTCCTGACCTCCAGCCTGAACTTCCCCTGGCGCAGCCTGAGACTGTGTCCTCTTGTTCTGGTGCTGGCTGCCTGGGAGAAGAGACCAACCTCTGCCTGTTTACAACCCCCCTTCAGGTAGTTGTAGAGAGTAATGAGGTCACCCCTGAGTCTCCTCCCCTCCAGGCTAAGCAGCCCCAGCTCCCTCAGTCTCTCCTCATAGGGCTTGTGTTCCAAGCCCCTCACTAACTTCGTTGCCCTTCTCTGGACTCGTTCCAGCAAGTCAACATCCTTCCTAAACTGAGGAGCCCAGAACTGGACACAGGACTCGAGGTGTGGCCTAACCAGTGCAGTGTACAGGGGCAGAATGACCTCCCTGCTCCTGCTGGCCACACTGTTCTTAATGCAGGCCAGGATGCCATTGGCCCTCTTGGCTGCCTGGGCACACTGCAGGCTCATGTTCAGCCTACCATCAACCAGCACACCCAGGTCCCTCTCTGCCTGGCTGCTCTCCAGCCACTCTGACCCCAGCCTGTAGCACTGCATGGGGTTGTTGTGGTCAATGTGCAGAACCCGGCACTTGGATGCATTAAATTTCATGCCGTTGGACTCTGCCCATCTGTCCAGCCTGTCGAGGTCTCTCTGCAAAGCCTCTCTACCCTCTAGCAGATCAACTCCTGTCCCCAGCTTGGTGTCATCAGCAAATTTACTGATGATAGACTCAATGCCCTCATCCAGATCATCAACAAAGATGTTAAAGAGGATGGGGCCCAGCACTGATCCCTGGGGGACTCCACTACTGACTGGCCGCCAGCCGGATGTGACACCATTCACCACCACTCTCTGGGTTCGGCCATCCAGCCAGTTCCTAACCCAGTTCAGAGTGCTCCTGTCCAAGCCATGGGCTGACAGCTTGGCCAGGAGTTTGCTATGGGGGACGGTGTCAAAGGCCTTGCTGAGGTCCAGGTAAACTACATCCACAGGCCTCCCCACATCCACCAGGCGGGTCACCTGATCATAGAAGGAGATCAGGTTGGTCAGGTAGGACCTGCCCTTCCTAAATCCATGTTGGCTGAGCCTGATCCCTTGGCCATCCTCTAAGTGCTGTGTTAATGCACTCAGGATGACCTGTTCCATGATCTTGCCTGGCACTGAGGTCAGGCTGACAGGCCTGTAATTCCCTGACTCATCCAACCAGCCCTTCTTATGGATGGGCACCATGTTGGCCAGCTTCCAGTCCTCTGGGACCTCTCCAGTGAGCCAGGACTGCTGAAAAATGATGGAGAGCGGTTTGGCCAGCTCCTCTGACAGCTCCCTCAGCACCCTAGGATGGATCCCATCTGGTCCCATGGACTTGTGGGGATCCAGGCGGGTGAGCAGATCACCAACTACCCCATTTTGGAACAGTGGAAAACTATGCTGCTCCCTGGTTCCTTCTGCCAGCTCTGGAGGCCAGCTGTCTGGAAGACATTCTGTCCTGCTAGTAAAAATTGAGGCAAAGAAGGTGTTAAGTATCTCTGCCTTTTCCTCATCCCTTGATACAATGTTCCCCTCCGTGTCCACCAAGGAGTGGAGGTTGTCCTTTCCCTTCCTCTTACTATTAATGTATTTATAGAAGGACTTTTTGTTGTCCTTCACAACAGAGGCCAGACTAAGCTCCAAATGCGCTTTTGCCTCCCTAATTTTCTTCCTGCAAGACCTAGCAACACCCTTAAATTTTTCACGGGTTGCCTCCCCTCTCTTCCAAAGGTGATACACCCTCTTTTTTTCCCTTAGTTCCATTAAAAGTTCTTTAACCATCCAGGCTGGCCGTCTGCCCCGGCGGCTCATCTTCCGGCACATTGGCACAGCCTGTCCCTGAGCCTTCAACAGTGCTTCCTTGAAGTAGGCCCAGCTCTCCTGGACCCCTTTGTTTTTAAGGGCTTTATCCCAAGGAACCCTCTGAATTAGTTCCTTGAGTAGCCTGAAGTCCGCCCTCCGGAAATCCAGAGTGAAGGTCTTCTTGCTACCCCTCTTAGCTTGACCAAATAATGAGAATTCAATTATCTCATGGTCACTGGCCCCTAAGCACCCTCCGACCACCACATCACCCACCAACCCTTCCCTATTGGTGAAGAGGAGGTCAAGCATAGCCTTGCCCCTGGTAGGCTCTCGCAGCACCTGGGATAAGAAGCTGTCCTCCATGCATTCTAAGAACCTCCTAGATTGCCACTTCTCTGCTATGTTAAGATCCCAGCAGATATCAGGCAAGTTGAAGTCGCCCATGAGAACAAGGTCAGACGATCTTGAGACAGCCTTAAGCTGCCTATAGAATGACTCATCAACATCCTCCTCCTGGTTGGGTGGTCTATAACAGACTCCAACCAGGATGTCAGCCCTGTTGGCCTTCCCTCTAATTCTTACCCACAGGCACTCAACCCGATCGTCCCTAATCTCTGTCTCAATGGCATCTAGTGCCTCCCTGACGTACAGGGCCACCCCTCCACCCCTTCTTCCTTGCCTGTCTCTCCTGAAGAGCCTGTAGCCATCAATTGCAGCGCTCCAGTCATGTGAGTCGTCCCACCACGTCTCTGTGATGGCAACTACATCATAACTTTCCTGCCGCAGCAAGGCTTCCAGCTCCTCTTGTTTGTTGCCCATGCTTCGTGCATTAGTGTACATGCACTTCAGCCGGGCTGCTGGTTTCACCTCTTGCTCTGGCTTATCACCCCCAGACCCCAGCCTGGGGGACTGGTTTCAACCCCTTCCCCTTCGAAACTAGTTTAAAGCCCTATCTATGAGACCTGCCAATTCCCTTCCCAGAATCTTTTTCCCTTTGAGGGATAGGCCATTCTTGTACACTCTGATCTTACCCCTCCTCTGGGACAGATGTGCTCCATCTGTTGCCAGCTGGCCTGGTGCAGCAGAAAGTTTTTCAAGATCAAAAACCCAAAATTCTTTTCCCTGCACCAGCCTCTAAGCCACTTGTTGACTTCAGCTGCTGACCTGTTCCTTATGGTATTCCCACCTGCAACTAAGGGTATAGACGAAAAAAATTATTTGTGCCCCTGATCCCTCAACCAGATCTCCCAGGGCCCTGAAGTCATCCTTGATAGCCCTGGGAGTTCTGGTTGCAACATCATCATTCCCTAACTGCATAACTATCAAGGGATAATAGTCAGAGGGCTGCACCATACCAGGCAGTCTTGTGGTAACATCTCCAACCACGGCTCCTGGAAGGGAACAAACCTCCCTGTGAGTAGGGTCTGGCCGACATATGGGGCCCTCTGTTCCTCTCAGGAGGGAATCACCAATAACAATTACCCTCCTCTTTTTTTTAAGGGAGCAAGTCCTGATGCCGGGGGAAGGCTGTTTAAGCTTAGGCTGTTTCACCTTAGGTCGTTTCACCTTAGGCTGTTTTGCCACAGGGAAAACCCCAGATGGCGTGCCCTCTGATATCAGAATCACCTCACCCTCAACCTCCAATGCCCCGTACTTGTTTTCCAAGGGCAGTGGGGGGTCAGGGGGCAAGGAGGTTTAACCTTGCATCTTTTGATAGGAACCTGCATCCATTGCCCTCTTCTTTTGGATGACTGGCCTCTGCTGGGGGCCTGCAGAGCCTGGTTACTCAGGTTTGTCACCCTTCTGCAATTGCATACATCTCTAAATCTAGCAACCTTATCCTTCAGTCCAGCCACCAGGCTAAGCAGACAGTCAATCTGCTCACACCTAAAGCAGGAGCCGTCCCCTCTACCCTGCATCTCAAGTGCCAGGTTCCAGCACTGTCTGCAGCTAGATGCCTGGACACCTACCTCTTGCTTATGACACCTGCTTATCTGCTTATATTCGCCCTCAGTCTGGGTCGAGACTGACTTTTTAAAGGAGTTATTGCGGCGAGTTACCACCATGGCCAGCCCTGCCCACGGAACCTACTGGAGAATGGTTTTGTTTTTTTTTTTTTTTTAAAAAAGTGTGGCGGCGCGTGCGTCCGAGCGAGAAGCCGGGCTGAAATGGAAGCTGCCGCGAGCTGCCGCGGGCTTTGAAACTGCCGCGGCACGCAGGGACCCGAACGATCCCGAACACGTGGAGAATCGGTGAAAGCCGATTCCTGCCGAGCGCAGAGGCTGTGTGCGGGTCCTTCTGGTCAAAAACAGCAGCAGTCCGTGCTTTTCCGAGGCCCCTGGTCGATGTGTGTTCCCGAAGGAGCTCACCGCTGAAATGGAAGCTGCCGCGAGCTGCTGCGGGCTTTGAAACTGCCGCGGCACGCAGGGACCTGAACGATCCCGAACACGTGGAGAATCGGTGAAAGCCGATTCCTGCCGAGCGCAGAGGCTGTGTGCGGGTCCTTCTGGTCAAAAACAGCAGCAGTCTGTGCTTTTCCGAGGCCCCTGGTCGATGTGTGTCCCCGAAGGAGCTCACCGCTGAAATGGAAGCTGCCGCGAGCTGCCGCGGGCTTTGAAACTGCCACGGCACGCAGGGACCTGAACGATCCCGAACACGTGGAGAATCGGTGAAAGCCGATTCCTGCCGAGCGCAGAGGCTGTGTGCGGGTCCTTCTGGTCAAAAACAGCAGCAGTCCGTGCTTTTCCGAGGCCCCTGGTCGATGTGTGTCCCCGAAGGAGCTCACCGCTGAGCAATGAAGCAATTGCATTTCACAAACTCAAAGCATGGTCAGCCCAGCCCAGAGACCCAGCAGCAGTCTGGGGAGGCAATCCAAAGGTATCACCTCTCAGCAAGGACAGGCCAGATAGTTACAGAACTGAAGAGCTGTTTCCAAAGAAGATAAAGAATGGTGCATAGCATCACAGAATTGTTTCAGCTGGAAAAGACCTCTAAGATCAAGTCCAACCTTCAACCTAAGACCACAATGGCCATTAACCAAAGTCCTGAAGTGCCATGGGCACATGTTTACTGAAGACCTCCAGGGATGGTGACTCCACCAACTCTCTGGGTAGTTCCAGTGCCTGACCAGTCTTACAGGAAAGAAATGTTTCCTAACATCCAACCTAAACCTTCCCTTGGCTCAACTTGAGGCCATTTCCTCTCATTCTATCACCTGATACTAAGGAGGACAGACCAACCAGCATCTTACTGCCCAGCTCTGGTCCATAATGTTCCTTTCACACTGCAGGGGGTGGTTCTTGAAGACCATTTATAGAATCACAGAATCATAGAATAATTGTCAGGGTCAGAAGGGACCTCAAGGATCAGCCAGTTCCAAGCCCCCTGCCATGGGCAGGGACACCTCACACTAGATCAGGTCGCTCAGAGCCACATCCTGCATGGCTTTAAAAACATCCAGGCATGAGGCTTCCACCACCTCCCTGGGCAACCTATGCCAGTGTCTCACCACTCTCATGGGCAAGAACTTCTTCCTAACATCCAATCTCAATCTCCCCATTTCTAGTTTTGTTCCATTCCCCCCAGTCCTATCATGCCCTGACAGCCTAAAAAGTCCCTCCCCAGCTTTCTTGTAGCCCCTTTCAGATACTGGAAGGCCACAATAAGGTCTCCTTGGAGCCTTCTCTTTCTCATTTACCCTCATAGTGCTGGGAAAGGACTGTTGGGCAAATATTCCTGCTTTGACTTTCCTGGAAGCTCTGGTGTGAAGCCACTGGCACGCATTGCCAGCTCCTATTCCTTAGATCCTGGCTCTTCTCCAATCTGGAGATGCTTTAGTGCTGCTGCAGTTCAACTGCATAGGAACTGCAAGGTCTGCCCTTGAGGCAAGAGATGGAGACAGGGTGATGCTGGGAAGGACAGGTAAGATTTTGGCTGAATTGATTCAGTTATCACCCAAATCTGGGATGCAGAAGGATGGGTCCCTCCCAAGCAAGGGCAGGGAAACAGCTCTGTTGTCACAGCAATGTTACTCCACCAGCTGTAAATTTCTGCTCCCTTCAGGGACTCCTTACATCCCATCTTTCTGTGCTTTTATCACAGCTCAAAATTAGTGTTGCTCTTTGATTTCATTTCTGGGCTGCACAACAGCAGGATTACTCCTTCTGGCATGGGAGCAGAAATGGATTCAGCTGTAAAAGAGGTTAAGGAGGAAGGAGGTGAAACTCAAATAGCAGCTATTGTTTTACCACCACATTTGGGGCACTACTATTTGCTCCTTGCTGTAGTAGCTGCTATAGGACTGTATCTGAGTATTGCAGAATGGTGGTGGTTGGAAGAGACCTCTGGATATCATCCAGTCCAATCCTGCCTGCTAAAGCAGGGACACCCACAGCAAGTTGCACAGGATCACAATGGCCAGGTAGGGTTGGAATCTCTCCAGAGAAGGAGACTCCACAACTTCTCTGGGCAGCCTGGGCCAGGGCTCCAGCACCCTCACAGCATAGCTGCTCCTCATATTCAGGGGGAACCTCCTGGGTCCCAGTTTGTGCCTGCTGCCCTTTGTCCTGTTAGTGGACATCACTCAAAAGAGTCTGACCACATCTTACTGAGACCTGCCGTTTGGCTCTTGTTGAGCATTGAGTAGATCCACTTTGGGGCTGCTCTTCTCCAGGCTCAACAGCCCCAGGGCTCTCAGCCTTTTCTCCTCCCAGAGATGCTCCAGGCCCCTCAGCATTTCTATAGGTCCTCACTGAACTCTCTCCAGTAGTTCCTTGTCCTTGTTGAACTAGAGAGACCTGAACTGGACACAATACTCCAGATGTGGGCTCACCAGCAGGGAGTAGAGAGGGAAGAGAACCTGTCTTGACCTACTGACCACTTCCCTTCTAATCTGCCCCAGGATACCATTGGCCTTCTTGGCCACAGGAGCACATTGTTGGCTCTTGGTCAACCTTTCATCCACTAGGACCCCCAGGTCCTTTTCCACTTCACTGCTCTCCAGCAGCTCAGTCCCCAGCCTAGACTGCTCCCTGGGGTTGTTCTTTCCCAGGGGCAAGACTATACACGTCCCCTTGTGGA
Source organism: Melanerpes aurifrons (assembly GCA_011125475.1). Classification (NCBI taxonomy): domain Eukaryota; kingdom Metazoa; phylum Chordata; class Aves; order Piciformes; family Picidae; genus Melanerpes; species Melanerpes aurifrons. Next base: position 10,094,155 of record WWNC01000046.1, on the reverse strand, counting down.
ACATCATTCCATTTCTCCCTGCCCAACTCTCCAGCCTGTCCAAGTCTCACTGAATGGCAGCACAACCCTCTGGTGTGTCAGCCACTCCACCCAATGGAGTGCCTTCTATATCTGCGCTTTGGATTCCTGACATCTTATTCTCACAGGAGGGAAGGTAATTCAAATCCATGACACTTTATACCTCATAGAATCATAGAATGGTCCAGGCTGGAAGGGACCTCCAAACATCATCTAATCTGACCTCCCTGCAGTCAGCAGGGACATCCCCAACTATATCAGGTTGCCTTGAGCCTCGTTGACTCTTACTTTGAATATATATAGGGAAGGGGCCCCAACCATCTCTCTGGGCAACCTGTTCCAATGTTCCATCACCCTCATGGTGCAAAACTTCCTCCCCACATCCAATCTAAACCTGCTTGTATGCAGTTTGAAGCCACTGCCTCTTGTCCTGTCCCTGCAGGCCTTTGCAAACAGTCTCTCTGCAGCCTTCTTGTAGACCCCCTTCAGGTACTGGCAGGCTGCTCTTAGGTCTCCCTGGAGCCTTCTCTTCTCCAGGCTGAACACCCCCAGCTCCCTCAGCCTGGCCTCAGAGCAGAGCTGCTCCAACCCCCTGAGCATTTCCCTGGCCCTCCTCTGGACCTGCTCCAGCAGCTCCAGGTCCTTCCTGCTTTGAGGGCTCCAGACCTGCACACAGCACTCCAGGTGAGGGCTCCCCAGAGCAGAGCAAAGTGGCAGAATCACCTCTCTGGCTCTGCTGCCGGTGCTGCTTTGGATGCAGCCCAGGCTGCCCTTGGCCTTCTGTGCTGCAAGCTCACATTGCCTGCTCCTGCCCAGCTTCTCCCCCACCAGCATCCCCAATTCCTTTTCCTGAGGGCTGTTTTCTAACACCCCATCCCCAGTCTGTACCATCTTGAGGTGGCAGCCCCACTGCACACACATTTGTGGTGTCCCACTGATGGCTGTAGAGATTTTTGATTGGGTTTTTTTTTGGTCAGAACTACTCCAGCAGAAATCCCTTGAATCCATTAGCTGAGGGGAGCAGATCCAACAGGATAAATATTTCACAGTACATGCTTCCACAACTCGATGAGCTGCATTGCCACACTGTCCCAAGCCTGGCACACAAGCAGGTGAAGTCAGGCGTGGGGAGATGTGCTCCACATGACTTATGGAGTGTGACAATGACACAGCCTGGGCTAATGCAGAAGGGAACATGGATGAATGCAGATTAACCTACATTTGCTCCCATCACCTGCCTCTGCCATGCTGATGTGTGTGTGCATGTGTTTGAGCTTGAAGTAGATGATCTCTAAGGACCCTTCCAACTGAAGCCATTCTGTATCTTTATGAGATGTGCTAGGAGCCAACAGTGTGCTCAGGTGGCCAAAGAAAAGACAACAGCATCAGGAATGGTGTGGCCAGCAGGAGAAGGGCAGCAATTGTCCTGTACTCAGCACCTTGAGTACTGGGTTCAGTTTTGGGCCATTCTCTCCAAGAAGGACATTGAGGGGCTGGAGGGTGTCCAGAGAAGGGCAACCAAGCTGGGAAAGGGTCTGGAGAACAGGGCTGGTGAAGAGCAGGTGAAGGATCTGGGGTTATTCAGGCTGGAGAAAAGAATGCCCTTCTGGCTCTCTACAACTCCCTGAAAGGAGGTTGGAGCCAGGTGGGGGTCAATCTGTTTTCCCAAGAAACAAGCAATAGGACAAAAGGAAATGGCCTCCAGCTGCACTAGGGGAGGTTTAGTGTGGACAGGAAGAGTAATTTCTTCACAGAAATGGCCATCAAGCCCTGGATCAAGTTGCCCAGGGCAGTGGTAAAGTCATCAACCCTGAAGAGATTTAACATCTGTATAGGTGTGGTGTTGAGGGACATGGCTTAGTGGTGGGCTTGGCAGGGCTGGCTTGGATTTGATGATCTGAAAGGTCTTTTCCAACCAGCATAAGGTGTTCAAGAGGATGTTCAAGAGGGCTCATTAGGTGTTCAAAAGGGGATTGGATGTGGCACTTGGTGCCATGGTCTAGTCATGAGGTCTGTGGTGACAGGTTGGACTCGATGATCTTTGAGGTCTCTCCCAACCTTAGTGATACTGTGATACTGTGATAATCCTGTAATTCTCTGATTAGATATAAATCATAAATCTAAAGTATCTCTTTTAGCATGCAGAAGTGACAAGCCAGTTATTGCTTTGGACAGAGGGATGAATTCTGTTTTCCATTCTAATTCTTCCTGTGCAATGCAGAATCACAGAATCAGAGTCATAGGAACACAGAAGCACAGAATATGGGGGGGGGGAGGTTTGAAAGGGACCTCTGGAGCTCATCTAGTCTATCCCCCCCCTGCTAAAGCAAGTATGCTTAGATCATGCACCCACTGAAATGTTCCTTTAGTTGAAATTAAGACCTCCTAATTCTTCTTTTATAACTGAAAGAACCATAAATGAGATGAGTGTGACCTAAGTAGATGAAAGAAAGGAGCTGAGGCTTGAGCAAGGATCTTAAGATAAAGGATTAGTGAGCTAAGGAAATGCAATGAAAGGATTTTCCCTCCCCTCCTTGTGACCCTTAATACTGCAAGGGCTGCAAGATCTAGATGTAAATTTGATTTTGTGCTGTGGATATTAAGGCAGAGAGGTCCTGCCCCACAGTTTGCACAACACAAGTAGAATTAGTGGGGAGGAAACAAGGGGAGGTTACACTGGAAACTGCCCTGGGTGCTGTGGGAAAGGATGAGAGATTAAACTGGGCTGAACAGACAGGCAAAGAGTGGGACACAGTGGAAGAATCATAGAATGGTCTGGGTTGGAAGGGACCTCCAAAGGTCATCCAGTCCAAACCCCTCTGCACTCAGCAGGGACATCCTCAACTAGCTCAGGTTGCCCAGAGCCCTGATCCAGCCTCACCTTCAATATCTCCAGGGATGAAGCCCCAACCACCTTCCCGGGCAACCTGTTCCAGTGTCCCACCACCCTCATGGTAAAGAACTTCTTCGTCACATCCACCCTAAATCTCCTTTTCTCTACTTTGAAGCCATTGCCTCTCATCCTGTCACTGCAGGCCTTTCTTTAGCCAGTCTTCTCCATCCTTCTTGTAGCCCCCTTTAGCTACTGGCAGGCTGCTATTAGGTCTCCCCCAAGCCTCCTCTTCTTCAGCCTGAACACCCTCAGCTCCTTCAGCCTGTCCTTGTAGCAGAGGTGCTCCAACCCCCTGATCAGCTCCTCTGTTAGTAGCCTTCCTACATCTGGAACCCAGACATAGGAAGTCTGCCAACAGAGTTGAACATAGCTTAGGTTTAGTGGGGAGCAGAATCAGGCCCATTAAAGCTTATCACTTTTAACACTGCAATACTCAAGTCCATGCCACTTCCAGCTGAGCTATCTCTCTTTAGAAGCTACCCCTGCTTGCAAAGAGGCACAAAAGCAAATTTCCCACCCACACCTTGAATACTGGGTTCAGTTTTGGGGCCTTCACTCCAAGAAGGACATTGAGGTGCCAGAATGTGGCCAGAGAAGGGCAATGAAGCTGATGAAGGGTCTGGAGAACAGGGCTGGAGTTTCTGAAGGAACTAGGGTTGTTTAGTCTGGAGAAGAGGAGGCTGAGGGGAGACCTCATTGCTCTCTACAACTCCCTGAAATGAGGTTGGAGTGAGGTGGGGGTTGCTCTCCTCTCCCTAGAGTCAGGTGACAGGACAAGAGGAAATGGCCTCAAATTGCACCAGGAAAGGTTTAGGTTGGATATAAGGAAAATTTTCTTTGCAGCAAGAGTGGTCAGGGATTGGAAGAGGCTGCCCAGGGAGGTGGTGGAGCCCCCATCTCTCCGGGTGCTCAAGAAACCTGTGGCCATGGCACTCAGGGATGTGGTTTAGTGGCCATGGTGTTGTTATGTGGATGGTTGGACTTGATGATCTCAGAGGTCTTTTCCAATAGGAATGATTCCATGACTCTGTGACTCTACTCCCCCTCTGAAAGCCTGAGAAGCCATCAGCATCACTTGTGCACCAGTACCGAGGGGGAGGACACAGCGACTCCAGCTCCCCGACAACTCGATCAGTCCCATGGTATTGAATAGGTAAATACTTGAGACCATCAAAGCTGTCTCAGGGGAGTCTGGGAAAGAGACAGCAGAAGGCACACAAGCAGATGGCTGCATTGTGAAATCTCCTCCTAATGAGTAAAACAAGGACTGATGTGAGTGAAAGCAGCAATTACTGGTCGCTGCTGGTACCAGGCTGTCTGCTTGAGAGCCACCAGGAAATAAAAAAGGCTAAGGAGGGCTGTCAGAAAGCTTTAATGGGAAGTGGTGAGCAAGTAGGTTCTGGAAGAAGGAGGCTTTATAATCAGCTGGCTGTTTTCAAGGCCTTCTCTGATGTTTCCATGGAGTGAAGAGCACCCAAAGTGACACACAAACAAGATGAGTTGTGGCTTTACATGGACACAAACCACAGCACAGGAGCTTCCACCTCAACATGAGGAGAAAATTCTTTACTGTGAGGCTGCCAGAGCCCTGGAGCAGGCTGCCCAGAGAGGTTGTGGAGTCTCCTTCTCTGCAGACTTTCCAAACCCACCTGGATGCCTTCCTGTGTGACCTGTCCTCGGTGCCCCTGCTTTGGCAGGGGGGTCAGACTGGACGATCTACAGAGGTCCCCTTCCAGTCCCTACCATTCTATGATTCTGTGACCAGAGGCCTCTCAGTGTGCTCCATCAGAAGCATTGCTCTGACTGGGGGAAGGCACGGCTCACACGTGATTGATGATGGCCCTGGGCTGCCAAGCCTGCTGCTCTGCTCCAAAAGACAGCTCTGAAGCTCATTTGGAGTCTACTTCTCTGGAGAGATTCCAAACTCATCTGCACATTGTGATACTGAGCAATCTGCTTAGGGTGACCCTGCATTAGAAGGAGTCCTAGCCTGGATGATCTCTGGAGGTTCTTTCCAAATGCTACAATTCTGTGATTCTGTGAAGCTGAAACAAGCCCTGAAATTGGACTAGAATCATAAAATCATACCATTGACAGGGCTGGAAGGGACTTCAAGGATCAGCCAGTTCCAACCCCCTGCCATGGGCAGGGGACACCTCACACTACAGCAGGCTGCCCAGAGCCGCATCCAACCTGGCCTTAAAAACCTCCAGGTATGAGGCTTCCACCACCTCCCTGGACAACCAGGGGAACCATGGGGAGAACTTCCTCCCAACATCCAATCTCAGTCTACCCATTTCTACTTTTCTCCATTCCCCCAGTCCTATCACTCCCTAACACCCTCAAAAGTCCCTCTCCAGATTTCTTGTAGCCCCCTTCAGATACTGGAAGGCCACAAGAAGGTCTCAGAGCCTTCTCTTCTCCAGACTGAACAACCCCAACTCTCTCAGTCTGTCCTCTTAGGAGAGCAGCTCCAGCCCTCTGCTCATCCTTGTGGCCCTTCTCTGGACACCTTCCAGCACCTCCAGACCTTTCTTGGAATAGGGGCTCCTGCATGGAGCCTAAAGGCATGGCACACAGCAAGACGCAGAGTGTAAAGAAGCACAGAATCATAGACTCATTTTGGTTGGAAGACCTTTAAAATCATCCAGTCCAACCATTCTCTTGCTCTGCCAAGGCTGGTGTTAAACCATGGCCCTCAGCACCACAACTCTGCCTCTCTGAAACACCTGCAGGGATGGGGATTCAACCACCTCCCTGGGCAGCCTGGGCCAGTGTTTGAGAACCCTTTCAGTGGAGAAGTTTCTTGCCCAACCTAAACCTCCCCTGGTGCAACTTGAGGTCATTTCTCTTTGTCTTCTCACTAGTTACTTGGGAGAAGAGACCAACACCCACACAGCTCCAACCTCCTTTAAGGGAGTTGTAGAGAACCTCAGTTTTACAACTCTTCTGTGAAGAACTGGAATCACAAAATGCTTTGTGTTGGAAAGGACCTTAAAGATGATGATTTGTTATTATGAAGCAATTTTGTGCACACAGAATACAGAATTAAGCAGGTTGGAAAAAACCTTTGAGATCATCCAGTCCAACCTATCACCCAACACCATCTCATCAACTAAACCATGGCACCAAGTGCCTCATCCAGGCTCTTTTTAAACACCCCCAGTGATGGTGACTCCACCACCTCCCTGGGCAGCACATTCCCATGGCCAATCTCTCTTGCTGGGAAGAATTTCTTCCTAACATCCAGCCTAAACCTCCCCTGCAAACATGAGGTTCAACAAGACCAAGTGCAAGGTCCTGCAGCTGGCTTGGGGCAATCCCAGACACTGATACAGGCTGGGCAAGGACTGGCTGGAGAGCAGACCTGAAGAAAAGGCCTTGGGGGTGCTGGGGGAGGAGAAGCTCAACAGCAGCCAGCAGGGAGCACTTGCAGCCCAGAGAGCCAACCACAGCCTGGGCTGCAGCAAGAGAAGTGTGGCCAGCAGGGCCAGGGAGGGGATTCTGCCCCTCTGCTCCACTCTGCTGAGACCACACCTGGAGCACTGTGTCCAGTTCTGGAGCCTCTGTTCCAGGAAGGATCTGGAGGTGCTGGAAGGTGTCCAGAGAAGGACCACGAGGAGGAGCAGAGGGCTGGAGCTGCTCTGCTGTGAGGACAGACTGAGAGAGTTGGGGCTGTGCAGTCTGGAGAAGAGAAGACTCTGAGGAGACCTTCTTGTGGCCTTCCAGTATCTGAAGGGGGCTACAGGAAAGTTGGGGAGGGACTTTTGAGGGTGTCAGGGAGTGATAGGACTGGGGGGAAGGGAGGAGGAGGGGAGATGCTAGAGGAGGGGAGATTTAGATTAGACATTAAGAAGAAGTTCTTCACTCTGAGGGTAGTGAGAGACTGTCCAAGGAGGTGGTGGAAGCCTCATGCCTGGAGGTTTTGAAGGCCAGGCTGGATGTGGCTGTGAGCAACCTGCTGCAGTGTGAGGTGTCCCTGGCCATGGCAGGGAGGGTTGGAACAGGCTGATCCTTGAGGTCCCTTCCAACCCTGACAATTCTGTGATTTACAACCAGGTGTATCTGCTGAGTAAACAACATGTACTTGGAAATTGGATAACCTGCAAATTCTTCTTTCTTTTGGAGCTGTTCCAAGCTTGGCTAAGAAATAAACCATGCCAGGGACAAATGTATTAAGCAGGTACTTAATTGAGAGAGAAGAAGACACTACTCTGGTCTCACAGGCAGTTCATGCATGTTTTAAATACCCTCCCACATTGACCTTCATTGCAACTGACAGCAGAAAGGCTCAGAAGAAGCCCTCCTTCCCCTCCCATAAATAATTCATCCCTTGTGACAGTTCATAAAATGTTTACATTAAGCAACAATTAAATATTGCATTACTAAAAAGAAACAAAAAAAAAAACCAACCACCCAAAATATTCCAACCAGGAGGAAAAATAATCATCAGACCAAAGGAGGGTGGGGGAAATGCTTGCCCTGAAGCTGTCATGTTTGGTTTTCTCTGCTCAGAGCTAAGCTAAAGCAGTTAAAAGGGGACATTTGTGGACTCCCTCTGCTCTGTTGGATCGAATCTTGATCCTGCCCTGGATGATGGGGCCCTTTCCATTGTTCTCTGAGGTATCTGCATGGAGCCTGCTGTCACAGAATCATAGGATGGTTGTGGTTGGAAGGGACCTCTGGAAATCATTGAGTCCACCCTCCCTTCTAAAGCAGGGTCACCTACAGCAGGTTGCACAGGAGCACACTATCCAGGTGGGTTTTGAAAGTCTCCAGAGGAGACTCCACCACCTCTCTGGGCAGAGCACTGGCACGCTCACAGCAAATAAATGTCTCCTGATGGAACCTCCTGGGTTCTAGTTTGTACCCAGTGCCCCTCGTCCTGTCACTGGCCAACAGTGAGAAGAGCCCAGCCCCACACTCTATCCTTCAGCTCTTGCTCAGCATTGAGCAGATCCTCTCTTGGGCTGCTCTTCTCCAGGCTCAACAGCCCCAGGGCTCTCAGCCTTTTCTCCTCATAGAGATGCCCCAGGTCCTTCAGCATCCTCATCGCTGTCTATGGAACTCTCTCCAGTAGTTCTCTGTCTCTCTTGAACTGGGGAGCCCAGAACTGGCCACAGTACAGAATACAGGATTAACCAGGTTGGAATAGGCCTTTGAGATCATCAAGTCCAACCTATCACCCAACACCATCTCATCAACTAAACCATGGCACCAAGTGCCTCATCCAGGCTCTTTTTAAACACTTCCAGTGATGGTGACTCCACCACCTCCCTGGGCAGCACATTCCAATAACCAATCTCTCTTGCTGGGAAGAATTTCTTCCTAACATCCAGCCTAAAGCTCCCCTGGCAGAGCTCGAGACTGTGTCCTCCTGTTCTGTCACAGGTTGCCTGGGAGAAGAGACCAACCCCCATCTGGCTACAACATCCCTTCAGGTAGTTGTAGGGAGCAGTAAGGTCTCCCCAGTACTCCAGGTGTGGCCTCAGCAGGGCAGAGCAGAGGAGTAAGAGAACCTCCCTTGATCTGCTGGTCACACTCCTCTTCATGCCCCACAGAATACCATTGGCCTCATTGGCCAGGAGGACATATTGCTTGCTCATGGTGAACTTGTCCCTCAGCATTCTCAGGTCCTTAAACACTGAGATGCTTCTCAGTAGAATAGAATAGAATAGAATAGAATAAACCAAGTTGGAAGAGACCTTCAAGATCATTGTGTTCAACCTATCATCCAACACCACCTAATCAACTAATCCATGGCACCAAGTACCCTATCAAGTCTCCTCCTGAACACCTCCAGTGATGGTGACTCCACCACCTCCCTGGGCAGCCCATTCCAATGGGCAACCACTCTCTCTATGAAGAGTTTCTTCCTAACATCCAGCCTAAACCTCCCCTGGCACAGCCTGAGACTGTGTCCTCTTGTTCTGCTGCTGGTTGCCTGGGAGAAGAGACCAACCCCTGCCTGTCTACAACCTCCCTTCAGGCAGTTGCAGAGAGCAATTAAGGTCTCCCCTGAGCCTCCTCCTCTCCAGGCCACGCAACCCCAGCTCCCTCAATCTCTCCTTTAACCTTTATTAGAATAAACCAAACCAGGTTGGAAGAGACCTTCAAGATCATCGTGTCCAACCCGTCAACCAATCCAACCCACCCAAACAGCTAACCCATGGCACTAAGCAACCCATCAAGTCTCCTCCTGAACACCTTCAATGACGGCGACTCCACCACCTCCCTGGGCAGCCCATTCCAATGGGCAATCACTCTCTCTGTATAGAACTTTTTCCTAACATCCAACCTGAACCTCCCCTGGCGCAGCCTGAGACTGTGTCCTCTTGTTCTGGTACTGGGTGCCTGGGAGAAGAGACCATCACCCACCTGTCTACAACCTCCATTCAGGTAGTTGTAGAGAGTGATGAGGTCACCCCTGAGTCTCCTCTTCTCCAGGCTGAGCAACCCCAGCTCCCTCAGTCTTTCCTCATAGGGCTTGTGTTCCAAACCCCTCACCAACTTTGTTGCTCTTTTCTGGACTCGTTCCAGCAAGTCAACATCCTTCCTAAACTGAGGGGCCCAGAACTGGACACAGTACTCGAGGTGTGGCCTAACCAGTGCAGTATACAGGGGCAGTATGACCTCCCTACTCCGGCTGGCCACACTGTTCCTGATGCAGGCCAGGATGCCATTGGCCCTCTTGGCTGCCTGGGCACACTGCAGGCTCATGTTCAGCCTACCATCGACCAGTACCCCCAGGTCCCTCTCTGCCTGGCTGCTCTCCAGCCACTCTGACCCCAGCCTGTAGCACTGCATGGGGTTGTTGTGGCCAATGTGCAGAACCCGGCACTTGGATGTGTTAAATCTCATGCCATTGGATTCTGCCCATCTGTCCAGCCTGTCGAGGTCCCTCTGCAGAGCCTCTCTACCCTCTAGCAGATCAACTCTTGCCCCCAGCTTGGTGTCGTCAGCAAATTTACTGATGATGGACTCAATGCCCTCATCCAGATCGTCAATAAAGATGTTAAAGAGCACAGGGCCCAACACTGATCCTTGGGGCACACCACTAGTGACTGGCCGCCAGCTGGATGTGGCACCATTCACCACCACTCTCTGGGCTCGGCCATCCAGCCAGTTCCTAACCCATCGCAGTGTGCTCCCGTCCAAGCCATGGGCTGACAGCTTGGCCAGCAGTTTGCTATGGGGTACAGTGTCAAAGGCCTTGCTGAGGTCCAGGAAGACTACATCAACAGGCCTCCCCACATCTACCAGGCGGGTCACCTGATCATAGAAGGAGATCAGGTTGGTCAGGCAGGACCTGCCCTTCCTAAATCCATGTTGGCTAGGCCTGATCCCTTGGCCATCCTCTAAGTGCTGTGTTATTGCACTCAGGATGACCTGTTCCATGATCTTGCCTGGTACTGAGGTCAGACTGACAGGCCTGTAATTCCCTGGCTCATCCAACCGGCCCTTCTTATGGATGGGCACCACGTTGGCCAGCTTCCAGTCCTCTGGGACCTCGCCAGTGAGCCAGGACTGCTGGAAAATTATGGAGAGTGGCTTGGCCAGCTCGTCTGCCAGCTCTCTCAGCACCCTAGGATGAATCCCATCTGGTCCCATGGACTTGTGGGGATCCAAGCTGCTAAGGAGAGTTCCAACCACCTCCTCATGGAACATAGGGAAACTGTGCAGTTCCCTGGTTCCTTCTGCCAGCTCTGCAGGCCAGCTGTCAGGAAGACGTTCTGTCCTTCTAGCAAAAATTGAGGCAAAGAAGGTGTTAAGTATCTCTGCCTTTTCCTCATCCTTTGTTACAATGTTCCCCTCCGTGTCCACCAAGGAGTGGAGGTTGTCCTTTCCCTTCCTCTTACTATTAATGTATTTATAGAAGGACTTTTTGTTGTCCTTCACAGTAGAGGCCAGTTTAAGCTCCAAGTGTGCTTTTGCCTCCCTAATTTTCTTCCTACAAGACCTAGCAACATCCTTAAACATTCTGTGGGTTGCCTCCCCTCTCTTCCATTGGTGATAGACCCTCTTTTTTTCCCTCAGTTCCATTAAAAGTTCATGAACCATCCAGGCTGGCCGTCTGCCCCGGAGGCTCATCTTCCGGCACATTGGCACAGCCTGTCCCTGAGCCTTCAGCAATTCTTCATTGAAGTAGGTCCAGCTCTCCTGGACCCCTTTGTTTTTAAGGGCTTTATCCCAAGGAACTCTCTGAATTAGTTCCTTGAGTAACCCGAAGTCTGCCCTCCGGAAGTCCAGAGTGGAGGTCTTCTTGCTGCACCTCTTGGCTTGACCAAAAACCGAAAATTCAATTATCTCGTGGTCACTGGACCCCAAACACCCTCCGACCACCACATTGCCCACCAGTCCTTCCCTGTTGGTGAAGAGGAGGTCAAGCATAGCTTTGCCCCTGGTAGGCTCTCGCAGCACCTGGGATAAGAAGCTGTCCTCCATACATTCTAAGAACCTTCTTGACTGTCTCCTCTCTGCTGTGTTGAGTTCCCAGCAGATGTCAGGCAGGTTGAAGTCGCCCATGAGAACAAGGTCCGGAGATCTTGAGACAGCCTTAAGCTGCCTATAGAATGCTTCATCAACATCTTCCTCCTGGTTGGGTGGTCTATAACAGACTCCAACCAGGGTGTCTGCCCTGCTGGTCTTCCCTCTAATTCTTATCCACAAGCATTCAACCCGATCATCCCTAATCTCCATCTCAATGGCATCTAGTGCCTTCCTGATGTACAGGGCCACCCCTCCACCCCTTCTTCCTTGCCTGTCTCTCCTGAAGAGCTTGTAACCGTCAATTGCAGCGCTCCAGTCATGTGAGTCATCCCACCACGTCTCTGTGATGGCAACTACATCATAATTTTCCTGCTGCATCAAGGCTTCCAGCTCCTCCTGTTTGTTACCCATGCTTCGTGCATTAGTGTACATGCACTTCAGCTGGGCTGCTGGTTTCACCTCCGACTCTAGCTTGTCGCCCCCAGACTCTTGTCTGAGAGGACTATTTTCAGCCCCTTCCCCCTTCGAAACTAGTTTAAAGCCCTGTCGATGAGACCCGCCAATGCCCTACCCAGGATCTTTTTACCTTTGGGGGACAGTCCGTTCTCATATACAGTGACCTTTCCCCTTCTCTGGGACAGATGTACTCCATCTGTTGCCAGCTGCCCTGGTGCAGTAGAAAGTTTCCCAATATCAAAAAAACCAAAATTCTTTTGACTGCACCAGCCTCTAAGCCACTTGTTGACTTCAGCTGCTGACCTGTTCCTTATGGTATTCCCGCCTGCAGTTAAGGGTATTGATGAAAAAATTATTTGTGCCCCTGACCCTCAACCAGGTCTCCCAGAGCCCTGAAGTCATCTTTGATAGCCCTGGGAGTTCTGATTGCAACATCATCATTGCCTAACTGCATAACTAGTAAAGGGTAGTAGTCAGAGGGTTGCACCAGTTTAGGCAGCCTACTGGTAACATCGTTAATTTGGGTTCCTGGCAGACAACAGAGTTCCCTGTGAGATGGGTCAGGCCGACATATAGGGCCCCCATTCCTCTCAGAAGGGAATCACCAATAACAATTACCCTCCTCTTTTTTTTTTAGGGAACAGGTCCTGATGCCAGCAGAAGACTGTTTTACCTTTGTCTGCTTTGCCTTAGGCTGTTTAACCTTATGCTGCTTAGCCTTAGGGAGAACCCCAGAAGGTGTGTCCTCCGGCATCAGGACCACCTCACCCTCAATCTCCAGTGCTCCATATCTGTTTTCCAAGAGCAGCGGGAAGGTGAGGGGAGGCAAGGAGGTTTAACTTTGTGTCTTTTGAGAGGAACTTGCGTCCATTCCCCTCTGCTTTTTGAATAACCAGCCTCTGCTGGGGAGCCTGCAGAGCCTGCTTGCTCTGATTTACCTCTTTCCTCTTCTGATTCACCTCTTTCCTCCTTTGGCCCATCTCCTTCCTCCTCTGATTCATCTCTTTCCTACATTTCCTTACACTTCTAAGGCTAGCAAACTTATCCTTCAGTCTGGCCACCATATTAAGCAGATAGTCAACCTGCTCACACCTTATACAAGAGTTGCCCCCACTACCCTGCATCTCAAGTGCCAGGCTCCAGCATTCTCTACAGCCAGATACCTGGACAGCTACCTGCTTCTGCTCTACCTCGGTCTGGGTCGACACTGATTTTTTTAGGGAGATTTTGCTGCGAGTTACAACCATGGCTGTCCCTGGCCACAGCACCTACTGCCAATTAAAAAAAAAAAAAAAAAAATGGGTAGCGCGTGAGAGTACAAGAGAATACGGGCTGCCCGATGAAAAGAGCCCCCCGAGCCGCAGCAGAGCCTTTTAAATTCAGCCGCTCCCGCCGCTGGGATCACGAGTCTGACCACATGAAAGAGCGGCTGCTCCTTCCCCGCGGCAAAACTCGGCAGCGATGGCGATTCCCGCAGCCCGAAAAGGAGAGCAGCGGCTGGTCCCCGGCGGTTGCTGGTCTGGGTGCTGTCCCAAAGGAGCTGCCCGACGAAAAGAGCCCCCCGAGCCGCAGCAGAGCCTTTTAAATTCAGCCGCTCCCGCCGCTGGGATCACGAGTCTGACCACGTGAAAGAGCGGCTCCTCATGGGGCTTGTGTAGATCAACTCCTAACAAGTACTAATGCAGGGAGTTGTTCCTCCCCAGGCACAGGATTCTACACTTGCCCTTGTTGAACCTCATGAGGTGAGTCCATGCAAACTCAGCTTGCAGCCAGGTAGGGCAGGGGCAGTGATTCCATATTACCTTCTGCCATCCAGTGATGATGCTTTTCATAGAATCCCAGAATTGTCAGGGTTGGAAGGGGCCTCAAGGATCATCCACCTCCACCCCACACTGCCATGGCCAGGGACACCTCACACTACAGCAGGTTGCTCACAGACACATCCAGCCTGGCCTTCAAAACCTCCAGGGATGAGTCTTCCACCACCTCCCTTACACAACCTGTGCCAGTGTCTCACCACCCTCATGGGAGAGAACTTCTTCCTAACATCCAATCTGTCCTATCACTCCCAGACACCCTATAAAGTCCCTCCTCAGCTTTCTTGTAGCCCCCTTCTACCACCTCCCTGGGCAACCTGTGCCAGTGTCTCACCACCCTCATGGGGAAGAATTTTTGACTCCAAATCTCCACCTAAGAACTCATGCTACCACAATTCAATCCCACTGACCGCTTATCTGGGCTTGGTTGCAAAGACACTCGAGGTCCTGTGTGGGCTAAGACTCCCAAGATTCAACAAGTGTTGAAGAACAGGGAGCATGGCAGAGAGGAGAGAGGGTAATGAGGTGCTGGCTGAGGATCACCAGAAGCCATCAAGATAACATCCATCAAATGCCATCAAGCATGCACCCAGGCACCCTTCATTTCAGCTCTAATTGCTCAATCCAACCTGTGCCCTGGGGGAGCATAAAGAAAAGCAAGAAGCACCAAGGTCACTGCAGATAGGAAAATCAATCCAGAGTCTGGAATTCAGAGGGGACTTCAGTCTTAGGAGTAAACACTGAAGCAAAGAAGCCATTAAGCATCTCTGTCTTCTCTGCATCCTCAGTTAGCAGGGCTGCCTCCTCCTTCAGCACTGGGCCCACACTTTATTTATTCTTTCATATTTTCCTTCCCCTCTACTCTGCCCTGGTGAGACCTCACCTGGAATGCTGGCAGCCTGATTTGGAGAGGATGAAGAGACCAAACTTATCCTTGGTAGCTTTGGAGTCACTCTGAGGACTGATTCCTTCACTGGATCCATGTAAAGATTCATGATGCAAAACACATTGTATTCTGAGCCATCTTTTGAGTGGTGCCAACCTCTATTCTATTCTATTCTATTCTATTCTATTCTATTCTATTCTATTCTATTCTATTCTATTCTGCTGCATCCAGTTCTGGGCTCCTGTGGAAGACGACAAGTTTGTCTCTCTTAATGTAAATCAACAAAGATAAAGTGAATCCTGTCTAGCAATCCTGGATGCAAATCAGCTTGTGATTGCATCGTGATAACATGGGACTACAACAATGGACCCAAGGACCCAGCCATCACACCTTTAGGGCAAGATAATCTCCACCTGTTTCCTGAACCTTGTCTGGATGGAGATTTCCCCCCCCCCTCCAGCCAGGTTCTTGCCCAACACACACAGATTTCCTGCCACGGGAATTCCTGAGGAACAATATTTGACTACATACCAACACCTGCCTGAGGACTAAAAAACTGTATAAAAGACTTGAGCAACTACTGGTTTGTAGAGAGAAACAGAGGAGAAAAACGGGGAGAAAAACGGAGATGAAGGAAAACACAGGAGACGGGCCAGGCCGCTGAGAAGAGAAAGCCAGGACGATGCTGCTCCGGAGAAAAGAAGCTGCCCGGAGGACCACAGCTCCAGCCAAATCCTCAGCACCCCTTCTCTACAGACCCAGGCTGCCCAGAGGAGCCTCAGCACTGTTCCTGTATCAACCCAACATCTCCCCAGAGGACCACAGCTGTTCTCCAGCAAAAGCCTCACCAGCGTTTCTCTCTACAAACCCAACATCTGCAGCACCTTGCCTCCACAGACTTTAACTGTCTTGGGGGATGAGGGTGTGGTAATATAATTCCTTTCCTCTTCTATCTCTCGTCTCTCTCTCTCTCTCTCTCTCTTTTCTCCCTCTCCCTTCTTATGTCCACTTTATTTATGTAATAAATAGTCTAGCTGTTGATACTTTGGCCTCGTTTGTGCCTTTAATTTCACAACACGGGAATATTTAAAAGAACTGTGTCTCCGGACCGAGACATCTAATGTCTCCGGACCGTGACAGCTCCCCAGTTCAGGAGGAACAGGGATCTGCTGGAGAGAGTCCAAGGGTGGGCTACAAGGATGCTGAAGGGACCTGGAGCACTGCCTTGTGAGGAGAGGCTGAGAGCCTTGGGGGTGGTTAGTCTGGAGAGGAGACTGAGAGAGAATTTAATAAATGCTTATATATATCTGTGGGCTGGGGGTCAGGAGGGAGGGGACAGGATCTGCTCAGTTGCACCCTGGGATATGACAAGGGGCAATGGAAATAAACTACATCACAGGAAGTTCCACCTCAACATGAGGAGGAACTTCTTCACTGAGAGTGTGACAGAGCCCTGGAACAGGCTGCCCAGAGAGGTTGTGGAATCTCCTCCTATGGAGACTTTCCAGACCCATCTGGATGCATTCCTATGTGACCTGCTCTAGATTCTATGCTCCTGCTCTGGCAGGGGAGTCAGACTTGATGATCTCTGAAGGTCCCTTCCAAACCCTAACATCCTGTGAGCCTGTGGTCCTGTGATGACTTTGGGTTTTCCTGGTTTCAAAGAAAGGAACTGTGTAGATGTCCTGCTGGCACCTTCAGGGATGCACAACATCCTTCAGACTTGCTCCAGCAAAGCACTTGGTACACTCCTAACTCTCAACAGCCAAATCTTGCTCCTCTAGGTTGTGACTAGGGAAGGACCAAACATTCCAGTGGAGCCTTGTATTTCACACCTGCAGACACAGCCACCTCTCTCACAGAGTCACACAGAATTACCAGGGTTGGAAGGGACCTCAAAGACCATCCAGTTCCAACTCCCCTGTCATGGGCAGGGACACTTCACATTGGACCAGATTGCCCAGAGCCACATCCAGCCTGACCTTAAAAACCTCCAGGGATGGAGCTTCTACCACCTCCTTAGGCAACCTGTTCCAGAGTCCTCTACGCAAAGCCATTCAATGCTTTCCAGCTTTCTGCAGTGACTATGTCTTCTGCACTCTTCACCTCTCTGCTGGGTGTCTTCAGGACTTTCTGTAGTCCAGCAGGCAAAGTGATTTAGCCAAACACGATTGAAGTCAGGCTGAGGGAGCTGGAGGTGTTCAGCCTGGAGAAGAGGAAGCTCTGGGGAGACAAATAACAGACTTCCAGTACCTGAAGGGGGCTACAAGAAGGATGGAGAGAGACTGCTTGCAAAGGCCTGCAGTGACAGGAGGGGCAATGGCTTCAAACTAGAGAAGAGCAGAATTAGACTGGATGCTGGGGACAAACCTCCAGGCATGAGGTTTCCACCACCTCCCTGGGAAACCTGTGCCAGGTTCTCACCACCCTCATAGGGAAGCACTTCTTCCTAACATCCAATCTCAATCTCCCCACTTCTACTTTTGCTCTATCCCCCCCAGTCCTATCACTCCCTGACACCCTCAGAAGTCCCTCCCCAGCTTTCTTGTAGCCCCCTTCAGATACTGGAAGGCCACAATCTCGACCTACCTATAAGTTCAAGGTGTAAATGATGCTTATGGCCTTCCACAAAATTCAGGATCTAGGCTTTGTAAAAGCTCACCAGGAGTGCTAAAAAGACTTCAGATGTGACCAGAGGCACCAGCAGAAGCCCAGCTAGAAAACCATCCTCTAAGCCAGCATCTGTGCTTGTGCTTTCCCAGAGCTTCCAGCTGTCTAAGCAGCCACTAAGACACAAACCACAGCTGGTCATGAAAACAAAATCTCTTTTTTTCTCCAGGGACTGGGATCAGTTGCTTAGTTAGCAACCCTAAAAGGGGAATCATGGCAAGTGGGGCTGGGAAGAACCTCAAAAAACATCAAGTTCAGCCCTTGCTCTGGGACAGCATCAAGCAATGGAGCTTTGCACCTCCTCTGCAGGCTGGTTAGCTTCCTAGAGGTGCCACAGCCAATGGATGGATGAAATGACCTCTCTGTGTTCTCCCAGAAATCAAACCAGGAGGCTTTTGCCCAACTGGTGAAGGAAAAAACACCACAGCTTTCTAAGACCTCCTTGGCTCTCTGCACAATGATGCTGCTAAAAGCCACCCCAGTTCCTGGGAGGGGACAGGTGATTTTCCTCGTGTCCTCCCTCCACCAGGCTCCTTGCCAACACATCCCTCTCTGGGAATCCTCCTGCAGGTTGCCATAGCTACTGGCTGACACTAGCACAAGCTCTGACTGAGACTGCTCTGTTCATCTCCTGGATGCTTGGGGGTACCTGGCAGGAGGCTGTCACCCAGCCAGGGTGGTTCACAATACAGAATTCAGGATACAGAATTAACCCGGTTGGAAAAGACCTTCGAGATCATGAAGTCCAATCTCATCAACTAAACCATGGCACCAAGTGCCTCATCCAGGCTCTTCTTAAACACTTCCAGTGATGGTGACTCCACCACCTCCCTGGGCACCACATCCCAATGGTCAGTCTCTCTTTCTGGGAAGAATTTCTTCCTAACATCCAGCCTAAACCTCCCCTGGTGCTGCTTAAGGCAATTTCCTCTACTCCTATCCCTTAGGCAGAAGAGACCAACCCTCACCTAGCTCCAACCTTCTTTCATGGAGTTGTTGAAAGCCAGAAGGTTTCCCCTCAGCCTCCTTTTCTCCAGGATGAATAACCCCAGGTCCCTCAGCTGCTCCTCTCCAGCCCTGTTCTCCAGACTCTTTGCCAGCTCTGGTCCTGTTGATCACACCATTCCTGACCTTCTTGGCCTTCCTGGCCACCTGGACTCATGCCTCATCTTCAGCTGCTGTCAACCAACACCAGAACCTTTCCCACCAGGAATTTTGCAACTACTCTGCCCTAAAGCCTGGAGTGTTCATGGGGTTGTTGTGACCAAATTGCAGAAGCCAGCACTTGGCCTTGTTGAATCTCATTCCATTGGCCTTGTCCCAATAATCCAACCTGTCCAGGTGCCTTCTGCAAAGCCTTCCTACCCTCCAGCACACCAACACTGCCACCCAGCTTAGTGTCATCTGCAAACTTAAGGAGGATGCCCTCAATCTTCTTGCCCAGGTCACTGATAAAGATAAGAAATAGAACTGGGCCCAATCTTGGAGAGGTAACCTCCAATCTCCCCTTTCTTCCACCACCTCAGACCTTCTGCTCACCCTTTTTATAACCAATCAATGACAGCATAAAACATGGGCAAAGTCTTGCTCTGGAGGCCAGAGTGCAGCAAAGAGGGAAAATCACATCTTTGCAGCTAATTCCCACTCCCTGGAAGTGATCAGGGTCAGGCTGGACAAGGCCCTGAGTAACCTGGTCTAGTGGAAGGTGTCCTTGCCCATGGCAGGGGATCAGAACTAGAGGATCTTTCAAGTCCCTTCTAACCCAAAGCAATCTATGATTATAGCATTACTTCTAGGAAGGTCACCAACAGAGTTTGCTTTGTGTAGTAAAGCATGAGTCAGGGTGCAAAAGTGTGTGCAAGACACTGAGCATCCTTTAAACCTCCTACTGGGGCTCAGGCAGATGAAGCTCCACAATGAACTGGCTGAGGAGATTGAGTGCACCCTCAGCAAGTTCACCAAAGAGACAAAACTGGGGGGTTGGCTGACACCTTTCAGGCTGTGCTGCCATATGGACAGGCTGAGGGCTGGGTGCAGGCAAACCTCATGAAGCTCAGTAAGGACAAGTGCAGGGTCCTGCATCTGGGGAGGAGTAACAGCAGGCATCAGGACAGGTTGCAGGCTGCCCTGCTGGAAAGCAGCTCCATGGAGAAAGACCTTGGAGTGCTGGTGGGCAGCAAGTTATAGAGGGGACAGCAATGTGCCCTTGTGGCCAAGAGAGCCAATGGCATCCTGGGGTGCAGCAAGAGAAGTGTGGCCATCAGGGCCAGGGAGGTTCTTCTGTCCCTCTGCTCTGCCCTGCTGAGACCACAGCTGCAATCCTGTGTCCAGTTCTGGGCTCCCCAGTGCAAGAGAGACAGAGACCTGCTGGAGAGAGTCCAAGGGAGAGCCAGGAGGATGCTTAGGGGACTTGAGCATCTGCCCTGTGAAGAGAGACTGAGAGCCCTGGGGCTGTTTAGTGTGGGGAAGAGAAGGCTGAGAGGGGATCTGATCAAGGTCTCTCAATCTCTGAGGGGTGGCTGTCAAATGGAGGGGGCCAAGCTCTTTTGGGTGCTGCACAGCAATAAGCCAAGGAAAAGTAGGTTCAACCTTGAGCATAGAAGATTTCATCTCAACAGAAGGAGAAATTTCTTTGGTGTGAGGGTGCCAGAGGCTTGGAGCAGGCTGCCCATGGAGGTTGTGGAGTGTCCTTCTCTGGAGACTTTCATGACCCACCTGGATGCCTTCCTGTGCAGACTACCCTGGGTGATGCTGCTGTTGCAGGGGGTTTGGACCTGATGATCTCTGGAGGTCCCTTCCAACCTGTAACATTCTGTGATTCTGATTCTGTGAACTGGATGTGAGAAGGGAAATGGACCTCCCCCTCATAGTGGAATGGCAGCTTGAGGGCACCTTCAGCTTCTCTTTTAAGGTCTCATCCAATAAATCAATCACCAATTCCACTTCTGCCCAAATCTGGGGATGGGACCAGACAGGGTTCAGGTCCCTGCCTGTGTTTCCAGCCCATCAGAGCATGATGCACTAAGTTCTGGCAAGCAAAGCCACCTGTATGAGAGCAGATGTGCACCCTCCTTCAAGGTGAAAGGCAAAGGCAAATGTGGGAGGAAGTCTGCAGCTCAGCAATCAGGGCTGATCCTGAAGAATTTCCTCCTCATTCTCCATGTGGGTAACTTCTCCTTTTGCTATTTAGCCAGCACCTTGACACAAAACTGAGGTCTCCTCACTGCAACCCAGTGGCCTGGCCAGCTCCACCCTTCCCAAAGCCAAGTTTTGAGCTGGTTTAACTGGATTTTTGGAAAAACCAAACTCTCCAGCTCCCCAAACTGTGTGCTTGCTAAGATGTTTGCTCACCTTTGCCTTGGAAGAAAGAGATTGGATTCCCTTCTTCAGGAGATGAGCTCTCTGCCCATCTCCACTCCTACCTGTGTGGCCACAGTACCTTCTGTAGCTGATTTAATACTAAGGAATTTAGTACTAAGGAATTCAGCTGATTCAAAAGTGAGGAATCAGGAGAAAGAGGATGAGGTGGAGGAAAAGACCAACTAATTCACCTGACCTGGTCCTGTTGATCACACCATTCCTGATCTTCTTGGCCTTCCTGGCCACCTGGGCTCATGCCTCATCTTCAGCTGCTGTCAACCAACACCAGAACCTTTCCCACCAGGCACTTTCCAGCCACTCTGCCCTAAGCCTGGAGTGTTCATGGGGTCGTTGTGACCCAAGTGCTGGGCCCAGCACAACCTCCACTTCCTTGGTAGTCCACCCAGGAATGCATCCAGGTGGGTTTTGAAAGTCTCCAGAGAAGGAGACTCCACAACGCCCCTGGGCAGCCTGTTCCAGTCTTCTGTCACCCTCACAGTGAAACTAATTCTTCCTCCTGTTTCCATGGAACTTCCTATGCCTCAACTTCTGCCCACTGCCCCTTGTCCTGCCATTGTGCATCACCTGACCCACAGAGGTTTAGTCTGGAGAAGAGGAGGCTGAGGGGAGATCTTATTGCACTCTAAAACTCCCTGGACAGTGGCATTGAGTGCAGCCTCAGCAGGTTTGCTGATGACACCAAGCTGCGTCATGCAGCAGACAGGCTGGAGGGAAGGGATCCATCCAGAGGGTCCTTGACAGGCTGGAGAGGTGAGCCCATGACATGGCAATGCCAGGCACTGATACAGGTTGGGCAGAGACTGGCTGGAGAGCAGCCCTGAAGAAAAGGCCTTGGGGGTGCTGGGGGAGGAGAAGCTCAACAGCAGCCAGCAGGGAGCACTTGCAGCCCAGAGAGCCAACCACAGCCTGGGCTGCAGCAAGAGAAGTGTGGCCAGCAGGGCCAGGGAGGGGATTCTGCCCCTCTGCTCCACTCTGCTGAGACCACACCTGGAGCACTGTGTCCAATTCTGGAGCCTCTGTGCCAGGAAAGATCTGGAGGTGCTGGAAGGTGTCCAGAGCAGGTCCACGAGGATGAACAGAGGGCTGGAGCTAGAGGGCTGAAGACAGACTGAGAGAGTTGGGGCTGTTCAGTCTGGAGAGGAGAAGGCTCTGAGGAGACTCATCTATGAGTTTATGAAAGGACATCATAATGAAGTGGGTGTTTTTCTCTTCTCCCTTGTATCAGGTGATGGAACCAGAGGAAATGGCCTCAAGGTGCACCAAGGGAGGTTTAGGTTGGACATCAGGAAAAAAATTCTTTAGTAAAAGTGTGGTCAGGCATTGGCACAGGCTGCCCAGGGAGGTGGTGGAGTCACCATCACTGGAGGTGTTCAAGAACGGTGTGGATGTGGCACCTGGGGACATGGTTTAATGGCCACGGTGATCTTGGTTGAAAGTTGGACTTGATGATCTTACAGTTCTTTTCCAACCTTAATGATTCTATAAACACCTCCAAGTGTGTGATATCTCAGATATCCACACCAGGTCATGAGCTTTAACTCATGGAAAACAGAGATCCTGCAAGAAGACATTCTGGGGAGAGAAAGGAGATCTGAACTTGGCTTTGCTCTGAGTTAAGGTTCCAACGGGCTGAGTTAAGGCTCCAGTGCCAACACGAGCACCCTGGGAATGGCCCTACTGCTTTCCACAAGCAGAAGAACCTTGCACTTTGCAATTTATATCTAGCTCCTCTCCAGAAGGACACTGGTTTCTTTAAACACTTCCATTTTTACTCCCCTCCTGAGTTAGATAAGCAGCAAAGCACCTCTGTGTCCTCAGATGCCTTCAACCCTGTTAAAGAACTTGAGAAGGAAAGCAGCAGCCAAGCAACACGAGCAGAGCACCACTGACCTTGCAAAGTATTCCAGTGAGAAACTCCTGGCTGTTTTCCAAGCCAGCACCTGCAAAGCTGGGCAGATAAATACCCTGCAAGTGCTAATTGCCATGGGGAGGATGCTGCCATTCAGGAGGAAGCTGACTGCAGTCAGTGGGAGTCCTGTGGATGGAGGTGGAGCTGTGAGGCATACAACAGCCTGGATCATAAAATCATTGGCCACAAGGATGAGCAGAGGGCTGGAGCTGCTCTCCTATGAGGACAGATTGTGAGAGTTGGGGTTGTGCAGTCTGGGGAAGAGAAGGCTCCCAGGAGACCTAATTGTGGCCTTGCAGTATCTGAAGGGGGCTACAGGAAAGCTGGGGAGGGACTTTTGAGGGTGTCAGGGAGTGATAGGACCGGGGGGTGGATGGAGCAAAGCTAGAAGTAGGTAGATTCAGATTGGATGTTAGGAAGAAGATCTTCCCCAGGAGGGTGGTGAGACACTGGCACAGGTTGCCCAGGGAGGTGACAGAAGCCTCATGCCTGGAGGTTTTTAAGGCCAGGCTGGATGAGGCTGTGAGCAACCTGATGTAGTGTGAGGTGTCCCTGACCATGGCAGGGGGGCTGGAACTGGCTGATCCTTGAGGTCCCTTCCAACCCTGACAATTCTGTGATTCTATGATCATAGAACTGATGTGGTTGGAAAAGATCATGGAGTCCAGCCATTAACCCAACCCCACCATACTCACTAAACCATGTTCCAAAGTGCCATGTCTACACTAACTGAAGGGAGGTTGTAGTGAGGAGGGGGTTGGTCTCTTCTCCCAGGCAACCAGCAATAGAACAAGAGGACACAGTCTCAAACTGTGCCAGGGAAGGGTTGGGCTGGATGTTAGGAGGAGATAGTTCTTCATGGAGAGTGTCATTTGCCATTGGAATGTGCTGCCCAGGGAGGTGGTGGAGTCACCATCCCTTGAGGTGTTCAAAAGGGGATTGGACATGGCACCTGACTTGATGATCTTTGAGGTCTCTTCCAATCTTGGTGATACTTGATACTGTGAAGAGATTCTTCCCAGAAAGAGAGATTGGCCATGGGAATGTGCTGCCCAGGGAGGTGTTTGAGTCACCATCACTGGAAGTGTTTAAAAAGAGCCTGGATGAGGCATTTGGTGCCATGGTTTAGTTGATGAGATGGTGTTGGGTGATAGGTTGGACTCCATGATCTCAAAGGTCTTTTCCAACCTGGTTAATTCTGTATTCTGTATTCCAGGACAGGTTGTTTAGGGCTCTGAGCAACCTGATATAGTTGCAGATGTCCCTGCTGACTGCAGGGGGGGTTGGATTCTGTACCTTTGAAGGTCCCCTCCAACCCAACCCATTCCATGATTCCATGTGTACATACATGTATAAAATGATATAAAGGACTTGCTGAATTACAAATCAAGGTAAATTCCACTTCCACCCTATAAAACTTGACTAAAACTGCCTTTGCTCTCCTGGCTAATTCTGCTAGTCATGCTAGCAGGAGGTGTTCCATGCTGTTGCCCCAGCAGGACAAGCTTTATTTCCTAGATGACCTTTAGAGGTCCCTTCCAACCCAGATGATTCTGTGATTCTATGACTTGAAGATTTCAGCATTAGTGTTTTGGATACCCTCAGCTAAGAGCAAAGTGAAACAAGATTTATGTTGGACAGGGTGCAGAAGTACTTTGGAAATGAAGACTTGTTCAACTAGTAAGGAACAAGAAAAGCAAAGCCCTGTATCATAGAATAGCTTAGGTTGGAAGGGACCTCAGAAATCATAGAATCACAGATCATTTACTCCAACCTCCTCACCATGGGCAGGGACACATCTCAACTATACTCAGATGCTCAAGGCCTCATCCAGCCTGGCCGTGAACACCCCCAGAGTGAGAGAAGACAAATTCAGGGAGGTGAGGAAAGCCTCATGCCTGGAGGTTTCTAAGACCAGGCTGGATGTGGCTGTGAGCAACCTGATGTAGTGTGAGGTGTCCCTGCCCAAGGCAGGGGGGTTGGAACTGTACGATCCTTGAGGTCCCTTCCAACCCTGACAATTCTATGATTCTTTGTGATTTGTGGCAAAGCATGGACAAGGAAAGTCCTGCTGTCTAAATTAGCTGTTCCTTGCCCTCTTTTCTTTATTTCCCCTCTTTTTTTTAATCTACTGTTTGTGTTTGAGCTATACTTAGAAGCCACCAAGTGAAAGTGGGGTCTGCCTCTGCATCCAGGAGAAGCTGGTGGTCTAAACAGACATGGCAGTGACTGGGAGGGGAGAAGGAGACTTGTTTGACACATCCTTTGATCTGATCACTGACTCAGCAGACAAAAGAAGCATGCAAATCTCTGTGGTTTCAGTAGAGGATTTGCTGATGGGGCCACGTGGGACACCATTAATTAAGGCAGAGAAGAGGAACACCAGCAGAAGGGGAAACTGGGCAAGGGAAATGACGACGCTATGAGCGTGGGAAGGCTGAGCTGCAGCCTGGAAGGAGGTTAGCTGTGTTTAAAATTTTTAAAGTTGGCTTTGGCACAAAAAAAAAAGTAGGTTAACACTGATGAGACCTCCTAATGACACACGGTTGTGAGGCAGCACCAATAAAGAGGAGGATCAGGAGATTGCAGAGGAAGGAAGGGATTGACCTTGACTGCTGCGTTCAAAATGGGATGAACGTTTCCAGTTGTGAGTTCTAGGCCTGGGATTCATCACCAGGAATTTTTGGATATGGTATAGGAGATCCTTCTTAGCTACAAGGATGATTAAGGGACTTGAACATCTCTTTTTTGAAGAAAGACCTGGGGCTGTTTAGTCTGGAGAAGGATGAGAGGGGATTTTATGAATGTCTATGAATGTCTGAGGGATAGATGTCAAGAGGAAGGGGCCAGGCTCTTTTTGGTGGCACCTGGTAATAGGACAAGGAATAATGGATATAAACTAGAACCCAGGAAGTTCCACCTTAACATGAGGAGAAACTTCTTTACTGTGAAGGTGATGGAGCACTGGAACATGCTGCAGACTCTACTTCTCTGGAGACTTTCAAAGCCAGCCTGGATGTGTTCCTGTGTGGCCTGCCATATGTGATCCTGCTTTAGCAGGGGGGTTGGACCCAATTATCTCTGGAGGTCCCTTCCAAGCCCTAATATTCTATAATTCTGTGATTCTCAGGCTCTTTCATGTTGTTCTCCTTCCTAGGCTATAACTGCATAAGAAGGACAACAACATGGAGGTGCTGGTTATCAAAGGGTGAAAGGATTCAGATGCATTTGTGATGTCCACAAACATGACATTTGAGTCTCAGGAGAAATGGGGTCTTCATCCTCCAACAGTCTGCATCTGTCTTTGAGAAAGAGTGGTTTCATCTAGCAAGAGTTGGAGAGCAACAGGGAATAAAAAGGAGACTAAAAACTTTGGATGTGGTAACTACAGAGACAAATGATGTGGACACTGTGCTTGGAGACCAGCCAGAGCAGTGACCTCCAGACAGGAGAAAAGCACTAAGGTAACCCACTGCCAACCAGCCAGCAGACTATAACCTGTCCATTGACTCAGACTGAAAATGAGATGATGATTGCCAACCACCAGACCAAGGTCTTTGCCAACCCTTCCAGCTGGCATCATGCAATTGTGGGCCCAGGTGAACCTCATGAGGTTCAAAAAGAGCAAGTGCAGGGCTCTGCCCCTGGGCTGGAACAATCCTCACTATCAGTACAGACTGGGGGAGGAGGGGATGGAAAGAAGCCCTGAGGAAAAGGACTTGGGGGTGCTGGGGGGGGAGAAGCTGGGCAGGAGCAGGCAATGTGAGCTTGCAGCACAGAAGGCCAAGGGCAGCCTGGGCTGCAGCCAAAGCAGCACCGGCAGCAGAGCCAGAGAGGTGATTCTGCCACTTTGCTCTGCTCTGGGGAGACCTCACCTGGAGTGCTGTGTGCAGGTCTGGAGCCCTCAGTACAGGAAGGACCTGGAGCTGCTGGAGCAGGTCCAGAGGAGGCCATGAAAATGCTTGGGGGTTGGAGCAGCTCTGCTCCGAGGCCAGGCTGAGGGAGCTGGGGGTGTTCAGCCTGGAGAAGAGAAGGCTCTAGGGAGACCTTAGAGCAGCTTGCCAGTACCTGAAGGAGGCTACAGGAAGGCTGCAGAGAGACTGTTTGCAAAGGCCTGCAGGGACAGGACAAGAGGCAATGGCTTCAAACTAGAGCAGAGCAGATTCAGATTGGATATTAGGAACAGGCTCTGCACCATGAGGCTGGTGAAAAAGAGGAACAGGTTGCCCAGGGAAGTAGTTGGGGCCCCTTCCCTTGAGATATGCAATGTGATGGTCAACAGGGCTCTGGGCAACCTGATCTAGTTGAGGATGTCCCTGCTGACTGCAGGGAAGTCGGGCTGGTTGACCTTTGGAGGTCCCTTAGAGCCTGGACCATTCTATGATTTGATGAATTCCCTATTTCTGAGACAAAGCCTTGGGTGTTACTCGTGAAGACAAAATAACAAACTAAACACCTGGACTTAATATTTCAGAGGGTCACATCTAGTCCTATGTACCTAAAGGTCCCTGCTGAGGTGACGCAACTGAGCTGGAGCATAGGAAAAATTAATGAAGTATATTGAGTGGAGTGGGTCCTGTTGGAGCATGTCTGGAGAAGGGCAACAAAGCCTGGGAAGGGTCTGGAGAACAGGGCTGGTGAGGAGCAGCTGAGGGAACTGGGAGGAGACTGAGGTGAGAGCTCATTGCTCTCTACATCTCCCTGAAAAGACATCATAAGAAGGTGGGGGTTGGTCACTTCTCCCTCATATCAGGACATAGAACAAGAGGAAATGGCCTCAAGTTGCACCAAGGGAGGTTTATGTTGGATATTAAGAAACATTTATTTCCTGTAAGAGTGATCAGGCACTGGAACGGGCTGCCCAGGGAGGTGGTGGAGTCACCATCCCTGGAGGTGTTGAAGATCTATGTGGCCATGGCACTTGGGGACGTGGTTTAATGGCCATGGTGGTGTTAGGTTGACAGTTGGACTTGATGATCTTAAAGGTCTCTTCCAAATGAAACAAATCTGTTATTCTATGACTCCATGACCTATATCTCACCTCCATCTCTTCCTCTTGCTCAATCCTGTCCTCCAGTACACACAGACCAGCCCCAGCTTGCACACAGTCAAAGCAGAGAGCTTCAGTATTGTCTACACTTCTGAGCAGGTCCCAGTTAGCTTTTGGGCCTGGATACAGTCCACCTCAATGTGATGGTGGCATATGCTGCAACTTGGAATGGTTTGGGTTGGAAGGGACCTTTAAAAGGTCATCTAGCCCAACCCCCCTGCATTAAGGAGGGATATCTTCATCTGAGATCAAGTATCTGTCACTTGGAGATACTACCACCAGCCTTTCTCAGTTTGTGGACTATATCCAGAGGACATCAGGGACTGAAAGGGGATCTAATAAATGTTTATAATTATCTGAGGGCTGCGGGTCAGGAGGGAGGGGACAGGCTCTGCTCAGTTGCTCCCTGTGATAGGACAAGGGGCAATGGATAGAATCTACAGCACAGGAGGTTCCACCTCAGCATGAGGAGAAACTTCTTCATTGGGAGGGTCACAGAGCACTGGAACAGGCTGCTCAGGGAGGTTGTGGAATCTCCTTCTCTGGAGGCTTTCCAGCCCCATCTGGATGTGTTCTGTGTAACCTGTGCTGGATTCTGTGGTCTTGCTCTGGCAGGGGGGTTGGACTGGATGATCTTTGGAGGTTCTTTCCAAGCCCTAACATCCTGTGAGCTGTGATCCTGTGACATCAAGACACAGAGAGTGGCAGGATGCCTGCATGTCTGCAGCACCCATCTCCACCCTCTTTGTGTCCACCTAAATACAAGGCCTGTCTCTACTCATGGTTATTACATAGTCATCCAACTCTGTCTCCTCCTGATACTAAAGGTATGGATCAAGCAACTGCTGAGCCAGAGCTGAGCCTTAGCCAAAGCTGCCAAACATCTCTCTGAACAACCTTTTCTGGATGGAAGGAAACATCCTGCCCCTTCCCACCCATCCAAGAGCAAAAGAGATTCCATTTCCATGGGTTTCTTTAGAGACACTCTTATCCAAGCCTAGTCATAGAATCATAGAATGGTTGGGGTTGGAAGGAACTTTCAAAGTCAATCTAGTCCAGGCCCTATGCAGTCAGCAGGGACATCTTCACCTAGATCAGGTTGCTCAAAGCCCCATCCAACCTGATCTGGAATGTTTCCAGGAGTTCATACCTGAAGTGACCTTAGGAAATGAAATCTACCCAGGAATGTTCTTTGGTACTGAAGCCTGGGCCAGTCCATGGTCACTCTACTAAACTCCTTTAATCCTCAAAACAAGCTGTTTGCACCCAAACTCCATGTTGGGATCTGTTCTTGGCTCATGTCCATGCCCAAGCCCAGCCTAGGAAGTGGACTAAGGACTATTTCCACAAGGGACCTCCAGAGATCAACCCCTGCACCAGAGCAGGTTCACCTAGAGCAGGTTGTATAGGACAGTGTCCAGGTGGGCTTTCAACAACTCCAGAGATGGAGACTCCACCACCTCTCTGGGCAGCCTGTTATGGCCCTATGAGGAGAGGCTGAGGGAGCTGGGGTTGTTTAGCCTGGAGAAGAGGAGACCTTATTGCTCTCTACAACTACCTGAAGGGAGGTTGTAGCCAGGTGGGGGTTGGTCTCTTCTCCCAGGAAACCAGCAGCAGAACAAGAGGACACAGTCGCAAGCTGCACCATCACTGGAAGTGTTTAAAAAGAGCCTGGATGAGGCACTTGGTGCCATGGTTTAGTTGATGAGATAGTGTTGGGTGATAGGTTGGACTTGATCTCAGAAGTCTATTCCAACCTGGTTAATTCTGTATTCTGTATTGGGTGTCTCAGTGTGGTGGCCATGTCCTCCACTGGAGATCTTCAAAACTAGACTAGATAAAATCAATGTGGTGTGGTTTATATATATCACCCCCTTCCCTAGGAATGGGATATGGACCAGATGATCTTGGGATGTCCTTCCAGACTTCCATTTCCATCACTATAATGATGGAGTAGAGAAACATAGAATAGTTGGGGTTGGGAAAGACCTTTAAGATCATCCAGTCCAACCATTCTCTGACTCTACCAAGGCTGCTGCTAAACCATGGCCCTCAGCACCACATCTCTGCCTCTTTCAAAAACCTCCAGGGATGGAGATTCAACCACCTCCCTGGGTAGCCTGTTCCAGTGTTTGAAAACCCTGTCAGTGAAGAAGTTTCTTCTAATCTTCAACATAAACCTCCCCTGGTGACACTTCAGGCTGTTACCTCTCATCCTATCACTTACTACTTGGGAGACGAGACCAATCCCCACCTGGCTCTAATTCCTTTTGGGGAGTTCTATAATGAGATCTCCTCTCAACTTTCTCTTCTGCAGACTGAACAACCCCCAGTTCCCTCAGTTGCTCCTCACCAGCCCTGTTCTCCAGACCCCTCACCAGCTTGGTCCTTCTCTGGACCTGCTGCAGCCCCTCAATGTCCTTCTTGGAGTGAGGGCCCAAAACTGAGCACATTACTCAAGATATTGCCCTCATATAGCTTGCTTCAGCACTCTTACATGGACATCCCTCCTTAAATGATCTCCTCTGTGTCTCACAAAAACACAGAGTGAGTCTCCAGCACTGACTCATTCATCTCTAGAGCTACTACACAATCTCATCTGCTCCACATCTTTAGTACCTCCAGGGCTCGAGATGAATGACAGAACATTAGCAACAGGCACTTCATTAATACTAGAGGCAGTCCAAAATTTCCCATTGAAGCCTTCCTTGCTTTGTTTCCTCTGATAGGAAAGGAAATTGGTGGGGAAACAAAATAATTAAAAAAAGAAGATAATTTATTTGGTCTGTATATATATGCACGGTCTCTATATATCTGCTCTGTGTATATGTGGCCTCTGAGGTGGATTGCAAACAGGCTTGACAACAGACTTCAGAGGGTCAGCATCAGTGGCACAGAGCCAACTTGGAGGCCTCTGGCCAGCGGTGTTCCCCAGGGATCAGTGCTGGACGCAGTTTTATTCAGTATCTTTATCAACAACCAGGTTGAAGGGATTGAGAGTGTCCTCAGCAAGGTTCTGATGATACAAAACTGGGGGCTGGCTGACACCTCTCAGGCTGTGCTGCCATCCAACCAGATCTGGACAGGTTGTGCTGAGAGCTGGGTGCAGGCAAACCTCATGGATTTCAATAAGGACAAGTGCAGGGTCCTGCATGTGGGGAGGAATAACAGCAGGCACCAGGACAGGGTAGGGGCTGCCCTGCCGGAAAGCAGCTCCATGGAGAAAGACCTTGGATCTTTATCCAAGACCAAGGGATCCTTGGATGCAGCAAGAAAAGTGTGGCCAGCAGGGCTAGGGAGGTTCTTCTCCCCCTCTGTTCTGCCCTCCTGAGACAACAGCTGCAATCCTGTGTCCAGTTCTGGGCTCCCCAGCTCAAGAGAGACAGAGAACTGCTGAAGAGAGTCCAAGGGAGAGCCAGAAGGATGCTTAGGGGACTTGAGCATCTCCCCTGTGAAGAGCTGTTTAGTCTGGCTGTTTAGTGTGGAGAAGAGAAGGCTGAGAGGGGATCTGATCAATCTCTGAGGGGTGGCTGTCAAGTGGAGGGGCCCAAGCTCTCTTGGGTGCTACACAGTAATAAGATGAGGAACAATGAACGCAAAGTTGAACACAGAAGGTTTCAGCTCAACATGAGGAGAAACTTCTTTGGTGTGAGGGTGCTGGAGCCCTGGAGCAGGCTGCCCAGAGAGGTTGTGGAATCTTCTTCTCTGGAGACTTTCCAAACCCACCTGGATGCATTCCTGGGTGGACTACCCTGGGTGATGCTGCTCTGGCAGGGGGGTTGGACTGGATGATCTCTGGATCTCCCTTTCAACTGTCCCACACCACATCCTGGTCTCCAAGCTGGTGCAGGATGGGTTTGATGGAAGGACCATTCAGTGGATAAAGAACTGGCTTCATGGCCACACCCAAAGGGTAGCTATCAATGGGTCCATGCCAAAGTGGAGGCCAGGGACAATTGGAGTTCCTCAGGGATCATTACAGAGACCTGTCTTGTTTAATATCTTTGTGGGAGCCATGGACAGTGGCACTGAGTGCACCCTCAGCAAGTTTGCTGATGACACCAAGCTGTGTGGTGCAGCAGACAGCTGGAGGGAAGGGATCCATCCAGAGGGACCTTGACAGGCTGGAGAGCTGCGCCCATGACAACCTCATGAAGTTCAACAAGACCAAGTGCAAGGTCCTGCAGCTAGGTCAGAGCAATCCCAGGCACTGATATAGGCTGGGCAGGGACTGGCTGGAGAGCAGCCCTGAAGAAAAGGCCTTGGGGGTGCTGGGGGAGGAGAAGCTCAACAGGAGCCTGCAGTGAGCGCTTGCAGCCCAGAGAGCCAACCACAGCCTGGGCTGCAGCAAGAGAAGTGTGGCCAGCAGGGCCAGGGAGGGGATTCTGCCCCTCTGCTCCACTCTGCTGAGACCACACCTGGAGCACTGTGTCCAGTTCTGGAGCCTCTCTTCCAGGAAGGATCTGGAGGTGCTGGAATGTGTCCAGAGAAGGACCTGAAGGATGAGCAGAGGGCTGGAGCTGCTCTGCAGTGAGGACAGACTGAGAGAGTTGGGGTTGTGCAGTCTGGAGAGGGGAAGGCTCCAAGGAGACCTAATTGTGGCCTTCCAGTATCTGAAGGGGGCTACAAGAAAGCTGGGGAGGGACTTTTGAGGGTGTCAGGGTGTGACAGGACTGGGGGGAATGGAGCAAAACTAGAAATGGGGAGATTGAGATTGGCTGTTAAGAAGAAGTTCTTCCCCATGAGGGTGGTGAGACATTGGCACAGGTTGCCCAGGGAAGTGGTGGAAGCCTCATCCCTGGAGGATTTTAAGGACAGGCTGGATGTAGCTCTGAGCAACCTGCTGAAGTGTGAGGTGTCCCTGCCCATGGCAGGGGGGTTGGAACAGGGTGATCCTTGAGGTCCCTTCCAACTCTAACAACTCTATGATTCTATGAAAGTACTGTGATACTGTGATTTCTGGTAAAACTACAAGGTTGTCTTTTTGGTGGAGAACTTGAAGAGGTTTCATGATGTTACTTCTTTGGGGAAAATTCCTGACCTTACTAACCATCTGACACCATAGAAAGGGCTGAAATTTCCCCTTTCCATCTTTTTTATCCACTTTTTTTTTTCCTTCATGGAATAAAGGTAACACAAGGACAAGACTGAAAGATGAAGAAGGCAGAGAAAAATAAACCACCCAGGACACACTCAAGGTAAACACCAGCCCTCTCCATTCCCCTCCGTCCATGCAGCAGTATTCAGTACCCAGTAGAGATAAACCCCTCAATGATGCCACCAGCTCCTCCTGTTCCTCCAAAACCCTCAATGATGCCACCAGACTCTCCTGTTCCTCCAAACCCCTCAATGATGCCACCAGACTCTCCTGTTCCTCCAAACCTCTCAATGATGCCACCAGACTCTCCTGTTCCTCCAAACCTCTCAATGATGCCACCAGACTCTCCTGTTCCTCCAAAGCCCTCATTGATGCCACCAACTCCTCCTGTTCCTCCAAAGCCCTCAATGATGCCACCAACTCTTCCTGTTCCTCCAAAGCTCTCAATGATGCCACCAGATCCTCCTATTGTCATCAGGTAATTAAAAAAGGAAAGGCTCCACCCAACACCAACAGCTTTCCATGGAGCTAAGAAGCCTCCAGAATAGGTCCTGGCTCTTATCTAGAAGTCACATCAGCCACACAAACCTAGTATCCCTACATGATATAAGACACCCTGGGCCTTAAGCTTGGTCCTTCAGGGTCCAGAGGCCACCATGAGAAGCAGGACTGCAGAGAAGAAGAGGACATGCAACCTGCTTTGGGGGGTGTGGAAACTGAGGCAAGAAGCACCTTGGGGCTGGAACCTGGGTCACACCAGGTGACAGTGATGGCTTCCAGTACCTCAAGCCCAGAAGAACAACAGGAGAACGATGCTCTGGAGCTGCACTCTGACCCCAGCCCCATTCCTGATGCACTGCATAGGCTCAGGTAGGTCACTCAGTACCTCTGCCTCAGTTTCCCCACATCCAAAGAGGAGGAGTCACAGAACAGTCACTGGCAAGCAGATGCCACCATGCATGACTCAATCATCTTCAACCCTACTTGCTGTCAATGGATGGAAGTCCCTTAACTTGTGGAAACCATTAGGAAGAAGAACCTCAGCCCACTGTGGCCCTTGGTTTGCCAAGGGAATTTAGAATCACAGCATCACAGAGTGCCCTGGGTTGGAATAGACCCTTGAAGGTCATCTTGTCCAACCTCCCTGCAGTCAGCAGGGACAATTTGTTGGGGCATAAGTACCTAAATAAATCCCAGATTCAAATATTTAATAAGTGTGTATTGATAATCTAAAGGCAAAGAGGAATAATCTAAAGATGAATAATACAGAGGTGGAGAAAAATAATACAAATAAATCTTCTGTATTCTGTAGGATCTCTGGGCACAGACAGTCTCTTTCAGACAGGCAAAGCCCTGTCCCAGCTGCTCTGGCCTCACTGGAGGCATCTGGGTTCAAATGCTAATGCAGGCAAATCATCCCTGTCTCGGTCTGGGACTAGCCTCCATCCCCCATGGTCATCACCTCTGCTCTGAAGGTCCAGGCAGACCTGGGAGGAGGGCACAAGCACACAGTTTCTGCAGTGTTGATTTGTCTTGGTATCAAGAGGTTAGCAAAGGGAATTCCTCCTTTTAGCATAGACTTCCCTGATGACCTTGGGCTGGCTGCTTACCCTGTCCCATGCTCTGCTCTCTCACCTCAAGGGGACAGAGTGAGTTGAATAAATCATTGCTGGTGTCCCTTTGGTTTCACCAAGGAATTGTTCCTCAGCCTCAGAGCATCACATTACGCTGATCTGCAGCGGCAGCAGAGAGCTGTAAGGAAATCTCCCCCTTGCTCTCTGCTGCTGGGGAACCTTCCTCCATGCACAAGCTCCCCAAAGGCCATGGAGAACTGGCCCCATATCAGCCATCCTTGCTCCTCTCTAATAAAAGGTCACCAGGAGGTAACTTAGGTTGCTTGGTGGCCCATAAAGGTTGTTCAAATAGGCTGTGAAGTCTCCATTGGTGTTTGAAACCCACCCAGCAGGGACTCCTGGAGCAGCAAGGTTCTCGAGAGTAAGAAGGATTTGGAGAATTTGGCTTTTAGAAAGAACCCAAAGAACAAACAACACTTAAAAGATGCCTAATTTGAACAGAAAATTAGAACAATTAGCCCAAACGTCACTCATGCACGAATGAAGAAGTGCTTATGTTCCAGGGCTGAGCATCAGAGAAAACACTTCTCTTCCAATATGCCTCAAGGAAGAAAAACTCGAAGTGGGAGAACAGATAAGGACCCAAAGAGAAAGAGAAGCCCTGAGGGTGTCCTGAAGGAGCAACACAAGGAGGGCTGAAACCTTCAGATTCCTCTTGGGTTCAACATCTGAGCTGCCCCAACCCCTTTGCATGGAGAGGGCACTCAAGCCAGCCTGTATGAATTTGCTGGAGCAGACAGGAGGGATGGCACATGGAGGGATGATGGAAGGGTGAGCAATCTGCATTTCAATATGCAAATAACCAAGCCTAATTATCCTTTACACCAGCAGAGAAGAGCAACACAACAGCTCTCCAGCCCTAGGACAGCTTTCTGCTGTAGAATCATAGAATCAAAGAATCTTAGGGGCTCTATGGGACCTCTGGAGACCACCTAGTCCAACCCCCTGCCACTACTGAGCTGCAGACATTGGAAGATGACCAGACAAAAAGCTGAGTCAAAAATCACAGCAGGCCAAAGCAGATTGAAGGGCTGTGTTACTTCTGGAATATCCTTAACCCCACACCTTCCATCCCTGCAAAAGAGACACCTTGAAAATCCCTGGCTGCATCCTCATGTCTTGAGCAACCATCACCACCACACCTGGATCCACCTGAGCCCACAGCATCCCTTTCACCCAGAGCAAGAGCCTGAGAGGACACATAACTACAACAACAAAAAAAAAAAAGCCAACCAAAATCTCCACTGCCTGAACCATTTCCCACACGAGGACATGGGAAGGCTGATGATTGCCAGCTCTGCCATGGCCATGGTGGGACAGAAGAGTCCAAACCCAGCTTCACTTTAAACCTGAATGGATTCCCTACCCATCTGAGGGCAGGGTGCCACCTCTGAATCTCCCTGGGGAAGGAAAATCAACCGTTCAAAGGCATAAACGCCTTGGCAACCACACAGGTAGAGGGAGGAGGAGGAGGAAAAAAGGTTGCGGTGACACCTTTGTCCCAACAAACCCCACCTTTGCTCTCCCTCCACCCCAGCCTCGGTGGCAGTGGGCTCTGCCAAGGAAAGCTCTGGAAAACACAACTGCAGCAAAGCCTCCTTGCAGGGCAGCCAGTCCAGCACTTTTGTTTTGCATTCCCAAGGCATCCAAGCCCCCTTCAAGCTAGAAAGAAAGAACAGCGGCGCACGACGAGGAGTTCCGCGCTCCGAATCCCGAATGCAATCGCTTCCCGGGGTGAAATGAGGGCATCTCATTCCCAACCAGGGTGGGGGGGACGATGGAGGGGGGTGGGGGGGAGACAGAGGGATGTGAGCTGCGTTAAACATGGCAGCATCCAACAGCTGCCCCACCCAAGCGGCCTAGGACGCGTGTCACCTGCATCCCAGGATGCTTTGTCTGGGGGGATGCTCCCAGCCTGGGGTGCTGCGTGGGACCTTCCCATGCGTGTGCCCCACCTACGGGTGGGACCCTGGGGATGCAATGATGTGGTCAGGATGCCTGGTCCTCGGGGTTGGCTGCACCACGGCAGCCGAGAGTGAGCTTGGAAATGACCAGCAGCCACCGGTAACATCCCAGGGATGTGATTCCAAACCTGCTCCTGCTGAAAGCCAAGGTGCTGAGAGTCGCTGCATTTGTGGATATGGTCGGGATGGAGGGGGCGGGGGGCAGAGGACACAGGAAGCTGTTGCAAAACCAGTGGACAAAAAGGACCACGGTTTCACCACCTGCACAGCAGCTCCCCACACCCCAGCAGCGACAGCCAGAGGTGGGGAATTTTAAGGACATTCTCCCCACCCCCCCCCCCCCCGCCAGGAGAAGGGAGACCAGTAAATCTCCCCTCTCCCCACCAAATGTTTCCAAGTTGTATTCATTCACCCTACTCCCAGGGTAGGGATGGGCATTAAGGAACTGGAGAAGGGCTGAGGGTTCACCCAACTCCCAGGATAGGGATGGGCATTAAGGAACTGGAGAAGG
The DNA here is from genome assembly GCA_011125475.1 of Melanerpes aurifrons. Classification (NCBI taxonomy): domain Eukaryota; kingdom Metazoa; phylum Chordata; class Aves; order Piciformes; family Picidae; genus Melanerpes; species Melanerpes aurifrons. Next base: position 10,057,378 of record WWNC01000046.1, on the reverse strand, counting down.
GTTGGGATGGAGTAGCCGCGGGGGTGTCTCACCTGTAAGACGAGCTGACCCCCGCCGCCACCTCCTCCTTGATCTGCCTGTTGAGAGCATCGGCGGCCGCCCTGCCCCCGCCCGCCTCCTCCACCTTCTTCCGACCTTTCTCTCTCCCATCCCCGGCCCGGATCCCTTTGGGATGCTCATCCTCCACCTCAGCATCTTCCTCTTTCTTCTCGGGAAGAACCTTCCGTCTTTTCTCTTGAGCTGGTTTCTCTGGGGAACCGCGGTCCAGGGCAAGGACCGGGGAAGGTCCCGGTTTAGGGATCCAGGGATGATCCCCGCGTTTAGGGATGGGCCAGGCACGGAAATCCTTCTGGTACTGGGTCTCCTTCTCGAAAGGGGTATCCGAGGGCTGGTATTCGCTTTTGGGTTTGCAGCTGGGTTCCGGTCGCTGCACCTTCCAGGGTTTGTAATCGTGTCGCATCACCGAATCAGCCGGGGGAGAGGCGTGGGGAGCCGGGCCGGGGCGGGTAGCACCGGGAGCCGCTTCCCCCCCACCTCCAACCCCCGCCGCTGCCGCCGCCGCCGCCTCCCCACCGGGCTGAGTTTCGATGGGGGCAGAGGAGCGAGGAGGAGGAGGCTGAAGAAGATGATGCGCGGGAGCGCCGGGATGCTCGGTGGCCTCCGAGTATTTGGTGAAAACGAGAGGGACAGCGATGTCGGCTTTGTCCAGTTGGTTCCAGAAGCGGGCGATGCAGCAGGCGCGGGTGATGCAGGGCCACGCCATGGCGGCCCCGCGCAAGGAGCGCACCCGCTCCGCACCGCGCTCCGCGCCCAGGCAGCGCCGGGCGCAGGCAGGCAGGGAGCGGGGGGGGCGGGGCGAAAATGGGCCTGGTCACGCCCCCCGCCGCGTGAAGGGAACTAAAGAGGCGTGGCCTAAGGGGCGGGGCTTGTGCGGCGTAAGGTAGGGGTGGAGAGACCTCGAGGGCTGGGCAGCAGCGCCCTTGAACGTATACGAACACGCAGTCATACACGCGTCAGACATGGCCAGGCACGAATACACCTGCAGTGTCACGCACGTAAGACATGCCCACGCCTGCAGAGGCACACGCACGCACACACATGCACACCCATCTCAGACATGCACACCCAGGCATGCACACACCTGCGGAGTCACGCACGTCAGACATGCACACGCCTGCAGAGTCACACGCACGCACACACACACACATGCACACCCATCTCAGACATGCATACCCAGGCATGCACACGCCTGCAGAGTCACGCATGTCAGACATGCACACGCCTGCAGAGTCACATGCATACAGGCACACACACATGCACACACACATCAGACATGTCTAGGCATGCACACACCTGCAGACTCACACACATGTTCATGCACACACATGTCAGACATGCCCAGGCATGCACACACCTGCAGAGTCACACATATGCATACACTCATGCACATGCACGCACATGTCAGGCATGCACACATCTGTAGAGTCATACACATACATGCACACACACACATATGCACACACATCAGACATGCCCAGGCATGCACACACCTATAGAGTCACACACATGCATGCCATGCACACATGCACACATGCATGTAAGACACATCTCTTGCATGCACATACAGAGCCACAAACATGCACAGAGACATACAAGACACACTCCTGCATGCACAGAGATGCACAGACACACCCCTGGAAGTGCACACATGCACAGTCATGTAGGACACGTTGATGCAGCATGAATACACACTTGCACAGTCACACGTGTGCACAGACATGTCAGACATGCCTCAGCACATGCATATGTCCACACACAGAATGACAGAATCAGCCAGGTTGGAAGAGAACTTCAAGATCATCAAGTGCAAACAATCACCCAACCCCAACTAATCAACCAGACCATGGCACCAAGTGCCTCATCCAAGCTCTTCTTAAACACCTCCAGGGACATCGACCCCACCACCTCCCTGGGCAGCACATTCCAATGGCAAATCACTCTTTCTATGAAGAACTTCTTCCTAACCTCCAGCCTAAACCCCCCCTGGCACAGCATGAGACTGTGTCCTCTTGTTCTGGTGCTGGCTGCCTGGGAGACCAACCCCCAGCTGGCTACAACCTCCCTTCAGGTAGTTGTAGACAGCAATAAGGTCTCGTCTGAGCCTTCTCCTCCCTAGGCTAAACAACCCCAGCTCCCTCAGCCTCTCCTCCCAGGGCTGTGCTCCAGACCCCTCCTCAGCTTTGTTGCCCTTCTCTGGACACCTTCCAGCAACTCAACATCATTCTTGAATTAAGGGGCCCAGAACTGTACACAGTACTCAAGCATGTAAAAGCACGCACAGCCACACACATGTCAAACCCACCCTTCATGCATTCACACTTGCACAGGCACACATAAGACATTTCAGTACTTTAAGGGGCCTCTAAGGAACATGGGGAGGGACTCTTTATCTGGGAGGATAACGGCAGGACCACAGAATCATAGAAACATTCATGTTGGAAAAGACCCTCAGGATCACCAAGTCCAACCCAGAACTCTACTCTGCAAGGGTCACTCCGAAACCAGAGCCCCAAGCACCACATCAAAACCACCTTGAAACACATTCAGGCTTGGTGACTCAACCACCTCCCTGCCCAGCACATTCCAGTTCCTGACCACTCTTGCTGTGAAAAAATGTTTCCTACTGTCCAGTCTAAAGCTACTCAGTCACAGCCTAAGGCCATTCCCTCTTGTTCTATCACTAATGACCTGTGAGAAGAGACCAGCATCAACCTCTCCACAGCCTCCTTTCAGGTAGTTGTAGATATCAATGAGGTCTCCCCTCAGCCTCCTCTTCTCCACCCTAACCATCCCCAGCTCCCTCAGCCACTCCTCAGATTCAATCTTCAGGCCCTTCCCCAGCTTCCTTGCCCTCCTCTGCTCTGGCTCCAGCTGAGAGATGATGTTATCAACTGGAAGAGGGTAGATTTAGATTAAAGAAGATTTTCCTCACCATGAGGGTGGTGACACACTCAAACAGATCTCCCAGAGAAGCTGTAAATGCTCCCTCCATGGAAATGTTCAAGGCCAGATTGGATGAGGCCTTAAGCAATATGGGCTAGTGGAAGATGTCCCTGTCCATAGCATGGGGCTTGGAACTGGATGATCTTTAAGGTCCCTTCCAACTTGAACATTTCTATGACTCCCGAGTTGGATTGACAACCCCAAATGCCACCTGGTACTTTCCTCCACACCCTGTTTTCCAGCCTTGTCTTCACCTTCTCCCTTCTGACCTCCTTCACGCCATCCTCCATCTTCCCTCCATTTCCCTCTCTACCTGCATCTCTCTCTTCATTCTCTGAACCAAATAAAGTCATTTTTAGCCTGAAGGGCCTACAGGAGAGTTGGGGAGGGACTTATCACAAGGGCTTGTGGTGATAGGATGAGGAGGAATGGATTGAAGCTGGAAGAGGAGAGACCTCCTTCATGCCATCCTCCATCTTCCCTCCATTTCCCTCTCTACCTCCATCTTTCTCTTCCTTCTCTGAACCAAGAGGAGGAATGGATTGAGGCTAGAAGAGGGGAGATTTAGACTGGAGATTAGGAAGAAATTAGAGGGAGTGTCTACTGGAACAGGTTGCCCCGGGAGGTTGTGGATTCCCCCATGCCAGAGGTGTTCAAGGTCAGGCTGGATGAGGTTTTGAGCTACTTGGTTTAGAGGGAGGTGTCCCTGCCTATGGCAGGGGGCTGGAACTAGAGGATCTTTAAGGTGCCTTCCAACCCAAACCATTCTATCAATCTATGAATCTGTAAACCTTTCTCTGAACTTCCCTCATCTGCAGCTAACCTCAACTCACCCCAAAATGCTTGGTCATGCATTATTTGGTAAGAAAAGACAGGGGCAAAGCTGCTCAGTGAGGTTTTGCAGTGTCAGGAGACTCTGCTCTGCTCTGCAGATGCCAGGCAGACCTGCATGGTGATAGAAGCTGCAGAAGAAAAAAATAAACCAAAGTTGCTCATCATCTCCTGCAGTGAACCTTCCAGTTCTATATAAATCTTGAAACGTGGTCACTCATCCACTTTCAGGAATCAGCTATGGAGAGAATTTAATCTCTTGCATCAAGTCAAATCCATTAGCTCTAATTAGCAGAAGTGATGTGCTGGCTGCAAAGCTCTCTCCAGGAGGATGGGAGTTAAAGAAGTAAAAATGCCTCTGTGTTTAAATTACAATCACTACAGCAGAAAGCAGGAAAAGCTTTCTCCTTCTCCAGCCTCTTCTGGGAAAAGAGCAGAGCCAAGCATCACACCACAGGGTGGGATGTTGGTCTTGGGGTTGGCCAAGGACACAGCTGGCACTCAGCAGTGGATTATAGCATCATAGAAGTGTGTCAGTTGGAAAAGACATCTAAGAACATCGAGTCCAACCATCTACCTAACACCGCCATGGCCATTAAACCATGCCTCAAAGTGCCATGGCCACACATCTTTTTAACACCTCCAGGGATGGGGACTCCACCACCTCCCTGCCAACCTGTTCCAATCCCTGACCACTCTGGCAGGAAAGAAACTTCCTAATCTCCAACCTAAACATCTCCTGGAGAAACTTGAGGCAATTTCCTCTCATTCTATCTCCTGATCCTAGGGAGAAAAGCCCAACCCCCACCACACTGCAACCTCCTTTCAGGTAGTTGTAGAGAGCAATGAGGTCTCCCCTCAGCCTTCTCTTCTCCAGACTAAATCCCAGTTCCCTCAGCTGTTCCTCACCAGCTCTTCCCCAGCTTTGTTGCTCTTCTCTGGACAAGCTCCAGCACCTCAATGTCCTTCTTGGAATGAGGGGCCCAAAACTGAACCCAGTATTCAAAGCAGTGCTGAGTACAGGGGATTGTATCACTCTGGGGCACAACCCTGCCAGAAGATTGCATGATGCCAATGGCACCACAAAGGGATACAAATCAGAGCAAGCCCAAGCACTGATTTTGGGTAGACCTCCAAGCAGTGGTTCCCTGATCCATCCCTACTGAGATCTGCTGATGTGGAGACAGGGAATAGCTATGAGGTTCTCTTGTGCATTAATAACTTGGATATTTTAGGAGCAATCTCCATTGACCTGTGTTTGTTTTCAACAGCAGCACTATCTCTGTGTCCTTGATCATGGCAGGGTTGTCCCAGGAACTCACCCAGCTTTGCAGGTGATACCTGCACCAAAAAACCCTTGACTAAATCCCTCCTGTCCCCAAAAGCAGGGGCAAGAACACATGATGACACTGCAGCTTGCAAGAGGGTGGTTCCTTACATCTTCAATCACTTCGTAATCACACACAACTGCCAAGAAGGAGCACTTGCCTGGGGTGTTCTTGTTTTCCTTATCAATGGTTCTGATTCACACATGCTGGGAGGATTCTTCAAGGCCAAATGGGATGGGAGCCAAGAAAAAAAAAAATAAAAAATATTTATATCTGAGTGTTGCATAAAGAAAAAATAATTGATTCCCTGAGTGCTTGAAAAAAAAATTCAACTGATAATTCAAGGACATAAGATTCTGAAACAAAAATTGCTGCCCTAACACAGCCAGATTCCAGAAGAATCACAGAATTGTCAGGGCTGGAAGAGACCTCAAGGATCATCCAGCTCCACCACCGCTCTGCCATGGGCAGGGACACCTCACACTACAGCAGGTTTCTCAGAGCCACATCCAGTCTGGCCTTCAAAACCTCCAGGGATGAGGCTTCCACCACCAGACTAGAGAATAAAAGTGGTTTTGGAACAGGTAGAAGGTGCAGTAGAAGGTTAAAGACTCTGTTTTGATAGAATTTGCGTCAAGAACAAGTAGCAGCAGCAGAATTGCTTCTCTCACATCCATGCTCTTATCCAGATGGACAAAGATCAAGCTTGGTACAATTGCATCGCATAAGTTTGGTGTGGTGGGAAGATCTCCAGCAAGGGAATCTTGCAGGGAACATCTACTGCTGGTGGAGTGATCATAGAATCATATAAACATGGAGTTGTTTCAGTTGGAGAAGACCTTTAAGATTATTCAGTCCAACATTCTCCAATTCTACCAGTATGATCCTAACCCATGTCCCTCAGCACCACATCTCTCCATCTTTTAAACGCCTCCAGGGATGGGGATTCCACCAGCTCCCTGTGGAGCCTGGTCCAGTGTTTGAGAACTCTTTCAGCAGAGATGTTTCTTCTAATATCCAATCAAAAACTCCCCTGGTGCAACTTGAGGGCCATTTCCTTCTCTCAGCCTGTCACTTGTTACTAAGAAGAGACTCTAATAGGACAGGAAGAAATGAGGGTCAGAGAAACTGCTGGCCAAGGACAGCCTGGGCTGCAGCCAAAGCAGTGTTGGCAGCAGAGCCAGAGAGGTGATTCTGCCACTTTGCTCTGCTCTGGGGAGACCTCACCTGGAGTGCTGTGTGCAGCTCTGGAGCCCTCAGCACAGGAAGGACCTGGAGCTGATGGAGCAGGTCCAGAGGAGGGCCATGGAAATGCTCAGGGGGTTGGAGCAGCTCTGCTCTGAGGCCAGGCTGAGGGAGCTGGGGGTGTTCAGCCTGGAGAAGAAAAGGACACCTAATAACAGCCTTTCCAGTGCCAGGACAAGGGGCAATGGCTTCAACCTAGAGAACAGCAGATTTAGATTGGATGTGAGGAATAAGTTCTTTACCATGAGGGTGGTGGAACGCTGGAATAGGTTGCCCAGGGAGGTGGGTGAGGCCCCATCCCTGGAGTTATTCAAAGTGAGGCTCAACAGGGCTCTGGGCAACCTGAGCTAGTTGAGGATGTCCCTGCTGAGTGCACAGGGGGTTGGACTGGATGACTTTTGGAGGTCCCTTCCAACCCAGACCATTCTATGATTCTATGACAACTACTAAACCTTCAGCTTCCTTCTGATAGTTTTTCCTAATGGAGGGTAAATTGATTTTGTGGAAAATTCTATCAGTGTGAGTGACTAAGAGGCTTTAGGGAAGAAAACAAGAAATTAAAAAAGGGCTATCAATCATTAGAAAAGAGCCACCTGGAGAGAGATTCTACCTCTTGCTTTGGGGCACCAAATCCCAGAGAGTCTGCTTGTGGTGAGGCTTCAACAAAGGACTCAACAAAGAGCTTTGCCTAGCTGCTTCTGCAGAGTAAAACAGCACAGCTATGCAGTGTCTTGGCTTCTTCTACATGCCACTTCACTGCCCCTTGCATTCATCCCTTCAGACATTCTAGTTGAGGATGTCCCTGCTGACTGCAGAGGGGCTTGGACTAGATGACCTTTGGAGGTCACTTCCAACCCAGACCATTCTATGAGTCTGTGATTCTCAGTCCTGCTTCTGGTCAGGTGTCCTCCATGTGCAGCCTGCCACACTGTGCTGACTTGCACAGCTTGGTGACTTCAAAAGCCTGCAGCTTGGTTACTCAAGGTTTTATTGGTTCCTCCTGGCACTCTGAGATGGACATTGATCAACTGAGTCGCGAGGGCCTCTGGTAAATGGATTACAGAGGATGACCTATGGAGGGATTAAAGGAACTTAATGTTCCCAGACTAAATGCAAGCCACAGAAGATTGGATAAATGGCTATAAATAGCTGAGAAGGGAAAAGCCAAAGATAATGTAGTGGGAGCTACATCATGGGCTACAAGTATTAGGAAATAAGGAGAAATGGTTGAGAAATGTAGGAAAAATGGAAGGGAAAAGGAGATTTAAAAGCCATAGAGATGAAAATGAAGCAATAAATGTAACTTAGACAGCAGCAAAATTTCCCAGGAGGTGCTAACATGGGACTTAGGTGATCATTGCTGGGTGGTCTCAGAGGTCCCTGCTCTATTTATAGTTGTAGCTCAGTGATGATCTCTCTCTGATGCTCCCAAGGAGAGCGTCCGCCATAGTTTGTCCACAATGAAACCCAAGTCAGCAAAGAGAACAAGGGAAGGAAAATATAGTTGGCCAGAGAACCAGATGGGCCTTTTGGTGGGTAGGTCCTGGTGTGGAGAGGTTTATCTAAGGGTCAGTGAAGTTTTCTTTACTCTTATCATTTCTCTCAAACAGCAAATCATCATCCATGGCCACACAGGGAGAGGCTGAATGAGTTACTGCAGCTTACACAGAGAGCTTGGGAGTGAATCTGTATCTTCTCATTTCACACTAGTGATGAACAGAAAAGTCTCATTAACAGAATAACAGAGTTGATAAGAATTCTCTGCTTGTTAGCTGAAATGCTGGAATGCAGGGAGGGGGAGAGGGGTTGGCAGACAGCCTTTGGATAGATAAGGAATAGCAGGCTTTTTCAGTGATTTACTTCTGTTAGTCTTGGACAAGATGATCTTTTGTATAAGATAAAGGACACCTGCATGATATGTATACTTCTGCTATTTTTAGATAGATAAGCTTTGTATAGATAGGAAGCATCTGGACCTCTGTCATTATAGACAGATAACTTTTTGTATAAAAGTTTGCCCAAAACTCTCTGAACTCACACAGGTCTTTGGAAATGATTCTACCTGTGTCAGGCGCGCCTCAATAGAAGCATAATACAAGAAACTTACTGAGTCTCTTGTGTGTCATTCTCTAAGTCACTAGAAATCTTTCCCTTCCCTTCCCTTCCCTTCCCTTCCCTTCCTTCCCTTCCCTTCCTTCCCTTCCCTTCCCTTCCCTTCCCTTCCCTTCCCTTCCCTTCCCTTCCCTTCCCTTCCCTTCCCTTCCCTTCCCTTCCCTTCCCTTCCCTTCCCTTCCCTTCCCTTCCCTTCCCTTCCCACTGAGCAGGGTGGATGCAGATTGTGATGCTGCAAGGACAGACATGATGTAAGATTATACTTTTTCTAGAGCTCATTGCTAGGAGGACACTGCAAGATGTGGTGGTCTCTCACAGATCTAGGATGACCCTTCCCTTCTTCATTTCCAGCCCAGACTTGTGTGATGTGACTGTAAAGCCACAGATTCTGTTTTATCTCCACCCAGCAAGGAGCTGCATCTCTTGTGGCTTCTCCTGACTGTCTGGAAATCTTTGATCCCTCACTCATTTAAGCAGAAGATTTCAAAGCCCTCTATAAGTAGGCTTGTTTGGCTTTTTTTTCTCCCTCCTGATAGAAGAAAGCAGAAAGACAAAAAGCAAATCACATTTCCACAGCAGAGCAGGACATGAATATTCATTCCCCAGCTGAGCTTTCCTTTACTCCTTGGTCAGCTCCTTCCAAGGAGCCAATTTGTTCCTAATAAATCCAGGAGATGGGACTTGCCTTCTCATAATAAGCCACAAGCAAAGAGCTGAGACTCCTTGCAATAGTGCTCCTTGGGGAACAAGCAATGAAACTGCTCCAGGCCCTATCCTAAGATTTCTGAGAGCAGAAAACACTTCCTGTGTGTTCCCATGGCTCAGGTGTAACCCTTTGCATGAGCACAAAGCTCTCTGACATGGCTGGGCTTCAGCAAGGTGAAAAACACCTTGAAATATCCTCTCTGAATCAGGGATATCCCTGCAAAGGACTGACCTGTTGGAGAGCAGTGCAGAGGAGAGGGACCTGTGGGTCTTGGTGGGTAGAAGGATGACCATGAACCAGCAGTGTGTCCTTGTGGACAAAAAGGCCAGTGGTATCCTGGGGTGGATTAGAAGGGCTGTGTTCAGTAGGTCAGAGAGGTTCTCCTCCCTCTCTGCTCTGCCCTGGTGAGGCCACATCTGGAATACTGTGTCCAGTTCTGGGACCCTCAGTTCAAGATGGACCTCAGGGAACTGCTTGAAAGAGTCCAGCAGAGATCCACAAAGATGCCGAAGGCAGTAGAACATCTCCCTGCTGAGGACAGGCTGAGGGAGCTGGAGTTCTGCAGCTTGGAGCAGAGGAGCCTGAAGAGTGACCTCATTCATGCTGATAAAGATGTGCAGGGCAGTGTGGGGAGGACAGAGCCAGGCTCTGCACACAGGATCACAGATCACAGGCTCACAGGATGTTAGAGGTTGGACTCTAGTGCAGGTCACACAGGAATGCATCCAGATGCTTAGAGATGTCCAATGATAGGACAAGGGGCAAGGGGTGCAAGCTGGAGCAGAGGAGGTTCCATGTTTCACTGTGAAGGTGACAAAACACTGGAGGCTGCCCAGAGAGGTTGAGGAGTCTCCTTTGGCGATATTCAAGACCCACCTGGATGTGTTCCTGTTGTGAGAAATTGTTTTTAACATTTGGCTTTCACAAGGGGAATTATTTGGGACCTTGGGGCTCGATCGTTGGGCTGATTGGTTGGTTATGGTCTGTATTGTGTGGGGTATTGGGAGAGAAAGGTGAGGCGCCAACAGGTCTAAGGACTGGCCGGGTCAAAAGTGCAGGTTTTGTCTCAGTCCTGATGGAGAGGGGTGGGAGCATACTGGGCAATATATGAATATGTACATTTTAATACATGAATATGTATGTTTGCTGTCTCTATCAGTTCACCTCGTGTTGTTGGGGTGCGTCTCTAGCAAACTCGCCATGCGCCCAGCGCTGTGTTGCCTTTATTTTATAATGAACTGGTTACGAATTTCAGCAGTGAGTTCGTTTCTCACACTGTGTAATCTGGTATAGGTGATCCTGCTCTGGCAGGGGGGTTGGACTGGGTGATCTCTTGAGATCCCTTCCAACCCCTAACACCCTGTGATCCTATGACTTTCCTCTCCTTGTTTCCACTGGGCACCTCCCTGTCTTGGGTGTTGCATAGCCTAGTAGGACTGGGAGCCCTGGACCTGCAGCTCTGTCCACAGCGTTTTCAAAACGGGCTGATGGTTTCTCACCAGGAAACATCTCGTTTCCAGGCAACAGAGCTGCAAGAGTTAAACAACCCCCTTTGATTTTCTGCAAGCAGGCAGGGGCTCGACATTGGCAGAGGAAGACAAAGGATGGGGAGAGATTCAAATGAAACCCCAAACCAGTTTCAACTCAGTTAAAGCAACTCCTGTCTTTAGGAACCAGCCCTCGGGGCTTCACCAGAGCCCTCCGGGCTTCACCAGAGCTCTGTTGTTTTCTAGTGACTCATAAATGGAGTCCAACAGTCGAACCCCCCACACCTTTTTAGGACCTGACAAAAAAGGAAGGATTATTTTCTGGCTGACACCCCTGATGCGCTTTTGCCAAGGGCTGCTTTTAGCTTTGCTGTGTAATTGCTGGCAGTGGTGAGCTAGGGGATTTGCAATGGCCCTCGGACAAGCAAGTGACACTTTTGTATGCGGCCGACTGTTTAAGGCAGGCTGTTAGGGGCTTTATTCTGTATCCTGGTTACAGCCAGACCCTTGGCTTCCTCAGGCCTCTCACAAGATGGTTTCTTTGTTTACCTGAGAGGCCTTGGCAGTTCCCTGGGGCTTTTTTTTTTCCCACAAAGCTCTGGTTTTAATTTCTTTGTTTTTTCCATCTGTCGAGGGGCAGAGCTCTGCCTGTGTTGAGACAGAGGGTCACAGCAGACACCTGCTGGCAGGTAGGAATAGAAAACAGAGGTAGGATTTCCTTTCTCATACACCCACAGAACCATGTGTAAGGATGCACAAGGACACTTTTCTGGCATATCCATCCACCCATCTCTCCATCCCTCTATCCATCTATCCATCCATGCATCCATCTATCCATCCATGCATCCATCTATCCATCACTCCATCCATCACTCCATCCATCCACCCATGCATCCATCCATGCATCCATCTAACCATCTATCCATCCATGCATCCATCCCTCCATCCATTCATCCATCCATCTATCCATCCATCTATCCATCCGTGCATCCATGTATCCATTCATCCACCCATCTACCTATCCATCCATCCCTCCCTCCCTCCATCCATGCATGCCCAGCCAGAGCTGTGTGGTTTCTCCTCTATAGAATCATGCAATCATAGAATCATAGATTGGTCCAGGATGGAATGGACATTTGAAGGTCATCTAGTCCAAATTCCCCTGCAGTCAACAGGGACATCTTCATCTGGAGCAGGCTGCTCAGAGCCCCATCCAATCTGACACGGTTCCAGAGGGAGGGTTTCTACTACCTGTCTGGGCAACCTGGAACAGGGTCTCACCACCTTCATGGTGAATTTCTTCCTTCTATCTAATCTGAATCTCCTGTCTTTCAGTTTCAAACCATCACCCCTTGTCCTGTCACAACAGGCCCTGATAAAGAGTCTGTCCCCAGCTTTCCTGTAGCCCTCCATGAAATAGTGCAAGGCCACCAGAAGGTCTCCCTGGAGCCTTCTCCAAGTTGAACAGCCCCAACTCTCCCAGCCTGGCCTCACAGCAGAGGGCTTCCAGCCCTCCCAGCATGGCTGTGGCCTCCTCTAGCCCTGCTCCAACAGGTCCCTGCCTGTGCTGTGTTGAGGCTTCCAGAGCTGCCCCAGCACTGCAGGTGGGGTCTGAGCAGAGCACAGCAGAGGGGCAGAATCCCCTCCCTGCTCCTGCTGCCCACACTGCTGGGGATCAGCCCAGCACAGGGCTGGCTCTGGGCTGGCAGTGCATGTCCAGCTTCTCATCCCCATAGTCAGCCGTAAAACATCTTTGCACTGCTTGCTGGCCTCCTGGGCTGAGATTGAAGCCCACCACATCACATCACCTGCAAATACAAATGTTCTGCTCCTGCTTGCCTCTTCTGCTTGTCCCTTTCTACCATGCTCAGGGTGGTTTGTAGGGGAATGGGAAAATAAAGCCTGGCTCACACACACAGATGTTTCGTCCTCTCTGCAGAAACCCAAACACTGCAAAATCTGCAAGAGACAGACACTTGAAGGCAGGGCTGAGGCTTGAAGAGAGTCTGCTTCTCAGATTTGAGTGGCAAAAGCATGAAATCATAGGTTCATAGAGTGCAGCAGGTAGGAAGAGACTCTTCAAGGTCATCTAATTCAAGCCCTCAGAGTGAACAGGGACATCCCCAACTAGATCACTTTACTCTGAGCCACATCAAGCCTGACCTTGAATGTTTCCAGGGATGGCACCTCCTCCACATTTGTGGACAGTTCATTCCAGTGTTTTACCAATCTCATAGTAAAGAACTTCCTCCTGATGTCCAACCTAAATCTGCCCTGCTCCAGTTTCAAACCATTGCCCCTTGCCCTGTCACCCCAGGCCCTTTTAAACCTCCCCTCCCCAGCCTTTCTGTAGGTGCCCTTCAGATACTGAAATACAGCTCTAAAAGCCTCCCTGGAGCCTTCCCTTCTCCAGGATGAACAGCCCCAACTCTCCCAGCCTGTTTTCATAGGAGAGGTGCTCCAGCCCTGTGACCATCTTTGTGGCCCTCCTCTGGACCTGCTCCATCAGGTCCGTGTCCTTTTTGTGTTGAGGACTCCAGAGCTGGACACAGCACTCCAAGTGAGGTCTCACCAGAGCAGAGGGGCAGGATACCCTCTCTCCATCTCTGGCCACATGCTTTTGATGCAGCCCAGGCTGCCACTGGCCTTTGAGGCTTCAAGTGCCCATTGCTGGCCTATGTCCAACTTCTCATCCCCCAGTATTCCCAAGTCCTTTTCTGCAGGGCTGCTCTCAATTGATTGATAACGAGGATTGATAACAAGGATTACCTTGACCCAGCTCCTGAACCTTGGACTTTGCCTTGTTGAACCTCATGAGGTTCTCCTGAGCCTGCTTTTCTAGTCTGCCTAGGGCAAACCCTCACTGTCTAACCACAATGTGAGTCATGTTGGCATAAAGCTGATCACACCTCCTGGCAGTGCCCTGTACAGGAAGGTGGCCATGGGGCAGCCACCAGCACCACTGTACTTTGCACAATCTCTGTGCAGCACAACTGGGTAAATACTGACAGGTGACTTTGCACTTTGCATTTGCCACCTGCAGAGCTTCCTTCTCCTTTGGAGACCTGCACACCAAGCCCAAGATGAAGATTGAGTTTGCTCCCCGCTCTTTGCCACTCCAGAGAAGGCTTCAGACAGCATCAGTGGCTCAATGGGTCTTCAGCTTTGTGTGTCTAGGTAAGAGACAACTCCTTTTCCTTCTTTGAGAATCGCAGAACGGTTTGGGTTGGAAGGGAACTTTGCTAATCCAGTCCAACACCCCTGTAGCAAGCAGTGACATCTTCAACCAGATCAGAGAGTTGGAGTTGTTCAGTCTGGAGAAGAGAAGGCTCCCAGGAGACCTTATTGTGGCCTTCCAGTATCTGAAGGGGGCTACAGGAAAGCGGGGGAGGGACTTTTGAGGGTGTCAGGGAGTGATAGGACTGGGGGGGATGGAGCAAAACTAGAAGTGGGGAAATTGAGACTGGATGTTAGGAAGAAGTTGTTCCCCATGAGGGTGGTGAGACACTGGCACAGATTGCCCAGGGAGGTGGTGGAAGCCTCATCCCTGGAGGTTTTGAAGGCCAGGCTGGATGTGGCTCTGAGCAACCTGCTGTAGTGTGAGATGTCCCTGCCCATGGCAGGGGGGTTGGAACTGTATGATCCTTGAGGTCCCTTCCAACTCTAACAATTCTATGATTCTACTCCAGCTGGAGGGGAAATCCTGGAATAGCAGTGGTGGCACAGATCGCTGAGCTAGCACAAAGCACACTGATGGCAGGGCAGATGGTGTCATCCCATCCTTGTGTTATTAACCTTGAGTTCTTCTAGTGCAGAGGAGATCCCTGCTGTGATCAACCTTCTTATGCACACTGTACACCAGCTTGCTGGAGGAGACATGGGTGTTGTTCACAGGGGAGGGAAGATCTGGCAAAAGCCATGCAGCCCTGGATCCTATCAGCCAGAATGGGACATTCTGGGGTGCTCTGTATCTCCCTCCTTGCTCTTGTGCTTGGTTTTCCTTCCCTGGTTCCTGGATGGGGTGACATGTAGTGGAGATATGGCTATGGTGTTCATCAGGGATAGACCAATCATGGAATTATAGAGTCATAGAATGGTTTGGGTTGGAAGGGACCTCCAAAGGTCATTCAGTCCAACCCCCTCTGCAGTCAGCAGGGACATCTTCAGCTAGATCAGGTTGCCCTGGGCCTTTTTGAGCCTCACCTTGAATAGCTCCAGGCATGGGGTCTCAACTATCTCCCTGGGCAACCTTTCTCATTTCCAGCAAGGATGCAGCCTGGGCTTACAGAGCTTTAATAGCGTTTTCCAGT
Source organism: Melanerpes aurifrons (assembly GCA_011125475.1). Lineage (NCBI taxonomy): Eukaryota > Metazoa > Chordata > Aves > Piciformes > Picidae > Melanerpes > Melanerpes aurifrons. Next base: position 10,042,356 of record WWNC01000046.1, on the reverse strand, counting down.
AAAACAACTTGCCCTGTCATTTTGTCCCTTCTTGGCATCAGGTTTGAGCTGGGCCTTGATTCTTTAGTGGTGGAAGTGGCTGCTGGAGCCAGCAGAAAGCCAGAAAATGGTCAGGAGGGAGGAATAAAATCATAGCATTGTTAGGGTTGGAAGTGACCTCAAGGAGGGTAGAAGGGAGCTGCTTGAAAGGCAAGGCTCTGCCTCCTGCAGGGAAATGTAACTTGGTCCAAATCAGGATGAATCCAAAGCCACACCTGCTCCATGTCTGCTCTTCCAGAGATTGTTTGCTTTCCCTAGAATACTTTGATTTGGGGGTGGTATTGTGGGATGTGTTGTGAAACAAAACCCAGTTAAGAAATGGTAGAAGAAAGGCACTGGGAAGCTGCTAACCAAACTTTCTGGAGTGATTCCAGTAGTTGATGGCACTCATTTGATGAAGTTTTGGGGGTGTTTTAAGCCTGGAGCTTTCCATTCAGAAGCTTTCCACCAGTTTGACCCCTGTGAAAGCTCAGTGCTGAAGGATATCCTGAATTTCAGCTAAACACCTTGTGCTATGCTCACTTCGAACCCTCAGGCACAGAGATCAGCCTTTCCACGGGCAGGGTTTGGCCACCAGCTACTCCATTCTCTCTCAGGCAGGATTGTCCTGCTGCTGCCAGAAAAGGGCTGCTGAAAACACAGCCACAAGCTGCTGCCAGAGACCCCAGCAGCTGCTGCCTGCAGGCAGCTGTTGCCATGGTTGTGCAAATGCATCCTGTGAGAAGGCAGGCATGGGGTGAGGGATTCATTCACTCACCACGGGGGGGCTGGATGAGTGCAGCAACTCCACCCTGGTGCTTTCCCAACAGAGCAGCGTTGTCCGTGCTGCTGGTTTCCTTGAGGATGCTCCCAGCAAGGGCACTGAGAATAAAACAGGTGACGTTTTGCCACTGGTTAGGGCTGGGCTGGCCATTAGACAAGTGACAGAGAATCTTTGGTAACACTTCTCCCTTCCCCCTTCCCAATGGGAGGGGAAAGGGAATTAGGGGTTAGAAAAGAAAGCTGAAACAGCTTTCATGAAAAGAAGAACAATAAATATAGAGAATAAGTTCAATAATCATTAAGTAGACTTAATTATTATTGATAATTATTAATGATAATAAATGGTAATTTAAAATATGTTTTTATATCTGTACAAACTATAGATACAAACAGATACAAACCCAGCCCCTGAAGGCAATTACCTCATCATCACTGATGCTGTGGTAGGCACTGGGGAAGTCCCAGCCTGGGCTCGGCACCAAATAGGAACCAGATTCAGGAGCTGGATTCAAAAACTGGATTCATAGAATCATAGAATTGTCAGGGTTGGAAGGGACCTCAAGGATCAGCCAGTTCCAACCCCCATGCCATGGGCAGGGACACCTCACATTACAGCAGGTTGCTCACAGCCACATCCAGCCTGGCCTTCAAAGCCTCCAGGCATGAGGCTTCCACCACCTCCCTGGGCAACCTGTGCCAGTGTCTCACCACCCTCATGGGGAACAACTTCTTCCTAACATCCAGTCTCAATTTCCCCACTTCTAGTTTTGCTCCATTCCCCCCAGTCCTATCACTCCCTGACACCCTCAAAAGTCCCTCCCCAGCTTTCCCGTAGCCCCCTTCAGATGCTGGAAGGCCACAATAAGGTCTCCTGGGAGCCTTCTCTTCTCCAGACTGCACAACCCCAACTCTCTCAGTCTGTCTCCATAGCAGAGCACCTCCAGCCCTCTGCTTATCCTCGTGGCCCTGCTCTGGACACCTTCTAGCACCTCCAGATCCTTCCTGGCACAGAGGCTCCAGAACTGGACACAGTGCTCCAGGTGTGGTCTCAGCAGAGTGGAGCAGAGGGGCAGAGTCCCCTCCCTGGCCCTGCTGGCCACACTTCTCTTGCTGCAGCCCAGGCTGTGGCTGGCTTTCTGGGCTGCAAGTGCTCACTGCTTGTTCCTGTTGAGCTTCTCCTCCCCCAGCACCCCCAAGGCCTTTTCTTCAGGGCTGATTCAAGAACAAAAGGATCAGGTTCAAAGGCAAAACAGGGAGAGTCCTTCTTGGCCACCAATCAGTGAAGAAGAGGCTCGACCCTGGTGATCCCTCACCTGTATAGTGCTTCAGGAGCTTATGGACTGGGGTTGAAGGCAGAAGGGACAGAGCCTCCTCAGACACTGAAGAAGCTTGACCCAGGTGATCTGTCAGTTTGATCCTGAAGATGATATCCATGGGATGGAATCCCTTGTTGGTCAGTTTAGGGTCACCTCTCCACTTTGCACCCACTGGTGCTACCTCTGACTTACTGCACCCCAGCTTGGCACACAATGTTCAGCAGCACCCTTGGTCTGCACAGGAGCAAGTCTCAGCCAGAGCCTTTCTGCAGCCCAACCCTTGGCAGTAACTTTCCCCACCAGCTTCTCACTGCTAGAGAGCCCTTGGTTGTGCAAACCTGTCCTGAACTTCAGAAACTGCCCTCACTGAGCAGAGCCTGAGCCAAGAAGCCAAATCCCTGAGCAGAACCAGTGCTGTTATAGCTCACACCAGGAAACATTTGCTTCAGATGCTGACAGCTGCTGGAAGGAGAGTGCATGGTGCATGGTGCAAGAATGGGATGCAGGTCATGGAGTGGGGACCCCATCACACTTCCCTTTGCAGGATCCCTGAGCTGACCAGTGCCCCCTTTTAAAACAACAGAGCCAAGCTTCTGCAGGGCACCAAAACCAGTGCCCAAACCTATGCACTGCTTCCTACTGTCTCTCATTTTCACTGTCTCTATGCACTCAAGCTTGGGCTCCAGGCACACTATGTAGAAATATCACTGTAGGGCTGAACCCATGCAAGCAAACTTCCTCTTCTACTCTGCTCAGCCCCCTCTACTGGACCCTGCTGTACTCTGCTAGCAGAGACCCCACCTGCAGTGCTAGGCCAGCTCTGGAGGCCTCAGCACAGACAGGGACCTGTTAGAGGAGGGCTGTAGGAGGCCACAGCCATGCTGGGAGGGCTGAAAGCCCTCTGCTGTGAGACCAGGCTGGGAGAGTTGGGGTTGTTCAGCATGGAGAAGAGAAGGCTCCAGGGATACCTTCTGGTGGCCTTGCAGGACTTAAAAGATGCTGATAAGAGATGGGGACAGACCTTTTACTGGGGCCTGTTATGACAGAACAAGGGGTGGTAGCTTAAAACTGAAAAAGAAGGATTCAGACTAGATACAAGGAAGACATTTTTACAGTGATGGAGGTGAGACCCTGGTCCAGGCTGCCCAGAGAGGCCTATACCTGGAATCATTCCAGGTCAATTTGGATGGGCAACCTGGTGTATCTGAAGATGGTCTGTGCTGACTATAGGGGATTGGACTGGATGACCTTTAAAGTCCCTTCCAATCCAATCCTCTGCTGTGAGGCCAGGCTGAGAGAGTTGGGATTGTTCTTGTGGTCTTCCAGGACTCAAAAAGGCCAAGAAAAAGATGAGGACCAATTTTTGAGAAGGGTCTGTGGTGACAGGACAAGGGGTGATGGTTTGAAACTAAAAGAGGGAAATATAAACTGGATAGAAAGAAGACATTTTTCACACTGAGGGTGGTGAGACCTTGGCCCAGGTTGTCCAGAGGGCTGGTAGATATCCCATCCCTGGGAGCAGGTCAGGTTGGATGGGCTGTAGATATCCCATCCCTAAGAACAGGTCAGGTTGGATGGGCTGTAGATATCCCATCCCTGAGAGCAGGTCAGGTTGGATGGGCTGTAGATATCCCATCCCTGAGAACAGGTCAGGTTGGATGGGGCTCTGTGTAGCCTGCTCCAGTTGAAGATGTCCATGCAGACTGCAGGGAGGTCATACTGGATGACCTCTAAAGGTGTCTTCCAACCCAAAGCAGTTCATGATTCTGTGAAACCCAAGGCAGGGGCAGGAGGTCTGTGCACACCTTCTGTGTAGATCCAGCACACAGCACCCAGCCTTTGAACCCTTTCAATCAGTGGAGTTGGCTCAAAGGCCACACAGTGCCAACCTAAGACAAACCACCTGGAAAGCAGAACATAGTCCATAATCATGGAATCAGAGAATGGTTTGGGTTGGAAGGGACTTCCAAAAGTCATCCAGTCCAACCCCCTCTGCACTCACCAGGGACATCCTCAACTAGCTCAGGTTGCCCAGAGCCTTGTTGAGCCTCACCTTGAATATGTCCAGGGATGGGGTCCCCAAACTCCTCCCTGGGCAACCTGTTCCAGTGCTATAACCACAGAGCCTTGTTATAACCACATCTCACCTCCATTTGTGTATTCATTGAGCCTACATCCCCCATGGAGGGGCTTGACCAAGCTGGAGATTGAAACTAGGTGGTCCCTTCCAACCCAACTCACTCTACAATTCTAAGCTGGAGAGCTTGTCTGACTCTGCATTGCTGTGGCAGATGATGGGGCTCAAAGATGGGTTTGTAGCAAGCCAAGGACTTGCAGGGTTGCCCCCATCCCCATCCTGACACGTTGTCATCTCTTCCAGCAGCACTTCCAAGATCTGACAGCCCTCTGCAGGCTGCCTTGTGGGCACTGTGGGTTGTACCTAGGCTGAAGTTTGGCCCCAGGATGGAGATATCTGCTGAGATTCGCTGGCCCAGTGCCTAATGCCATGTTTACAATGGCCTTTAAAGTGTTTGTCTGGCAGGTAGCCCAGCAAATGACAGTTGTTTGTAGGAGAGCAGATCTTGAGGGTAGTATGGCACTCGTCTGAGCAGCTCTGAAGTAGATCCCAGCTCAGAAAATTTCATTGCTTCTGATTTCTTCAAGGGAAGGAAGCAATGACCATAGAGAACAGCCTCACAACAAGCAAATATTAATGTTTGCCACATATCCCTCCAGCCCTGTCCTGCAGAAAAGAAGCAGAGGAAGCAAGGAGGTGGTAGACGTCCCAGACTGGATGTGGCTCTGAGCAACCTGATCTGGTGTGAGGTGTTCCTGCCCATGGCAGGGGGTTTGGAACTGGATGATCCTTGAGGTCCCTTCCAACTCTGACAATTCTATGATTCTATCCCTGAGAACAGGTCAGGTTGGATGGGGCTCTGTGCAGCCTGATCTAGTTGAAGATGTCTCTGCAGACTGCAGGGGGGTTAGACTGGATGACTCTGCAGCCTCCAGCTCTGTCCTGCAGAAAAGAAGCAGAAGCAGCAAGGAGGTGGCTTTAGGCTCTCCTTGCTGCTCTACCTCTAGGAGATGATCCATAAAGGAGGGAGAATGTGTGGATTCAGGAATGCCCTCTGGTGTGGATTTAGGAAAGACTTGGGATTTGCAGGAGTAGAAACCAAACCCTGACTTTGCTCCTGGTGCACAGGTCCCTCCTTCTAGCCCTTACCTCGAATGGATACAGAATTTGGCCCTGTCTTGGGTGGGATGGGTTTTTTTCAGCAGCTTGGAGAACAAGACGACTCTGTGATGTGAAGAGTCACCTGTGTAACCTAAACCAGGCTGGGTCAGTGCCAGTTAAGGGACCCTGGAGTCAGTTTGCAGAGCATAAAGTCCTGGGCAATGGGGTTGGTGATGGTCCCAGCCAGAAGACCTGAAAAGCACAAAGTCCTGGACATCAGGGCTGGTGGTGGACCCAGACAAAGGACTTGACATGGTTGTCAGGAAGCAGTGATACAGCTTTGTGCCAAATATCTTGCCAATAGTGGTCCAGATAAGATAAGTCAGACCAGATAAGGTCTAACTGATAAGATCCCACTGCCTCTACCATGTTTTCATTGGAGAGTTAGAGGGCATCACAAACAGATGTCTGCAATTAGGTTGGAAAGGGGAACAGCAACCTCCCTTGATCCAGGCAGTCATGGTGATTCCCCCTCACACATCAGGCAGTGGTGCAGAGGGTTCCCTTTTTGACAAGAGGAGATTGGATGTGGCACTTGGTGCCATGGTTTAGTCACGAGGTCTGTGGTGGTAGGTTGGACTCGATGATCTTTGAGGGCTCTTCCAACCCTGGTGATACTGTGATACTGTGATTCTGTGAAAATACAGCCCCAAAAGTAATCAGAAATAGTAGTCAGTGTGGAATCAGAAAGGGGAAATGATGCCTGACCAATCTGACAGCCTCCTGCAATGCTGTGAGTGGCTGGGCAGATGAGGGGAGGGCAGTGGATGTTGTCTACCTTGGCTTCAGCAAGGCTTTGGGCACTCTCTCCCATAACATCCTCATGGGTAAGCTTAGGAAGTGCAAGTTGGAGGAGTGGATGGAGAAGTGGCTGAAGGACAGAGCTCTGAGGGCTGTGATCAGTGGTGCAGAGTCTACTTAGAATCATAGAATCACCAAGGTTGGAAAAGACCTCAAAGATCATCAAGTCCAACTCGTCACCACAGACCTCATGCCTAGACCATGGCACCAAGTGCCATATCTAATCTCCTCCTGAACACCTTCAGGGATGGTGACTCCACCACCTCCCTGGGCAGCACATCCCAATGGTGACCAACTCTCTCAGTGAAGAACTTTCTCCTCATCTTGAGCCTATACTTCCCCTGGCACAGCTTGAGGCTGTGTTCTCTTGTTCTGTTGTTGGTTGCCTGGGAGAAGAGACCAACCCCCTCCTGGCTACAACCACTCTTCAGGTAGTTGTAGACAGCAAGAAGGTCTCCCCTGAGCCTCCTCTTCTCCAGGCTAAACAACCCCAGCTCCCTCAGCCTCTCCTCACAGGGCTGTGTTCAAGGCTTCTCCCCAGCCTTGTTGCCTTTCTCTGGACACATTCAAGTGTCTCAATGTCTTTCTTAAATTGAGGGGCCCAGAACTGGACACAGTACTTGGAGGCCTGCAGTGTCCCCCAGGGGTCAGGACTCAGTCTGGTCATGTTCAATATCTTCATCAACAACCTGGTTGAAGGGACAGAGTGGAGCCTCAGCCAGTTTGCTGATGATACCAAACTGGGAGGGGTGGCTGACACCCTGTCAGGCTGTGCTGCCAGCTGTGAGACCTGGCCAGGCAGGAGAGCTGGAAGGAGAGGAAGCTCATGAAATTCAACAAGGGCAAGTGTAAGATCCTGCACCTGGGGAGGAAGAACCCCAGGGGAGACCTGTTGGAAAGCAGCTCTGCAGAGAAGGACCCAAGAGTCCTGGTAGGTAGCAAGTTCAGCATGAACCAGCAATGTGCCCCTGTGGCCCAAAGACCATTGGTGTCCCAGGGTGCACTAAGAAAAGTGTGGCCAGCAGGTGAAGGGAAGTTCTCCTCCCCCTCTACTCTGCCCTAGGGAGGTCAAGCCTGGGGTCCTGTGTCCAGCTCTGGGCTGCCCAGTTCAAGAGCGACAGGGAACTGCTGGAGAGAGTGCAGTGGAGTCTCGGAAGATGCTGAGGGACCTGGTGCAGCTCTGTGAGGAGGAAGGGCTGAGAGACCTGAGGCGACTGGACTAGATGATTTCCAGAATTCCCTTCTAACCCCCAGCATTCTGTCATTCTGTGAAGGTTGGGATAGGTTTGGATACAGCCATCAGGATTTAGCTGTACCTTGACTGGAACTTTCCTGTTTCCTTGGTGCCATTCACAGCAACTTTGAGACTGAAGGTCCAGCCTGGGAATGGAATGGTCCATTTGGGGGTCAGGAATGGGGTCCTTTCCCACAGCAACCAGGACAACAGGACGTGTTCCAAGCACACACAAAAAGGGATCATCTTAAGATTGAGTGGAGGTCACTGTGTGCAAATTCTGAATTGCAACAGAATGGAGGCAGAAATTAATTATAATGTGTAATGATTAATATAATCATTACAATGGCAAGATAAAGCCTCCCTTGAATGATAAGTGCCTGAATTTGGACCAGAACAACTCCTTCATCTTGCAGAATGTACTTTGAGCTTTGCATGGTAAGATGAAAAGAGAATGAAGCCTTGCACTCTCTTGCAGCAATCACCTGGCTCCTGGGTGCAGCAAACTGGCAGTCTCCAACAGTGTTGATTTGTCATCTAGACCCTGGAGCTGCATTGCATAGATCCATAGAGTGGATTGGGTTGGGTTGGAAGAGACATTAAGGATCATCTGGTTCCAACCCCCATGCCACAGGCAGAGACACCTTCCACTAGCCCAGGTTGCTCAAGGCCTCATTCAGCTTGGGCTTGAACACCTCCAGGGTGATGGCATCCATGACCTCCCTGGGCAACCTGTTCCAGTGTCTCCCCACTCTCATGGTAATGAATTTCTGCCTAAATCTCCCCTCTTCCAGCTTAAATCCATTCTTCTTGGCCTAATTACCTTTCATGCTGTATTTTGCTCTCATCAAGAGTTATAAAGACCAGATAGGAGCAGTGGCTTGTTCTGACCCGAAGGATTCACACAGTACCACAGAACATTAGAGGTTGGAAGGGACCTCCAGAGTTCAGAGTCCAACCCCCCCTGCCACAGCAGCATCTCCCAGGGTAGTCTGCACAGGAAGGCATCCAGGTGGGTTTGGAAAGTCTCCAGAGAAGGAGACTCCACAACCTCTCTGGGCAGTCTGCTCCAGGGCTCTGGCACCCTCATTGTAAAGAACTTTCTCCTCATATTGAGTTGGAACCTCCTGTGTTCTAGTTTTATATCCATTACTCCTTGTCCTATTATTGGGTGTCACTGAGAAGAGCCTGCCCCCCTCCTCCTGACACCCACCCCTCAGATATTTACAGACATTGATCAGATCCACTCTCAGCCTTCTCTTCTCCAGATTAAACAGCCTCAGGGCTCTCAGTCTTTCTTCACAGCAAAGATGTTCAAGTCTCTTAATCATCCTTGGGGCTCTTTGTCGGACCCTCTCTAGCAGTTCCCTGTCTTTCTCAAATTAGGAAGCCCTAAACTGGACACAGGATTGCAGCTGTGGTCTCACCACGGCTGAGCAGAGGGGCAGAAGAACCTCCCTGGCCCTGCTGGCCACACTTCTCTTGCTGCACCCCAGGATGCCATTGGCTCTCTTGGCCACCAGGACACATTGCTGTCCCCTGCAGCACTTGCTGCCCACCAGCACTCCAAGGTCTTTCTCCATGGAGCTGCTCTCCAGCAGGGCAGCCTCTAACCTGTCCTGGTGCCTGTTGTTGTTCCTCCCCAGATGCAGATTCATTGCAGGTTAGGCTTTTAGAGGGACAGATGAAAGGGACACAGCTCTTCCCAGGGACTTTTTAGGATGGCAACTTGGTGGCCATCAACACTTCCCAGGCTCTGCAGGCAGGCAGTGATGGGCTTGAGGGGTTTTTGATCTACCAGGTGATGCTTCTTTGCACACAGAATTTTCTTGTCCTGTTCCTGTGCCAAAACACAAAGCACAGGAGGGAGGTGGGAAGTAGAGGGCAAAGCCAAGCATTAATTGGAAGTGGCTCAGAAAATTCTCTAATGTCTTGGGAAAGTCCCAAATCAGGGAATGGAGTTGAGCTTTCTTATAAAATTTGAGATGACATTGAGCTGAAAGAACTCAAAAAATCCTCTAGAGGCTGGGACTGGAGCTGAGAGTGAACCTAAGAAGTGGAGGAAAAGGTCCAAAATCAATAAGGAAAAAAAAAATCAATAAAGAGTAAAACCTTCTAAATGGGAAGATAAGAAGTCAAAAATCAAGGCTACAACTGAAATGATAAATGGATAGCACAGGACAAAGCTAGTGAGGACTCTATAGGCAGAGGACGGTTCTCCACTTTGCTGCCATTTCAGGGAGGTGGTAGAGTCACCATCCCTGGAGGTGTCAGAACAGAACAGAACAAACCAGCTTGGAAGAGACCTTCAAGATCATCGTGTCCAACCTATCATCCAACACCACCTAATCAACTAAACCATGGCACCAAGCACCCTATCAAGTCTCCTCCTGAATACCTCCAGTGATGGTGACTCCACCACCTCCTTGGGCAGCACATTCCAATGGCAAATCACTCTCTCTGTGTAGAATTTCTTCCTAACATCCAACCTAAACCTCCCCTGGCACAGCCTGAGACTGTGTCCTCTTGTTCTGCTGCTGGTTGCCTGGGAGAAGAGACCAACCTCTGCCTGTCTACAACCTCCCTTAATGTAGTTGTAGAGAGCAATAAGGTCTCCCCTGAGTCTGCTCTTCTCCAGGCTAAGCAACCTCAGCTCCCTCAGCCTGTCCTCACAGGGCTGTGCTCCAAACCCCTCACCAACTTTGTTGCCCTTCTCTGGACTCGTTCCAGCAAGTCAACCTCCTTCCTAAACTGAGGGGCCCAGAACTGGACACAGGACTCAAGGTGTGGCCTAACCAGTGCAATGTACAGAGGCAGAATGACCTCCCTGCCCCTGCTGGCCACACTGTTCTTGATGCAGGACTGGATGCCATTGTCCCTCTTGGCCACCTGGGCACACTGCAGGCTTACGTTCAGCCTACCATCAACCACTACCCCCAGGTCCCTCTCTGCCTGGCTGCTCTCCAGCCACTCTGACCCCAGCCTGTAGTACTGCCTGGGGTTGTTGTGGCCAATGTGCAGCACCTGGCACTTGGATGTGTTCAATCTCCTGCCCTTGGACTCTGCCCATCTGTCCAGCCTGTCGAGGTCTCTCTGCAGAGCCTCTCTACCCTCCAGCAGATCAACTCCTGCCCCCAGCTTGGTGTCATCAGCAAATTTACTGATGATGGACTCAATCCCCTTGTCCAGATCATCAATAAAGATGTTGAAGAGCACAGGGCCCAGCACTGATCCCTGGGGCACACCACTGGTGACTGGCTGCCAGCTGGATGTGGCACCATTCACCACCACTCTCTGAGCTCGGCCCTCCAGCCAGTTCCTAACCCAGCTCAGAGTGCTGCTGTCCAAACCATGGGCTGACAGCTTGGCCAGCAATTTGCTGTGGGGGATGGTGACAAAGGCCTTGCAGAAGTCCAGGTATACTACAGCCACAGCCTGCCCCACACCCACCAGGCGGTCACCTGATCAGAGAAGGAGATCAGGTTGGTCAGACAGGAACTGCCCCTCTTAAATGCATGCTGGCTGGGCCTGATCCCTTGATGTTTGAGATATGTCTGGATACAGAACTTCAGGACGTGGTGTACTGGTCTCAGGTTGATAGCTGCACTCAATCTTAGAGGTCTCTTCCAACCAAAACTGCTCTATGCTTCTGTGATTATTGCTGCAGAGATCAGCCTCACTCCAGAGAAGAGCCAGAGGTGAAAGAGATAAAGATCCATGAGGATACTCTGAGAAGTCTGTCAGACTCGTGGGAAAAGGGGGACAGGGTGACCATTGGAGAAATAGGTGATTGCTGCAAGGAGGATGCTTAGTTCTCCTCCAGGTTCCTGAGGCAGATAGGAAAGAATCCATCCCTCTGTCAATAATGCCTTCACACTGGAGAAATAATTCAGCAGCAAGCCCAGTGAAGGCCTGGGATCCATCTCAGGTCCACATAGAATAATTTCAAGTGGCTGGAAAGCTGTGTGGCAGAAAGGGACCTGGGGGTGCTAATGCACAAGCAGCTGAAGAGGAACCAGCAGTGTGCCCAGGTGGCCAAGAAAGCCAAAGGCCTCCTGGCTGGCATCAGCAATGCTGTGTCCAGCAGGAGCAGGGAGGGGATTGTCCCCTGGGACTCAGCTCTGGTCAGGCCACACCTCCAGTGCTGTGTCCAGCTTTGGGCACCTCAATGCAGGAGAGATGTGGAGGTGCTGGAGCCAGGGCAGAGGAGGGCAAGGAAGCTGTGAAGGGCCTGGAGAGTAAATGTGATGGAGAGCAACTGAAGGAGCTGGGGATGGTTAGTTTGGAGAAGAGGAGGCTGAGGGGAGACCTCATTGCTGTCTACAACTACCTGAAAGGAGGTTGTGGAGAGGCTGCTGCTGGTTTCTTCTCCCAGGTCATTAGTGACAGAACAAGAGGGAATGGCCTCAAGCTGCGACTGGGTAGTTTTAGACTGGACAGCTGGACAGTAGGAAACATTTCTTCATGGCAGGAGTGGTCAGGCACTGGAATATGCTGGGCAGGGAGGTGATTGAGTCCCCAGCCCTGGACGTGTTTCAAGGTGGTTTGGAGCTATGGTTTAAGAGTGACCTTTGCAGAGTAGAGTTCTGGGTTGGACTTGGTGATCCTGAGGGTCTTTTGCAACCTGAATGTTTCTGTGGGTCTGTGAATCATTCATCTCCCAGAGTCCACCCAACCCAACTGCCAACTCACTGCTGGCTCTTCTCTCAGCACAGTGCTGCGTGGTTGCCTTCATCGGCCTCCTCTTCACTCGGTTTTGGCTGGTCACTGTCCTCTACTCTGTGTGGTGGCTGCTAGACAGGGAAAAACCCAGGACTGGTGGGAGGAGGATCCACTTCTTGAGGAACTGCGTGGTCTGGAGGTACATGAAGGACTATTTCCCCCTCACGGTAAGTGACACCAACCCCTCAAGCTCGGAGAGGATTCAGGGACAAAATTTGCCTTGATATTTGGAAGCAATCTAGGACCAGCAGTTGTGGCATGGGTTGCTGGTAGGTCATTGTTGAAGGATTGTCTTTCCAGCTTTCTGCAAGACCTGAACAATAAGGGCAACAAAGAGAATATGAGAAGGGCCAACAAAGCTGGGGAGAGCACAGCCCTATGAGGAGAGGCTGAGGGAGCTGGGGTTGCTTAGCCTGGAGAAGAGGAGGCTCAGGGGAGACCTCATTGCTCTCTACAACTACCTGAAGGGAGGTTGTAGCCAGGTGGGGGTTGGTCTCTTCTCCCAGGCAACCAGCAGCAGAACAAGAGGACACAGTCTCAAGTTGTGCAGGGGGAAGTTTAGACTTAATCTTAGAAAAAAATTCTTCTCAGAAAGAGAGATTGGCCCTGGGAATGTGCTGCCCAGGGAGGTGGTGGGGTCAGCATCCCTGGAGGAGTTTAAGAAAAGCCTGGATGAGCCACTTAGTGCCATGGTCTGGTTGAGCCACTTAGTGCCATGGTCTGGTTGATTAGATAGGATTGGGTGATTGGTTGGACTTGATGATCTTGAAGGTCTCCTCCAAGCTGGTTGATTCTGTGGTTGCGTAAAAATGTTGACCATCATATTCATAACCACACCCTCCAATCAGCTGCCTTTTGCACCCCCAGTGAACCTTGCTGCATTCCAGCAGTTAGGGAACACAGAATGGTCTGGGTTGGAAGGGACCTCCAAAGGTCATTCAGTCCAATCCCCTCTGCACTCAGCAGGGACATCCTCAACTAGAACAGGTTGCCCTCACCTTGAGTATCTCCAGGGATGAGGCCTCAACCACCTCCCTGGGCAACCTGTTCCAGTGTTCCAGTGCACTCATGGTGCAGAACTTGTTCCTCACATGCAATCTAAATCTGCTTTCCTCTGGTTTGAAGCCATTGCTCCTTGTCCTGTCACTGCAGGCACTGGAAGGCTTCTATTAAGTCTCCCCAGTATCTGCTCTTCTCCAGGCTGAACGCCCCCAGCTCCCTCAGCCTGTCCTCATAGCAGAGATGCTCTAAGCCCCTGATAATTTCCATGACCCTCCTCTGGACCTGCTCCATCAGCTCCACATCCTTCCTGTATCGAGGGCTCCAGACCTGGATGTATTTCTCCATGTGAGGTCTCCCCAGAGCAAAGTGACAGAATCAACTGTCTCATAGAATCCTCATTGAGAAGAACTTTGGTAATGTCTCCTGATTTACTTTGGTACAGATGACTGATCTTTGCCTCCCTACTCAGCACTGGTCAGGCCACTGGAATGTTATCTTCTCTTACAAAAAACAGATGAGGACAGGTGGGAGAAGGTCCAGAGAAGGGACACCAAGGTGATTCAAGGACCGAGAAGCTGCCATGTGAGGAAAGGTTGAGGTAACTGGGTTTGTTCAGTCCCATTTGAAGGCCACAATTCAGGACAATATTGACCCTAGTGCTGCAGGTAAAATGGGGACTTTGCTAAGCCGCAACTTGGTTACATAGGCAGTGTGTCCCAGTAAAGGTTGCTCCTTTCCATCAGAGTGGAAACACTGCTCAATATCAGGGCAAACTACATCACCCCAGAAGAGCAACATCATTGGGAGACCCCACCTTGAATACTGCATCCAGTTCTGGTGTCCTCAGGATAAGAAAGGCACAGAGCTGTTGAAGTGAGTCCAGAGGAGGCCACAAAGATGATCCAAGGGCTGGAGCAGCTCTGCTCTGAGGCCAGGCTGAGGGAGCTGGGGCTGTTCAGCCTGGAGAAGAGACGGCTCCCAGGGGGCCTTGCAATAGCTGAAGGGATCCTGCAGGAAGGCTGCAGAGGGACTTTTGCTAAGGGTATCTAGAGCCAGGCCAAGGGTTTGGAATGGTTTCAAGCAAAGGGAGGAAGAAGTTTTCAGCATGAGGGTGGTGAGACTCTGTAGTGGGAACCCCCAGGGAGGTTGAGGATGTCTCCTCCCTGGGGGTGTTCAAGGTTTCAAAGCAAGGTCCCCAGAATGTGTATTATAAGCTCCTGGGGAGGAATGGGAACAAATTCCAGGAAGGCTTCTGGTGAGCTTTCTCACAATGGACAGGTAATATTTTATGATGTTTAATATGAAACATTCAGTGGCTTCCTAATAAATTCTTCTCAAGGTTGCCTTGGAAAATGCTAGAACTGCCACCAGCTATTTATGTGCCTGTAGTGATTCTATGCAATACCTCCCATAAATTAAGTTGTGGCCATAAACTGCTCCTTGACCAATGTCAGACCAACCTCTCTGCTGAATCTTCACTACCAGCTCAACCCAGTGAGATCTCCTACCCCTTTTTCAGGACCTAGAAATCACCTCCTGAACCCCACACTGCCTGTCTGTCCTTCCCTACCAGGGTGTTACTGCCAGGCAGGGAGAATATGAAAGAATTATAGACTGGGTTGTGTTGGAAGGGACCTTAAAGATCATCCAGTTCCAACAACACCCCCATGGACAGGGACACCTTCCACTAAACCAGGTTGTTCAAGGCCTCATCCAACCTGGTTTTGGATGCCTCCAGTGAGAATCACAGAATATCAGGGGCTGGAAGACACCTCAAAAGCTCATCCAGTCCAACCCCCCTGCCAGAACAGCACCACCTAGAGCAGATCACACAGGAACACATCCAGGTGGGTTTTGAATATTTCTAGAGAGGGACACCCCTGGACAGCCTGTTCCACTCTTCTGTCACACTCACAGGGAAAATATTTTGCCTCCTGTTTCCATGGAATTCCCTATGCCTCAGCTTCCATCATTGCCTCTTGTGCTGTCATTGGGCATCACCCAGCAGAGCCTGGCTCCAGCCTCTTGGCACTCATCCTGCACATCTTTATCAACAGCAATGAGGTCACCTCTCAGGATCCTCCTCTCCAAGCTACAGAGCCCTCAGCTCCCTCAGTCTCTCCTCAGAAGAAAGATGTTCCACTGCCTTCATTACTTTTGTGGTTCTGTGCTGGACTCTTTCAAGCAGTTCCCTGAGGTCCTTCTTGAACTGAGGGGCCCAGAACTGGACACACTATTCCAGATGTGACCTCACCAGGGCAGAGTAGAGGGGGAGGAGAACCTCTCTACAATTAGTAACCACTCTTCTTCTAATCCACCCCAGTATGGCATTGACCTTCTCGGCCACAAGAGCCCATTGCTGGAGGGGACATCCACAACCACCCTGGACAGCCCGTTGCAGTGCCTCATCATCCTCACTCTACAGACGGACCAGTAAGACCAGTAGAGGGAGCATGGCCCCTGGGTTTAGCGGCAGCTCCCTGCATGAAGGCAGACAGGGTTCAGTGCAGTGTTTCCCCAGGAGGATCTTGTACAAGTGAGATTCAGCTCCACCAAGAGACAGCAGATACCAAAACAATACTAAAATATTGTAACCAATCACTCAATCAATCAGTTACATCATTTTCCTCCAGTTCCATCATTTTCCTCCAGTCCTGGCTCACCGGTGAGGTCCCAGGTGACTGGAAACTGGCCAGTGTGGTCCCCATTAATAAGAAAGGTCGGATGGAGGAACCTGGAAACTCCAGGCCAGTCAGCCTGACCTCAGTGCCAGGGAAAATGATGGAGCAGATTATCCTGGTGGCAATAACTGCGCACCTGAAGGATGGCCAAGGGCTCAGGTCCAGCCAACATGGATTTAGGAAGGGCAGATCCTGCCTCTCCAACCTGATCTCCTTCTATGATCAGGTGACCCATCTGGTGGATGTGGGGAGGCCTGTGGATGTGGTCTACCTGGACTTCAGCAAGGCCTTTGACACCATCCCCCACAGCAAACTGCTGGCTAAGCTGTCAGCCCGTGGATTGGACCATCACACTATGTGCTGGGTTAGGAACTGGCTGGAGGGCCGAGCCCAGAGAGTGGTGGTGAATGGTGCCACATCCAGCTGGCAGCCAGGCACCAGTGGCATCCCCCAGGGATCAGTGCTGGGCCCTGTCCTCTTCAACATCTTCATTGATGAAGGATGAGGGGATGGAGTCAGTCATCAGCAAGTTTGCAGATGACACCAAGTTAGGAGCAGATGTTGGTCAGTTAGAGGGTGGAAAGGCTCTGCAGAGGGACCTTGATCGACTGCACAGATGGGCAGAGTCCAACAGGATGGCATTCAACAAGTCCAAGTGCCAGGTGCTACACTTTGGCCATGGCAATCCCATGCAGAGCTACAGGCTGGGGTCAGAGTGGCTGGAGAGCTCCCAAACAGAGAGGGACCTGGGGGTACTGATGGACAGCCACCTAAACATGAGCCAGCAGTGTGCCCAAGGCCAAGAAGGCCAATGGCATCCTGGCCTGCATTAGGAATAGTGTGGCCAGCAGTAGTGAAGACATTGTGCCCCTGTACTCTGCACTGGTTAGGCCACACCTTGAGTCCTGAGTTCAGTTCTGGGCCCCTCAGTTTAAGAAGGACATTGAGACACTTGAACATGTCCAGAGAAGGGCAACAAGGCTGGGGAGAGGCCTTGAGCACAGTCCTGTGAGGAGAGGCTGAGGGAGCTGGGATTGCTTAGCCTTGAGAAGAGGAGGCTCAGGGGTGACCTTCATTGCCCTCTGCAGCTACCTGAAAGGTGGTTGTAACCAGGAGGGGGTTGGTCTCTTCTCTCAGGCAACCAGCACCAGAACAAGGAGACACAGTCACAAGCTGCGTCAGGGAGGTTTAGACTCGAGGTGAGGAGGAAGTTCTTCATTGAGAGAGTCATTCGTCATTGAGATGTGCTGCCCAGGGAGGTGGTGGAGTCACCGTCCCTGGAGGTGTTCAAGAGGGGATTGGAGGTGGCACTTGGTGCCATGGTCTAGTCATGAGGTCTGTGGTGACAGGTTGGACTCGATGATCCTCGAGGTCTCTTCCAACCTAAGTGATACTGTGATACTGTGATACTGTGATACTGTGATACTATTTTATGAGTCATAGTATCTCTCAGATTGGAAGGGACTGATGAGGATCATTGAGTCCAGCTCCAAAACATCTCCCTGAAACATTTTCTCAGCCTTCTGCCTTTTTTTTTTCCTGTGCTCAAAGACTTTTAAGAGAATACAGAATTTAGCAGCCCTTGCTAAGTGCTTCTGTGACCATTTATCACACAAGAGCAGCCAGGAAGAAAGGGACCTGGGGGTACTGGTTGACACTATGCTGAACAGGAGCCAGCAGTGTGCCCAGGTGGCCAAGAAGGCCAATGGCATCCTGGCCTGGATCAAGACTAGTGTGGCCAGCAGGAGCAGGGAAGTCATCCTGCCCTGTACTCTGCACTGGTCAGGCCACACCTTGAGTCCTCTGTCCAGTTCTGGGCTCCTCAGTTTAGGAAGGACATTGAGACACTTGAACGAGAAGGGCAGTGAGGCTGGGGAGAAGCCTTGAGCACAAGCCCTACGAGGAGAGGCTGAGGGAGCTGGAGTTGTTTAGCCTGAGAAGGCTTAGGGGTGACCTTATTGCTCTCTACAACTCCCTGAAGAGAGGATGTAGCCAGGTGGGGGTTGGTCTCTTCTCCCAGGTGACCAGCACCAGAACAAGAGGACACAGTCTCAAGCTCCACCAGGGGAGCTTTAGGCTGGATGTAAGAATGGAATGGAATGGAATGGAATGGAATAGAATAGAATAGAATAGAATAGAATAGAATAGAATAGAATAGAATAGAATAGAATAGAATAGAATAGAATAGAATAGAATAGAAATTCTTCCCAGAAAGAGAGATTGGCCATGGGAATGTGCTGCCCAGGGAGGTGCTGGAGTCACCATCCCTGAAAGTGTTTATAAAGAGCCTGGATGAGGCACTTGGTGCCATGGTTTAGTTGATGAGATGGTGTTGGGTGATAGGTTGGACTGGATGATCTCAGAGGTCTTTTCCAACCTGGCTGATTCTATGATTCTGTGGACACTTGGCATCCCCAGCATCCTGAAGCGAGGAGCTCTACAGGTGAACTACAAACTCTGAAGACCTCTCTGCTATCATGAAGAACAAAGCTGAGAATGTGCACAGCTAGAAGGTCCCATGGATGTCTCACTTAGAATCAAAGAATCATTTAATAGGTTGGATTGGAAAAGACCTTAAAGATCATCTAGTTCCAACCACCCTGCCATGGATAGGGACAACTATTGGCCCAGAGGGCAAATCACATCCTGGTCTGCATCCAAAGCAGCGTTGGCAGCAGAGCCAGAGAGGTGATTCTGCCACTTTGCTCTGCTCTGGGGAGACCTCACCTGGAGTGCTGTGTGCAGCTCTGGAGCCCTCAGCACAGGAAGGACATGAACCTGATGGAGTAGGTCCAAAGGAGGCCACAGAAATGCTCAGGGGGTTGGAGCAGCTCTGCTCTGAGGCCAGGCTGAGGGAGCTGGGGATGTTCAGCCTGGAGAAGAGAAGGCTCCAGGGAGACCTAATAGCAACCTGCCAGTACAAGAAGGATGGAGAAAGACTGTTTGCAAAGGCCTGCAGTGACAGGATGAGAGGCAATGGCTTCAAACTAGAGAAGAACAGATTCAGATTTGAGGTTAGGAAGAAGTTCTTTACTATGAGGGTGGTGGAACATTGGAATAGGTTGCCCAGGGAGGTAATTGAAGCCCCTTCTCTGGAGCTATTCAAGGTGAGGCTCAACAGGGCACTGAGCAACCTGATATAGTTGAGGATGTCCCTGCTGACTGCAGAGGGGGTTGGACTGGATGACCTTTGGAGCTTCCTTCCAACCCAGACCATTCTGTATTTCTATGAACTTACACTAAGCCAGGTTTAGGCCCTGTCTAACCTAGTTCTGCCTACTTCCAGGGCGGGGGCATCCACAACTTCTCTGGATAACCTGTTGCAGTGTCTCACCACCCTCACATGAGATATCCAGTCTGGATCTCTTCTCTTTCAGTTTAAAACTGTCACCCCTTGACCTATCCCTACATGCCACAGTAAAAAGTCCCTCCTCATCTTCCCTGTAGGCTCCCCTTAAGTACTGAAAGGCCACAGTGAGTTCTCTCTGAAGCCTTCTCCACACCCAACAAATCCCAAAACAGAAAAGGTGCACAAGGAGGGTAGAATCTAGGGTGGCGTGGACAGGGTGAGCACCCAGCTGCCTGGGTTGTATTTGTGTGAAGATTGAGTTTGTTCAGCCCTGGAGAATTAGTCACCCTGGGAAGATTAAATGTGGCTCCTAATCCTCCCAGATCCCAGCAGCAAAATTAGCATGGCCGAGCACCAGGATTTGGAGGCAGGGTTTTATTTTAGGCAGTGGTTTTAAATGCTGCCTTTAAGGGATCCCTGAGCATATTTTTTCAACTGAGGAAGCAATGAGAGGTTGAGAGGAGCATCTGTTTTCTGGTGATCTGGGCAGGGTGAACTTGAGCTTTGCTGCAGCCAGTGTCTGGCAGCTGCAGGCTCTGAGCTGCATCTCCACAATGCGTGCAAGGAGCACCCTCTGCTGATACCATCCCTGCACAAGCATCACTTTGCTGCTATGTTTGTTCCCCTTGGAGCTGGCTATATTTGGGCTCCTCACTACAGGAAGGATGTTGAGGTGCTGGAGTGTGTCCAGAGACAAACAATGGAGATGGTGAAAGGCCTGGAGAGCAGGGCTGGTGAGGAGCAGCTGAAGGAACTGGGGTGGTTTAATCTGGAGAAGAGGAGGCTGAGAGCTCATTGCTCTCTACAGCTATCTTAACTGAGGTTGAAGTGAGGTGGGGGTTGGTCTCTTCTGGAGATTTACACAAAAGCAAATTTCCCACCCACACCTTGAATACTGGGTTCAGTTTTGGGGCCTTCACTCCAAGAAGGACATTGAGGTGCCAGAATGTGGCCAGAGAAGGGCAATGAAGCTGATGAAGGGTCTGGAGAACAGGGCTGGAGTTTCTGAAGGAACTAGGGTTGTTTAGTCTGGAGAAGAGGAGGCTGAGGGGAGACCTCATTGCTCTCTACAACTCCCTGAAATGAGGTTGGAGTGAGGTGGGGGTTGCTCTCCTCTCCCTAGAGTCAGGTGACAAGACAAGAGGAAATGGCCTCAAATTGCACCAGGAAAGGTTTAGGTTGGATATAAGGAAAATTTTCTTTGCAGCAAGAGTGGTCAGGGATTGGAAGAGGCTGCCCAGGGAGGTGGTGGAGCCCCCATCTCTCCGGATGCTCAAGAAACCTGTGGCCATGGCACTCAGGGATGTGGTTTAGTGGCCATGGTGTTGTTATGTGGATGGTTGGACTTGATTACCTTAGAGGTCTTTTCCAAGCAATACAGTTCTATCATTCTATAGTTGAATTAAGGGGTTAGAAGGTAGAGGGTTGGGTGGGATCTGAATGACACGGACCTGATGGCACAGGTCCAGATGAGGGCTATGAGAATGATCAGGGGCTTGGAGCAGCTCTGCTATGAGGACAGGCTGAGGGAGCTGGGGGTGTTCAGCCTGGAGAACAGAAGGCTCCAGGGAGACCTAATAGCAGCCTGCCAGTACCTGAAGGAGGCTACAAGAAGGCTGCAGAGGGACTCTTTGCAAAGGTCTGCAGTGACAGGACAAGAGGCAATGGCTTCAAACTAGAGAAGAGCAGATTTGGACTGGATGTGAGGAACAAATTCTTTACTATGAGGGTGGTAGAACAGTGAAACAGATTGCCCAGGGTGGTAGTTGAGGCCCCATCCCTGCAGATTTTCAAGGTGAGACTCAACAGAGCTCTGGGCAACCTGATCTAGTTGACGATGTCCCTGCTGAGTGCAGAGGGGGTTGGACTGGATGACCTTTGGAGATCCCTTCCAACCCAGACTATTCTATGATTTCTCACTAGCCTTGGGGTTATCTAAGTGCCAACTGCACCTCAGTATTTACAGCAACTGGCAGAGTCCCAACCTCTGTCATTGTGCCTGGGGACCTGCTGGTGTTACTGGAACTAAAAGGAGCTGTTGGAGGATTCTTTGACCCCTAGAAGTTGTGGTTTGAGAAGGCTCCACCCCATAGCTCATTCATTCTCACCATTGCATAAACCAGGACAAGGTTCGTTTGAGTGTGCTGCAGTTCTGGGAGGTGCTGCAGGGAGGGAACAGCTCCAGTTGAAGTGAACCAAGCCCTACCAGGAATGTTTTCTTCCTTCTCACAGAAGAGTGACCTCATTTGTAACAGGGGATTTGGTGTCGTGGTCTGTGATGTCAAATAGCGTTTCTGATTCCCAGCAGTCCTGGCTGTTCGCTTTGCTTCCTTCTCTTGACTCTGGGGTTGGAAAGGAGCTCTGGAGATCGTTGAGTCCAACCCCCCTGCCAGAGGAGGACCACAGAATCCAGCGCAGGTCACACAGGAACACATCCAGATGGGGCTTGAAAGTCTCCAGAGAAGGTCTATGTCTCCACAACCTCCCTGGGCAGCCTGTTCCAGGGCTCTGTGACCCTCCCAGTGAAGAAGTTGCTCCTCATATTGAGGTGGAACCTCCTGTGCTGTAGTTTATAACCATTGCCACTTGTCCTATTCCAGGGTGCAACTGAGCAGAGCCTGTCCCCTCCCTCCTGACCCCCAGCCCTCAGATATTGATAAACATTTATTAAATCCTCTCTCAGCCTTCTCCTCTCCAGACTAACCACCCCCAGTTCTCTCAGCCTCTCCTCACCAGGCAGTGCTCCAGGTCCCTTCAGCATCCTTGTAGCCCTCCCTTGGACTCTCTCCAGCAGATCCCTGTCCCTCCTGAACTGCGGAGCCCAGAACTGGATGCAATATTCCAGGTGAGGTCTCAACAGGGCAGAGTAGAGGGGGAGGAGAACCTCCCTCCATCTGCTGGCCACACTCTGCTGAATGCAGGATCCCAGGATCCCATTGGCCTTCTTGGCCACCAGGGCACATTGCTGGCCCATGCAGAACTTGTTGCCCACCAGGACTCCCAGGTCCTTCTGCACAGGGCTGCTCTCCAGCAGATCACCTCCCAGCCTGTCCTGCTGCAGTTTATTCTTCCTTCCCAGGTTCAGGACTTCTCCTTGTTGAACCTCATTCATTTCCTCTTTGCCTTCTCTCCATTCTATCGTCATAGATCATTAGATTCATAGCACCATAGAAAGCATTGTGTTGGAGGGGACCTCTAGAGGTTACCTAGCCCAACCTGCCCTGAAGTGAGCAGGGACATCCTTAACTAGCTCAGATTGCTCAGAGCCCAATCAAGCCTGACTCTGGAAGTCACCAGTGATGGGGCCTCCACCACTTCCCTGAGCAACCTGTTCCAGTGTTCCACAGTGAAGACCTTCTTCCTAATGCCCAATCAAAATCTACTCTTCTCTAGTTTAAAACCATCCCCCCTCATCCTATTACTACAAGCCCTTGTAAAATGTCCCTCCCCAGCTTTCTTGTATGTCCCTTTCAGATACTGAAACACTGCTGTTAGGTCTCCCCAGAGCCTTCTCCAGGCTGAACATCCCCAGCTCTCCCAACCTGTCTTTGTAGCAGAGGTACTCCAGCCCCCTGGTCACTTTTGTGGCCCTTCTCTGGACCCTCTCCATCAGGTCCATGTCCTTCCTGTGTTCCTGTTTTCTGAGGAACTACTCTATATCATGTCTTGGCTCTCTCTTCTCTGCCCTCAGGTGTCCTTAACTAAGAGAGAAGCCACAGATGAGGTCAAGTCCACTGCAGGACCACCCCCCACCATCTGCACTGCCAAGCAGCATGCTAAGCCCCTGGATAAAGGAGGTCCTATAAGACCTCCCAAAAGCAGCATCACAAAATGTTGCAAGTTAAGAACAAGTTCGTTACCATGAGGGTGGTGGAACACTGAAACAGGTTGTCCAGGGAGGTGGTTGAGGCCTCATCCCTGGAGATATTCAAGGTGAGGGCAACCTGATCTAGCTGAGGATGTCCCTGCTGACTGCAGAGGGTGTTGGACTGGATGACCTTTGGAGGTCCTTTCCAATCCAGAGAATTCTATGATTCTATGAAAAGAGCAAGGGAGGACCTGGGTGTTTTAGAGCTGCCATCCTTAACCAGCTCTGGGAATGAGAGTGAAGTCCCATCTAAATTCAACTTAAACCTACCTTGCTGGTCAGATGTCCCAATACTTGCTGCAAATACACACAACTCTGACCTCCCATTGTGGCACCTGGAGAAAACTCCAGTGCCCAAAGTCCTCCAAATTCCACCTGTATTTTGTCATTGCTGGAACCTGAATCCTATAGTTCTCACATCTGCTGGTACTGCTCAGATGTTTGTCCTTATTTTAGTTTCCCATTATGACACCTTTGGGTGGGCTACCTGTTGCTCTTCACCTTACCACAACATCTCCTTTGCATCTGGCTGAGTTTCTGGGCTTGTCTGCCTGGGGCTTCACCCCACAGAGAAATTAGCAGCGTGTTTTGTCCTGAAAGAGATGCTCTTTGGAGCTGCCAGTGGACAGTAAGAGACCTGAGGATTTGCTTAGGACAAAGTTGAAAGGAGGTGTATCCTATTTAAGAGCAGATTAATGAACATAACATCCTTGTAAATAGAGTTTGCAGGCAGAGCAGGACAGAAATCCAACAGCAATTGAGTTTGAGAGACTGAATGAACAAGGCAGAAGCTTGCTGGTTGAAGTTTTCCTGACCACATCTTCCTCTGCCTGGGCATCTCTTTGAATCATAGAATCAACCAGGTTGGAAAAGACCTCAGAGATCACCAAATCCAACCCATCACCTAATACCTCATGACAACTAAGCCATGGCTCCAAGTGCCACATCCAATCCTTTTTTGAACACCTCCAGGGATGGTGGCTCCACCACCTCCCTGGGCAGCACATTCCAATGGCCAATTACTCTTTCTGGGAAGAACTTTCTCCTCACCTCCAGCCTAAACTTCCCCTGGCACAGCTTGAGACTGTGTCCTCTTGTTCTCTTTCTGTTCTCTGACTGTGTTCTGGTGCTTGTTGCCTGGGAGAAGAGACCAACCCCCACCCGGCTACTACCCTTTTCAGGAAGCTGTAAAGAGCAGTAAGGTCTCCCCTAAGAGCAATACTTTGTCTCCAGGGCATGCTGGAACACCCAGACCCTCCAAACTTTAGTACTCAAGGAGAATATTGGTTTCCTCAAGCATTAATGCCCAGAGAACTGCCAACTGTCCTTCTTCCCATGGTATGGGGCAAGACAGTCCAGACCATAAGGGACAATCTACAGGCAATGCTCCAAGCTTGGGGCAGAGTGGCTGGAAAGCTGTCAAGTGGAAAAGGGACCTGGAGTATTGGATGACAGCTGGATGAAGATAAACCAGCATGTGCATGGGTGGCCAAGAAAGCAAACAGCATCCTGGCTTGGATGGGCACTGGTGTGGCCAGCAGGACTGGGGAAGTGATTGTCCTCCTGGACAGGGCACTGGTGAGGCCACACTTCAAATACAGGTTCAGTTTTGGATCTGTCATGAAGGCATCCACAAAACAAACACCAACAGCTACCCAAAAATGTGGATTTGTTGCAACCAAACTTCCACAACACCAAAAAGCTGAGGAAGGGCCTGGAGAACAGGTCTGGTGAGGAGAGGTTGAGGGAACTGGGGTTGTATAGCCTGGAGAAAAGGAGCATGAAGGAAGACCTTCTCACCTTCTATCGCTACCTGACAGGAGGTTGGAGCCAGGTGGCATTGGTCTCCTCTCCCTAGTAACAAGTGACAGAATGAGAGGAAAAGGCCTCAGGCTGCAGCAGGGGAGGTTTAGGCTGGACATTAGAAGAAACTTCTTGCACTGAAAGGGTTCTCAAACAGGTTCCACAGACAGGTGATTGAATTCCCACCTCTGGAGGCGTTTATAAGGTGCAGAGATGTGATGCTAAAGGACAGAGCTTAGCACCAGGCTTGGTACTGATAGAGAATGGTTGGACTTGATGATCTAAAGATCCTTTCCAACCAAAGCCATTCTATGATTCCAAGTACCCTTAGATGGCTTCACATTCTAAGGGGAGAGCATCCAACTGCCAGGCCCCTTGCTGCAAGGAGGCCAACTCAACATGGGTCTGTAGTGAGATTCCCTTTATAGCCCAAGTTGAAGGCACATTGTGGTCAGTTCTAAACAGCTGAAGGGCCAAACCCACAGAACCACAGAAAAGCAGGGTGAGAGCCTAGGCCCAGAGGTGCTGCTTAATGTATCATAGTATCATAGTATCAGTTGGGGTTGGAAGGGACCACAAGGATCATCTAGTTCCAACCCCCCTGCCATGGGCAGGGACACCCCACGCTAGATCAGCCTGGCCAGAGCCTCATCCAGCCTGGGCTTAAAATACCTCCAGGGATGGGGCCTCAACCACCTCCCTGGACAATCCATTCCAGGGTTTCACCACTCTCATGGTGAAGAACCTCCCCCTCACCAGCAGCAGAGAGACCTGTGGTTGTTCAGTCTGGAAAAAAGGAGGCTCACAGGAGACCTTCTGTCTCTCTACAACTCCCTGAAAGGAGGTTGTAGGGAGGTGAGGGTCAGTCTCTTTTCCCTAGCAGTAAGAGTAAAGGACCTCAAGTTGTGACATGGAAGTTTAGCTTGGACACGAGGAGCAATTTCTTCCCTGAAAGGATTGTCAAACTCTGGAACAGGCTGCCCAGGTCACTGGTGGAGTCACCATTCCAGGAGGGATTTAAAAGACACATAGATGTGGTGCTGAGGGACATGGCTCAGTGGTAGACTTGACAGTGCTGACTTAAAGGTTGAACCTGACAATCTCAAAGGTTTCTTCCAACCTAAACAATTCTATGATCTATTCTATGACTCTGCCTAGGAAACCTCAGCCACATCTTAAAGGCTGAACTAAAGGAGCTTTGTCAAAGTAGTGCTGAGATGCTGGTCTGCTACAGTCACTCAGAAGCCCTAATTCCAATTAGCTTAATTCCACTCCAAAATGAATTAAAACAAACAAACAAACCAACCAACCCTGAAATATGCTAAGAGTATCTACTTGGGATGTTAATGTCATTTAATTAATCCAGTTTAAAATGAATTTGGATTAATTTGCTTGAGATCCTCTCCAGTACATGGGTGCTGGGACACTGGCATGGGCTGCCCAGGGAGGTGGTGGAAGCCTCATGCCTGGAGATGTTTAAGGCCAGGCTGGATGTGGTTGTGAGCAACCTGCTTTGGTGTGAGGTGTCCCTGCCCATGGCAGGGGGGTTGGAACTGGATGATCCTTGAGGTCCCTTCCAGCCCTGACAGTTCTATGACTCTCCACAAAGGAGAACAATAAAGCAGACCTCATTCTGTTAAACAAATACTGGGATCACTCCAGATCTGGGATCTGGAAAGCCAAAAAAGCCAATGTTATCCCGTGGTCCAGCAGGTCTAGGGAGGTTCTCCTTCCCCTCTACTTTGTCCTGGTGAGATGATACCTGGAATACTGTGTCCAGTTTTGTGCTCCTCAGTTCAAGAGACAGGGATCTGCTGGAGAGAGTTCTAAAACGAGGTCTGAGGATGATTAAAAGACTTGAACATATTTGCTATGAAGAAAGACTGAGAGCCCTGGGGCTGTTTAGTGTTGAAAAGAGAAGGCTGAGAGGGGAGCTCATCAATGTCTATTAATATCTGAGAGGTGGGTATGTAGAGAAAGGGGCCAGACTCTTTTCAGTAGCACCCAGTAACAGGACAAGGAATAAGGAATATAAGTGAGAACACAGAAGGTTCCACCTCAACATGAGGAGAAACTTCTTTACTGTGAGGATGCCAGAGCCCTGGAGCAGGCTACCCAGAGAGGTTGTGGAGTGTCCTTCTCTGGAGACTTTCCAAACCCCTCTGGATGCTTTCCTGAGTGGCTTGCCCTAGGTGACCCTGCTTTGGCAGGGGGGTTGCACCTCTCTGGAGATGTCTTCCAACCCCGAACATTCTATGAATCTCTGACAAGGGATCATTGCTGATGTCAGCAGCTCAGGCACCAGCCAGCAGCCACAGCATGTCAAAAGGGAAAGCTTAGGGAAAACAGCAAACCATGGCTCAGTTTGGAGAGCACAGCCCTGAGCTGCTACCTGGTTCTTCCTTTGGACCTTAGGCCTTATGCATTAGTTTGGTATCACACAGGTGCCTTTGAGACAAGAAGCCAGTCTTGACTCAGAAACAAAACCCTGGGTCAAGCCCTTGTATCAGCTGCTTAAACAGAAACCAACTTGGCTGGACCCTGAAGTCCCTTGACAATTATTAAAGGTTCAGCTGACCCAGAAAGAGCAGAGCACCAAATGGGCTGCATTAAGAGGAGCATGGCCAGCAGATGGAGGGAGGTTCTCCTCCCCCTCTACTCTGCCCTTGTGAAGCCACAGCTGGAATATTACATCCAGTTCTGGGCTACCCAGCTCAGGAGGGAGAGGGATCTGCTGGAGAGAGTCCAAGAGAAGGCTACAAGGATGCTGAAGGGACCTGGAGCACTGCCTGGTGAGGAGAGGCTGAGAGACCTGGGGCTGGTTAGTCTGGAGAGAAGAAAGCCCCCTGGCCTTTGTCACCATCACCTGGTGTGCACCATGAGAGGAGGATCCTGCAGCCCAAACGGGCTGCTGCCATTCCTGGGGGAGGGGATTAAAAAGGGGAATGGGTGGTGAGGGCCAAGTGGCCACACCTAGGGTGGGAGGAGACTCCAACAGAGCCCAGGTGCTCTGGGATTTGAGGGGGAAAAGGGGGAAAATGGAAAGGGGGAGATCTGATGGGAAAGGGGAGGTGGCGATGAAAGAAGGGGATTCTAACATAACTTTATTTTCCATAACTCTTTCATAATGTACAAGTGCAGTTCAGGGTTTGCTCTGCCTCCATGCAAAAAGAACAAACCCATCAATACTTAATGAAATAAAGCACAATGGTGGCTGTTACAATGAAATCTTTCCATCATTATGGTTTTGCTTGGTGGGAAAATCTGTGCTTTGCAGATCAAGATAACAAATGTTAACAACAACAACAACAAGTAGTTCTGCAAGAGTGAATTTTTTCCCTGGATGCCAGCAGAAAACACCAGGATGATTGTGGGACTGGAACTTGTGTCCTATGAGGAGAGGCTGACAGCCCTGGGGCTTTTTAGTCTGGAGAGGAGAAGACTGAGAGGGGAATCTAATAAATGTTTATCAATATCTGAGGGATGGGGGTCAAGAAGGAGGGGACAGGCTCTGCTCAGTTGCACCCTGTGACAAGACGAGGGGCAACAGATATAAACTACAGCTCAGGAGGTTCCATCTCAACATGAGGAGGAACTTGTTCACTGGGAGGGTCACAGAGCCCTGGAACAGGCTGCCCAGAGAGATTGTGGAGTCTCCTTCTCTGGAGACTGTCAATGGGTCTATGTCCCAGTGGAGGCCAGTGACAAGCAGAGTCCCTCAGGGATCAGTCCTGGGACATGTCTTGTTCAACATCTTTGTGGGTGCCATGGACAGTGGCATTGAGTGCACCCTCAGCAAATTTGCTGATGACACCAAGCTGTGTGGTGCAGCAGACACGCTGGAGGGAAGGGAGGCCATCCAGAGGGACCTTGACAGGCTGGAGAGGTGGGCACAAGCCAACCTCATGAAGTTCAATAAGAGCAAGTGCAGGGTCCTGCATCTGGGTCGAGGCAATCCCAGGCACAAATCCAGGCTGGGCAGTGACTGGCTGGAAAGTAGCCCTGAGGAGAGAGACTTGGGGGTGCTGGTGGACAAAAAGCTCAACATGAGCTCTCAGTGTGCACTTGCAGCCTGCAAAGCCAATCAGATCCTGGGCTGCATCAGGAGAAGTGTGGCTAGCAGGTCGAGGGAGGTGATCCTCCCCCTCTACTCAGCCCTGGTGAGACCCCACCTGGAGTACTGCCTCCAGTTCTGGAGCCCCTATGACAAGAGGGATGTGGAGGTGCTGGAAGGTGTCCAGAGAAGGACCACAAGGATGATCAGAGGGCTGGAGCACCTCTCCTATGAGGACAGACTGAAGGAGTTGGGGCTGTTCAGTCTGCAGAAGAGAAGGCTCCCAGGTGACCTCATTGTGGCCTTCCAGTATCTGAAGGGGACCTACAGGAAGGCTGGGGAGGGACTTCTCAGGATCTCAGGTAGTGATAGGACTAGGGGGAATGGAATGAAGCTGGAGGTGGGGAGATTCAGGCTA
The DNA here is from genome assembly GCA_011125475.1 of Melanerpes aurifrons. Classification (NCBI taxonomy): domain Eukaryota; kingdom Metazoa; phylum Chordata; class Aves; order Piciformes; family Picidae; genus Melanerpes; species Melanerpes aurifrons. Next base: position 10,013,069 of record WWNC01000046.1, on the reverse strand, counting down.
GATGTGAGGAGGAGGTTCTTCACCATGAGAGTGGTGAAACCCTGGAATGGGTTGTCCAGGGAGGTGGTTGAGGCCCCGTCCCTGGAGGTGTTTAAGCCCAGGCTGGATGAGGCTCTGTCCAGCCTGATCTAGTGTGGGGTGTCCCTGCCCATGGCAGGGGGGTTGGAACTAGATGATCCTTGTGGTCCCTTCCAACCCTGACTGATACTATGATACTATGACTTTCAAGCCCCATCTGGATGCATTCCTGTGTGACCTGCACTAGATTCTATGGTCCTGCTCTGGCAGGGGGGTTGGACTCAATGATCTTTGAAGGTCCCTTCCAACCCTAACATCCTGTGATCCTATGATCCTAAGTTTTTATTCAGTAGGAGGGTGGTGAGATTCTAAAATGGGTTGCCCAGGGAGGTTGAGGATGCCTCCTCCCTAGGGGTATTCAAGGCCAGGTTGGATGAGGCCTTGAGTCCAGTTGAGAGGTGGAGTAGATGATCTCTGAGGTCCCTTCCAACCTAAGCCATTCTATGATTCCCTCATTTCAGTTCTTCATTAGGAAGGAGGGTAGGAGGGTGCTGTGATCTTGGGCTGCAACCAGGTGCTGAGCCTGTTGACACCACCACTACCCCCTCCACCTTCCCCCATTCTTGCCACCTTGCACACTCAGAGCTGGAAATATAGTGGTTTCCAACGCTCTCTAGCACCTCATTTCTTTACTTAGAAACCGCACAGAGACAAAAGGCTGTTTGGAAGCTGAAGATGGATGCAGGAAACATTGATGCAAGCTGAGATTTGTCAAAAAATGAGCAAACGCTGGCAGTTGCCCTGGGCACTTAGTCATTCAGCCATCTGCCCCTCTTCCTGCCTGCTCTCACTGCCTCCAGGCACTGGTGGGGCTCTTGTTTGTCTGTTCCCCTCATTAGGAGCAGGTGGTTGAATGGGCACATGTGTACAGTCAACAGAACCCTGGGACAGATGGAAAATTAGCCACAGTATGAGAAGGTCAAATGCACCCTTGTGATCCACCTAGGGTTCTGGCTGCTGCTGAGAAAACACATGGACCATTAGCTGCTCCCTGATGGGAGCAGGGCATCAAAGGGGGGATATGGTCAAGTCCAAAGGTTTGGTAGAGCAATGAAGGTTTAGGAGGTTTAGAAAGAACTGAATCATAGAATTGTCAGGGTTGGAAGGGATCTCAAGGGTCATCCAGTTCCAACCCCCTGCCATGAGCAGGAACACCTCACACCAGAGCAGGTTGCTCACAGCCACATCCAGCCTGGCCTTAAAATCCTCCAGGGATGAGGCTTCTACCACCTCCCTGGACAACCTGTTCCAGCCTCTCATGCTGAAGAACTTCTTCCTAACATCCAATCTGAATCTACCCATATTTAGTTTTGTTCCATTCCCCCCAGTCCAATCATCATGAGACACCCTAAAATGTTCCTCCCCAGCTTTCTCATAGCCCCCATTAAGATACTGGAAGGCCAGGATCTTGGATGTTAGGAAGAATTTCTTTGCTGCAAGAAAGTGTCTAGCTGGTGAAGACAGCAGAGCTGGACCCCAGGAAGAACTACCTGACGGGATGTCATCCTCACAGAGTCCTGGTAGTAGAAGCTTTTGTCAGGCACTGGAACAGGCTGCCCAGGGAGGTAATGGACTCACCACCCTTGGAGGTGTTCAAGCAATGTGTGGCCATGGCACTTGGGGACATGTTTTAATGGCCATGGTGGTGTTGGGATGACAGTTTGACTTGATCGTACAGGTCTTTTCCAGACAAAATAATTTAATGATTCTATGTTTCCAAGACTCTATGATTCTATGACTTCATGATTTCATGATTCTGTGTTTCCATGATTCTATGATGGATGAGGAGCTGGACATGAGCAGACAGTGTGAATCTGCAGCCCAGAGGGCCAGTCACATCCTGGGCTGCAGCCAAAACAGCGTTGGCAGCAGAGCCAGAGAGGTGATTCTGCCACTTTGCTCTGCTCTGGGGAGACCTCACCTGGAGTGCTGTGTGCAGCTCTGGAGCCCTCAGCACAGGAAGGACATGAACCTGATGGAGCAGGTCCAGAGGAGGCCATGAAAATGCTCAGGGGGTTGGAGCAGCTCTGCTCTGAGGCCAGGCTGAGGAAGCTGGGGGTGTTCAGCCTGGAGAAGAGAAGGCTCCAGGGGGACCTAAGAGCAGCCTGCCAGTACCTGAAGGGGCTACAAGAAGGATGCAGAGAGACTGTTTGGAAAGGCCTGCAGGGACAGGACAAGAGGCAGTGGCTTCAAACTAGAGAAGAGTAGATTTAGATTGGATGCGAGGACCAAATTCTTTACCATGAGTGTGGTGGAACACTGAAACAGGTTGCCCAGGGAGGTGCTGGAGTCACTGTCTCTGGAGGCATTTAAAAGCCATGCAGATGTGGTTCTGAGGGCCATGGTTTAGTGGTGATTTGGTAGCAGTGGTTACTGTTTTGACCTGATGATATTAAAGATCTCTTCCAACCAAAAATGCTTCTGTGATTCTATGATTCTAAGATTCTAAGTTTAATCCAGAGGTCACATCCTGGTTGTCCCATTAGCCATTCCTGCTGCTGCGACACTCATTGTCCCATCTGGTATCTCCTAGGCTCCAGATCCACTTTCAGGTAGTCTGACTATTTCAGCTAGCTCCTTAGCCAAACCTGAAAGGATACCACATGCTGCATGGTATCTAGACTCCACGATATCCATCTCTAAAGGCTGGACATGGGCATTCCCCATTCCCTCTTCTCTACAGACATCCATTGCTCTTTGATGGACTCATGGATTACTTGAACATGGGAGGTGATCTTCTGGAGAGCAGCCCTGTGGAGAGGAGCCTGGGAGTGCTGGTGGACAACAAGTTCTGCATGGGACAGCAATGTGCCCTGGTGGCCAAAAGGCTAATGGGATTCTGGGGTGCATTCAGCAGAGTGTGGCCAGCAGATCACAGAATCACAGAATCACCAAGGTTGGTGACCTCAAAGATCATCAAGTCCCTCCCCCTCTGCCCTAGTGAGACCACACCTGCAATACTGCATTCAGTTTGGGGCTCTTCAGTTCAGGAGGGACAGGGATCTGCTGGAGAGAGTCCAACAGAGGACTACCAGGATGCTGAAGGGACTGGAGCACTGCCTGGTGAGGAGAGGCTGAGACTCCTGGGGCTGGTTAGTCTGGAGAAGACTGAGAGGGGATCTAATAATTGTGGAAATGTGATTTTGGGCCAGTGTCTTGGAGATGGAAGTAGAGGCAATGAAACACATCTCAGTGAAAAAGGATTCACAGAATCACAGAACAGTAAGGGGTTGGAAGGGACCTTGAAAGACCATCCAGTCCAACCCCCCTGACAGGACAGGATCACCTGGAGGAGGTCACACAGGAACACATTCAGGTGAGTTTTGAAGGTCTCTAGAGAAGGAGACTCCACAACCTCTCTGGGCAGCCTGTTCCAGTGTTTTGTCACCCTCACACAGAAGTTTTTTCTTATGTTCCTTATGGCTCAACAAGAGTTGAGTTGTTCCAGCTGACCTTTTTCCAACAGAAGTCATGGTTGGTTCTGGAGATCCAGGACACACCCCCCCCCTGCAATTTGCTCTCCATAGCCAGTTTTATACCACTCTCAAGGTGACAGCTCCAGCTCATGACCCTTTTTTTGTTCCCTCCCTATGTCTAGCTGGTGAAGACAGCAGAGCTGGACCCTAGGAAGAACTACCTGATGGGATTTCATCCCCACGGGGTCCTGGCAGTAGGAGCCTTTGTCAATTTCTGCACAGAGGCATCAGGCTTCTCCACACTCTTCCCAGGCATCACCCCACACCTGATGATGCTCTCGGTGTGGTTTCGCATTCCCTTCTTGAGGGACTACCTGATGAGTGGAGGTAAGTCAGGGGCAGCATGGACAAGTGGTGGGGATGGTGGAAGAGTAGTCAGATGCTTTTTGGAGCAGCAGAGCATGAAGAAGCAGATGGAGGGAGGTTCTCCTCCCCCTCTACTCTGCTCTGTTGAGACCTCACCTGGAATGTTGCATCCAGTTCTGGGCTCCCCAGTTCAGGAGGGACAGGGATCTGCTGGAGAGAGTCCAAGGGAGGGCTACAAGGATGCTGAAGGGACCTGGAGCACTGCCTGGTGAGGAGAGGCTGAGAGACCTGGGGCTGGTTAGTCTGGAGAGAAGAAAGCTGAGAGGAGATCTAATAAATGTTTATCAGTATCTGAGGGTTGGGGGTCAGGAGGGAGGGGACAGGCTCTGCTCAGTTGCACCCTGGGATAGGACAAGGATATAAACTACAGCTCAGGAGGTTCCACTCAACATGAGGAGGAACTTGTTCACTGGGAGGGTCACAGAGCCCTGGCACAGGCTGCCCAGAGAGGCTGCAGAGTCTCCTTCTCTGGAGACTTTCCAGCCCCATATGGATGTGTTCCTGTGACCTGTGCTGGATTCTATGGTCCTGGTCTGGCAGGGGGGTAGGACTCGATGATCTCCAGAGGTCCCTTCCAACCTCTAACATCCTCTGATCCTGTGATCCCCCATTACAGGTGGGTTGGATCTAGATGATCCTTGAGGTCCCTTCCAACTCTGACAATTCTATAATGCTATGATCCTGTGGAGACACCAAGGCAAGAGGAGTCACAGGTCTGTTTTGTCCCTGGCTGTGACTGATGGCCCATTCATGGACACAGCTGCTGGAGGTGGAGTCCAAACCTCTCTGAAGTTAAAAATTGTCCTAGGTGTTCTCACTATGGTTCAGCTTCACAGATCTGCTCTGAGCCCAGGGAATGGTTGTGCCAGATCACAGTATCGCCAAGGATGGAAGACACCTCGAGGATCGAGTCCAACCTGTCACCACAGACCTCATGCCTAGACCATGGCACCAAGTGCCATGTACAATCCCCTCTTGAACACCTCCAGGGACGGTGACTCCACCACCTCCCTGGGCAGCACATTCCAATGACTAATGACTCTCTCAGTGAAGAACTTTCTCCTCACCTCAAGCCTAAACTTCCCCTGGCGCAGCTTGAGATTGTGTCCTCTTGTTCTGGTGCTGGCTGCCTGGGAGAAGAGACCAACCCCTTCCTGGCTACAACCTCCTTTCAGGTAGTTGTAGAGAGCAATGAGGTCACCCCTGAGCCTCCTCTTCCCCATGCTAAACAACCCCAGCTCCCTCAGCCTCTCCTCACAAGGCTGTGCTCAAGGCCTCTCCCCAGCCTTGTTGCCCTTCTCTGGACACGTTCAAGTGTCTCAATGTCCTTCTTAAACTGGGGGGCCCAGAACTGGACACAACACTCATGGTGCAGCCTAACCAGAGCAGAGTACAGGGGCACAATGACTTCCCTGCTCCTGCTGGCCACACTATTCCTAATGCAGGCCAGGATGCCATTGGCCCTCTTGGCCACCGGGCACACTTCTGGCTCATGTTTAGGCAGCTGTCAATCAGCACCCCCAGGCCCTTCTCTGGCAGCTTTCCAGCCACTCTGACCCCAGCCTGTAGCTCTGCATGGGGTTGTTGTGGCCAAAGTGCAGCACCTGGCACTTGGACTTGTTGAATGCCATCCTGTTGGACTCTGCCCATCTGTCCTGCTGGTTGAGGTCCCTCTGCAGAGCCCTTCTGCCCTCTAACAGTTTAACATCTGCACGCAACTTGGTGTCATCTGCAGATTTGCTGATGACTAACTCAATGACCTCATCCATCAATAATAAATAAGAGCAACAAAGTTGGTGAGGGGTTTGGAACACAAGCCTTATGAGGAGAGGCTGAGGGAGCTGGGGTTGCTCAGCCTGGAGAAGAGGAGACTCAGGGGTGACCTTATCACTCTCTACAACTACCTGAAGGGAGGTTGTAGACAGGCAGATGATGGTCTCTTCTCCCAGGCACCCAGTACCAGAACAAGAGGACACAGTCTCAGGCTGCGCCAGGGGAGGTTCAGGTTGGATGTTAGGAAGAGAAAGAGTGATTGCGCTATGGAATGGGTTGCCTGGGGAGGTGGTGGAGTCGCCGTCATTGAAGGTGTTCAGAAGGAGACTTGATGGGGTGCTTGGTGCCATGGGTTAGCTGTTTGGGTGGGTTGGATTGGTTGATGGGTTGGACACGATGATCTTGAAGGTCTCTTCCAACCTGGTTTGGTTTATTCTAATAAAGGTTTATTCTAATAAAGATATTGAACAGGATGTGGCCCAGCACTGATCCCTGTGGCACACCACTAGTGCCTGGCCACCAGCTGGATGTGGCACTGTTCACCACCACTCTCTGGGCTTGGCCCTCCAGCCAGTTCCTCATCCAGCACAGAGTGTTGTGGTCCAAGCCACGAGCTGACAGCTTGGCCAGCAGTTTGCTGATGGCATCAAAGGCCTTGCTGAAGTCCAGGTAGACCACATCCACAGCCTGCCCCACATCCACCAGGCAGTCACCTGATCATAGAAGGAGTAGGTTACCCATCTCATTGAAATAGGCTACCCAGGGAAGAGATGGAGTCACCATCTCTGTAGGTGCTCAAGAAACCTCTGGCCATGACACCTGGGGATGTGGTTTAGTGGCCATGGCGGTCTTAGGTTGAAAGTTGGACCCAAAGAACTTAGAGGTCTCTTCAACCAAAAGAGCTCTGTGATTCTGTGTGAGTCCCAGGCAGGATTCAACAGACTAAACAGAGGCATCCAGCTCCATCTGAGATAGCCCAGAGCATTCCTCACCCTGTTTTTCACATAAAGTCTGGCTTCTGCTGCTGGAAAAATATTTACACAGAGAGCAAGGAATCATAACAGGGTTATGTGGGAGAGTTATGACCCAGGAGGAGGAAGGTTTAATCACCCTAAAGTGGGAGTTTGGCACACAGCTCATTTTCAGGCTGATTGAACCCATTTGTCAAAGAGCTTTTAATTTGCAAACTACTTTGAGAAACAAGCATGCATTTTGTTTATTATTTCATTTTTTGCAATCAAAACAAGGTTCATTTGTCACCTCTGCAGTGAAGATTTCTAACTGGGCAGGAAAAGAACATTAAGGCTGGAACAGGCCTCAAGAGATCATCAAACCCAACCATCAACCCAACACCACCGTGACCACTAACCCATGTCCCCAAATCAAAAGCTCAAAGGCATCAAAAAGACCAAATTGTGCATGGAATTCCACTTGAAATCAGCAGCTACAGAAAGTTCTCTGTGTGTTTTGACCTGAAACAAGCATTTGAGGGACTGTAGAATGATTCAGGATTCGATGTGCTTTCAGTTGACAACAAACAGATTTTTCCCTTGGTGCTTAAGTGCAGCTAGTTCTCAGTTTATTTTTTTTTTGCCTGATTTTGTTTCTTTCTTTTTTCTTTCTTTTTTTCTTTTCTTTCCCCCTCTGTTTCTCACATCTGGTCTAGCCAGCAAAGGGAGAAATGGAGACGCTGGAACAGGTTGCCCAGGGAGGTGGTGGAAGCCTCATCCCTGGAGGTTTTTAAGGCCAGGCTGGATGTGGCTCTGAGCAACCTGATGTAGTGTGAGGTGTTCCTGCCCATGGTAGGGGGCATAGAACTGGATGATCCTTGAGGTCCCTTCCAACCCTGACAATTCTATGATTCTATGTTTCTATATGTGGAAAGGCTGGAGAGCTGGGAGCAGGCGAACCTCATGATGTTCAATAAGGACAAACACAGAATCCTTGTAGGCCTTGTGACCAAGAGAGGCAATGGCATCCTGGGGTGCAGCAAGAAAAGTGTGACCAGCAGGGCCAGGGAGGTTCTTCTCCCCCTCTGCTCTGGCCTGCTGAGACCACAGCTGCAATCCTGTGTCCAGTTCTGGGCTCCCCAGTGCAAGAGAGACAGAGACCTGCTGGAGAGAGTCCAAGGGAGAGCCAGGAGGATGCTTAGGGGACTTGAGCATCTGCCCTGTGAAGAGAGACTGAGAGCCCTGGGGCTGTTTAGTGTGGAGAAGAGAAGGCTGAGAGGGGATCTGATCAAGGTCTCTCAATCTCTGAGGGATGGTGTCAAGTGGAGGGGGCCAAGCTCTTTTGGGTGCTGCACAGCAATAAGGCAATGGATAGAAACATGAACACAGAAGATTTCAGCTCAACATGAGCCTCCAGTGGAGGCCACAAAAGTGCTGAGGTCACCGGAGCATCTCTGTGAGAAGGAAAGGCTGAGAGCCCAGGGGCTGTCGCACCTGGAGAAGAGCAGCCCCAGAGGGGATCTGCTCATTGCTCAGCAAGAGTTAAAGGGTGATTGTCAAGAGGATGGCCTGGGAGGGATCTTTTCAACACTGACCAATATCTGTAGGCCATGGGGCAAGAGGATGGGGCCAGCCTCTTTTCAGTGGTGCCCAGTAACAGGACAAGGGGCAACAGGCATGAAATGGAACCCAGCAGGTTACATGTGAATAGGAGGAAAATGTATCCTGTGAGGGTGCCACAGCCCTGCATCAGGCTGCCCAAAGAGGTTGTGGAGTCTCCTCTGAAGGAGGAGGTTCAATCCTGTGCAACCTACTCTGAATGACCCTGTTTTAGCAGTGGTGTTGGACTAGATGGTATGCAGAGGTCTCTTCCAACCCCCCACAATTTTGTGATTCTGTTGGGTCACAACAACCCCAAGCAATGATACAGCCTTGGAGCAGTGTGGGTGGAAAGCTGTCTGGCAGAAAGGGACCTGGGGGTTCTAATGGACAAGCAGCTGAAGAGGAGCCAGCAGTGTGCCCAGGTGGCCAAGAAAGCCAAAGGCCTCCTGGCTGGGATCAGCAATGCTGTGTCCAGCAGGAGCAGCGAGGGGAGACAGGAGAGATGTGGAGGTGCTGAGCGAGTGCAGAGGAGGGCAAGGAAACTGGGGAAGGGCCTGGAGAACAAATGTGATGGAGAGCAACTGAAGGAGCTGGGGATGGTTAGTTTGTAAAAGAGGAACCTGAGAGGAGGCCTCATTGCTGTCCTCAGCTACCTGAAAGGACATTGTGGAGAGGCTGCTGCTGGTCTCTTCTCACAGGTCATTAGTGATAAAACAAGAGGGAATGGCCTCAAGCTGCAGCAGGATAGGTTTGGACTGCACAGTAGGAAAAAAAATTCCCATCAAGAGTGGTCAGGCACTGGAATGTGCTGGGCAGGGAGGTGGTGGAGCCCCCAAGCCTGGATGTCTTTCAAGGTGGTTTGGATGTGGTGCTTGGGGCTATGGTTTAGGGGTGAGCCTTGTCCTAGGTTTGACTTAGTGCTTCTGAGAGTCTTTTCCAACCTGAGTGTTTCTGTGATTCTGTGATTCTCCCTCTCTACCCCCTAGGCCTTGTCTCCTCTGAAAAGGAGAGTGCATCCTATGTGCTAAAGAAGCCAGAGGGTGGGAATGTTCTGGCCATCATCGTGGGTGGAGCACAGGAAGCACTGGATGCCCGACCAGGATCCTACACCTTGCTGCTGAAGAACAGGAAGGGATTTGTCCGCCTGGCCATCCAGCATGGGTGAGGCAAGGCTCAATAGGTCCTTGGGGAGGGAGTCTCTGCTGTGTGGCTCATTACTGAGGTGACTCTGGAGAAGGAAGAATGTATTTTGGGGTGGATTTTGCTAATATGAGGAGGAGCAGAGGGCTGGAACTCCTCTCCTATGAGGACAGACTAAGACAGTTGGGGTTGTTCAGTCTGGAGAAGAGAAGGCTCCGAGGAGACCTTCTTGTGGCCTTCCAGTATCTGAAGGGGGCTCCAAGAAACCTGGGGAGAGACATTTTAGGGTGTCAGGGAGTGATAGGATTGGGGGGAATGGAGCAAAGCTAGAAATGGGGGGATTCAAATTGGATGTCAGGAAGAAGTTCTTCCCCATGAGGGTGGTGAGACACTAGCACAGGTTGCCCAGGGAGGTGGTGGAAGCCTCATGCCTGGAGGTTTTGAAGGCCAGGCTGGATGTGGCTGTGAGTAACCTGCTGCAGTGTGAGGTGTCCCTGCTGCTGGCAGGGGAGTTGGAACTGGCTGATCCTTGAGGTCCCTTCCAAGCCTGACAATTCTATGATTGTAGCCTGTATGCACCTCTGTTGGATGCCTTGCAGTACCCCACTGGTCCCTGTCTTTTCCTTTGGGGAGAACGACCTCTATGATCAAGTGAGAAACCCCAGGGGCTCCTGGCTTCGGCAGACCCAGCACTGGCTCCAGCAGATCATGGGCATCTCCCTCCCCCTCTTCCATGCAAGAGGCATCTTCCAGTACAACTTTGGGCTAGTGCCCTACCGGAGACCCATCTGCACCGTGGGTAAGTCCTTCCTTGGCTCACCACCCACACTCAACCTGGCCAAAGTGGGCACTGAGGACAGTCCTTGTGTTGTGTCATCCTCCTGCTGTTCTGGAAGCATCATGCTAGAGAGTACAAGCTGTGGAGGTCTAGAGGGGTGGTGGTCTAGAAATGTGCTGGCAAAGGAACATCCTCAGCTGCCCAGCTGCTTTTGACAAGAAAGGTTGGACCAGATGATCCCTGATGTCCTTCCAGCCTGGTGTTTTATAATTCACATGTCACATACGTTCTGGGCTTGGTCTTATGATAGCACAGATCATTTGGACTATACTGGGGAAGCCCTAGAAGAAACATGAGCACCCTACCAGCCCTCTAGGATGCAGCCAAAGCCAACTTCAGCACCACCTGGTGATAGGAACCACTGCCACTGCATTGGATTAAACTTCTTAGAGAATTAAACATCTTTGGATATGAAACTTCTTTGGAGAATAAATCTTCTGAAGTGTGGCTGAAGGAGCTGGGGATGGTTAGTTTTGAAAAGAGGAGGCTGAGGGAGGGACCTCCTTGCTCTCTACAACTATCTGAAAGGATATTGTGGAGAGGTTGGTGCTGGCCAGGTAGTGTTAGAACAAGAGGGAATGGCCTCAGGCTGTTACTGGGTAAGTTTAGACTGGACAGTAGGAAAAACTTTTTCCCAGCAAGAGTGGTCAGGCACTGGAATGTGCTGGACAGGGAGGTGGTGGAGTCACCAAGCCTGGGTGTGTTTCAAGGTGGTTTGGATGTGGTGCTTGGGGCTATGGTTTAGGGGTGAGCCTTGTAGAGTAGGGTTCTGGGTTGGACTTGGTGATGCTGAGGATCTTTTCCAACCTGAATGTTTCTGTGATTTGTGTGTGATTCTTCAAAGCCAGTCTTACCTACACAAGTAGGACAACACAGACTGAGAGTATTGAGTCTGTTCAACCTGGTGAAGAGAAGGGTCTAGGGACACCTTTTAGTGGTCTTCCAGTACCTGAAGGGGCCTACAAGAACACCAGGGAAGGACTTTTGACAAGGGCTTGTAGTGAGAGGAGAAGAGGGAATGGTTTTAAACCAGAGTAAGGGAGATTTAGATTGTTCATTAGAAAGAAGTTCTTTACTATGAGGCTGGTGGAACACTGGAACAGGGTACCCAAGGAGGTGGTGGAGGCCCCAGTCCTGGAGACATTCAAGGTCAAGCTTGATGGGGCTCTGAGCAACCTGATCTAATTGAGGGTGTCCCTGCTGACTGCAGTGGGGGGGGTTGAACTAGATGACCTTTAAAGGTCTCTTCCAACCCAGTGCATTCTATGAACACATAAGAAGTTTGCAGGTTTCCTCAATGTCCTGTGCAGACACAAGCACAAACCTCAACCTATTTGCACGTGAACAGGTCCTACTGTTCCAACCAGAGACCATACCCATGGAGACCAAATTTCAAAAAAGCTTTTGGTTTTTGGGAAGTTTTGCCTGGTTTCGCCTGGTTTCAACAACCTTGTGGCTGGCCCAGCAGTGTGGCTGATATATTGAATTAATCTAATGAAAGAGGGTGTTGGGAAAGGGCAGAGCTTGCCCAACTGATGAGGTTTGACAGCCAGCAATTACTCCTAATTGTTTTACAACCTGTTTGGATTGACTCAATGGGTTTATGAGCTGCGCACAAGGGCTCTTCATTAATCTGATGAGGAGGGCAGCCTCACAGGGTGATGAAATCCTCTGTCACTTGACAAACACAATTTGAGTAAGAGAGCAGAGCAAGAGAGGTAACTCATGGATTTCTCTGTCCCAACCCTGCCATTGGTGGCTCTGGGAAATGAGAAGGAGCTTCTTCTAGTGAGATTTAGCCAGGCTGGAGAGTTAGGCAGGGAGAAATTGAATGAAATTCAACAAGGTCAAGGGGAGAGTCTTGCACCTGGGAAAGAACAACCCCATGGAGCAGTACAGGTTGGGGACTGACCTGTTGGAGACCAAGGAAAGGGAAAGGGACTTGGGGGTCCTAGAGGATGGAAGGTTGACCATGAGCCAGCAGTGTGCTCTTGTGGCCAAGAAGGCCAATGGTATCCTGGGGTGGGTTAGAAGGGCTCTGGTGAGTAGGTCAGAGAGATTCTCCTCCTTCTCTGCTCTGCCCTGGTGAGGCCACATCCAGAATATTGTGTTCAGTTCTGGGCCCCTCAGTTCAAGAAGAACTGCTTGAAAGAGTCTAGCACAGAGCCACAAAAATGATGAAGGGAGTGGAACATCTTCCTTATGAGGAGAGACTGAGGGAGCTGAAGGCTCTGTAGCTTGGAGAGGAGTAGCCTGAGAGGTGACCTCATTCCCATTGATAAAAATATACAGGGTGAGTGCCAAGAGGCTGGAGCCAGGCTCTGCTGGGTGATGCCCAATGCCAGCACAAGAGGCAGTGGTGCAAGCTGAGGCATAGGAAGTTCCATGGAAACAGGAGGCAAAATGTTTTCCCTGTGAGGGTGACAGAAGACTGGAACAGGCTGCCCAGGGTGAGGGTAGAGTCTCCTTCTCTGGAGATACTCAAAAGCTGCTTGGATGTCTTCCTGTGTGATCTGCTCTAGGTGGTGCTGCTCTGGCAGGGGTTTTGGACTGGATGAGCTTTCAAGGTCTCTTCCAACCTCTAACATTCTGTGATTCTGTGTAATTAGATTTGCATCTGACAAAAGCATGGTTTTCTAAAGATAAGAGAGTACCAGTTTCCAAATAAAAGTCAGATGGTTCACAGCAGCTTTAATCTGAGCCAAGTAGAAGCACCCCAAGCAGTGGTGAATTTAGGTCATCTTGGACTTCCGCTCACCTCAGTTTCCCCAGGTGCAATACAACTTCTCAGGGCCATGCCAGAATAGCTTGGAAAGAGCAAAACTCCAGTACTAGTATGATGTTGTTGTTACCTGCAGCACATCTGGAGCTGTTTGGGATGCAGAAGTTCTTACTTCAAAGAGCAGCACAGAAGGTTTTTGGCTTTAACCAGCCTTGCAGGTGGGGAAGCTGAGGCAAGGACAGATATGACCGTGGAGATCGAGAGCAGAGCCAGGATTTCAAAACCCACCTCCCTGCATCCTTGGTTGTATCACAGTATAACCAAGGTTGGAAGAGACCTCAAAGATCATCAAGTCCAACCTGTCACCATAGATCTCATGACTACACCATGGCACCAAGTGCCACGTCCAATCCCCTCTTGAACACCTCCAGGAATGGTGACTCCACCACCTCCCTGGGCAGCACATTCCAATGACTAATGACTCTCTCAGTGAAGAACTTTCTCCTCACCTCCAGCCTAAACCTCCCCTGGTGCAGCTTGAGATTGTGTCCTCTTGTTCTGGTGCTGGTTGCCTGAGAGAAGAGACCAACCCCTTCCTGGCTACAACCTCCCTTCAGGTAGCTGTAGAGGGCAATGAGGTCACCCCTGAGCCTCCTCTTCTCCAGGCTAAACAACCCCAGCTCCCTCAGCCTCTCCTCACAAGGCTGTGCTCAAGGCCTCTCCCCAGCCTTGTTGCCCTTCTCTGGACACGTTCAAGTGTCTCAATGTCCTTCTTAAACTGAGGGGCCCAGAACTGGACACAACACTCAAGGTGCAGCCTAACCAAAGCAGAGTACAGGGGCACAATGACCTCCCTGCTCCTGCTGGCCACACTATTCCTAATGCAGGCCAGGATGCCATTGGCCTTCTTGGCCACCTGGGCACACTACTGGCTCATGTTTAGGTGGCTGTCAACCAGCACCCCCAGGTCCCTCTGTTTGGCAGCTCTCTAGCCACTCTGACCCCAGCCTGTAGCTCTGCATGGAGTTGTTGTGGCCAAAGTGCAGCACTCAGCACTTGGATTTGTTGAATGCCATCCTGTTGGACTCTGCCCATCTGTCCAGTCTGTCAAGGTCCCTCTGCAGAGCCTTTCCACCCTCTAACTGACCAACATCTGCGCCCAACTTAGTGTCATCTGCAAACTTGCTGATGACTGTCTCAATGCCCTCATCCATCAATAATAAAGATATTGAATAGGATGTGGCCCAGCACTGATCACTGTGGCACACCACTACTGACTGGTCACCAGCTGGATGTGGCACCATTCACCACCACTCTCTGGGCTCGGCCCTCCAGCCAGTTCCTAACCCAGCACAGAGTGTAATGGTCCAATCCACGAGCTGACAGCTTAGCCAGCAGTTTGCTGTGGGGGACGGTGTCAAAGGCCTTGCTGAAGTCCAGGTAGACCACATCCACAGCCTGCCCCACATCCACCAGGCAGTCACCTGATCATAGAAGGAGATCAGGCTGGAGAGGCAGAAGGGTTGTGCTACCACCCAAACTTTAAGACATGACTGGTTATATTGATCTGCTCACTACAGCCTTCAAGAGGTGGCATCCAGTTCTGTGCTAACGTGTGCAAAGTGTTCAGAGGCTCCTCCTAACACCTGTGATTCTTTTCCAGTTGGGAAGCCAATTCCAGTGCAGAAGAATGAGAGACCCTCCAATGAAGAGGTGGATCGAGTCCATCAGAAATACCTGGACGAGTTGAGCAAGCTCTTTGAGGAGCACAAAGCTAAATATAACATCCCAGAAGACCACCACCTGGAATTTATATAGAGCTTCTCAAGCCAGGTGAAACCAAGGAGATCAAACTCCAAGTTTTCCACTCTCTCTGGAACCATTTCCCAACCTCAGCTTAGTCACAGTTAACACATGGTCCACACAGTGCAGGGAACATCACAGGATGGTGGAAATTGGAGGGGACCTCCTGAGATCATCCAGTCCAACCCCTTTGCTAAAGCAGGTTGCCCAGAATTGTGTCCAGGTGAGTTTTGAGTCTCTTCATGAACGAAGACTCCACAACCTCTCTGGACAGCCAAGAAGAACTTAATTTTCCCATCATTTCCATGTCTGTAAGGCCAGGATCTTAATTTCCCCCCCTCATTGTAGGACACATAAAAGATATAAAGAAGAAGAAAATAAATCCCATCTGTGGCCAGCACTGTTGAAACTCCCTAGTGTGAAACTCACACTTCCAGTCCAGCTTGGAGGACATTTGCAGGCAGAAAGTTCCCTTTGCACTGTTTTCCCTCAGAAATATGATGCTGAGCCATGATTTCTGCTGGCTCCACAAGGGATCATCGTGTGCTTGGTGCTCTTCATGTCTCCAACTGCTCTGGGCCCTTATCACAGAATCATAGATTCATAAAATCTTAGAATGGTCTGGGTTGGAAGGGACCTCCAAAAGTCATCCAGTCCAAACCCCCTCTGCAATCAGCAGTGACATCCCCAACTACAGAATACAGAATCATCCAGGCTGGAAAAGACCTTTGAGATCCTCCAGTCCAACCTATCACTCAACACCATCTCATCAACTAAACCATGGCACCAAGTGCCTCATCCTGGCTCTTTTTAAGCACTTCCAGTGATGGTGACTCCACCACCAACCTGGGCAGCACATTCCCATGGCCAATCTCTCTTTCTGGGAAGAATTTCTTCCTCACCTCGAGCCTAAACCTCCCCTGGTACAGCTTGAGACTGTGTCCTCTTGTTCTGTCACAGGTTGCCTGGGAGAAGAGACCAACCCCTACCTGGCTACAACCTCCCTTCAGGTAGTTGTAGATGGCAATAAGGTCTCCCCTGAGCCTCCTCCTCTCCAGGCTATACAATCTCAGCTCCCTCATTTGTTCCTCATAAGGAATTTTGTTGTTCATAAGGAAGCTTTGTTGCCCTTCTCTGGACACGTTCCACCATCTCAACATCTTTCCTAAACTGAGGGGTCCAGAACTGGACACAGGACTCAAGGTGTGGCATAACCAGTGCTGAGTACAGGGCAGGATGACTTCCCTGATCGTGCTGGTCACACTGTTCCTGATACTGGCCAGGTTGCCCAGAACCCTGTCGAGCTTTGCCTTGAATATCTCCAAGGAAGGAGCCCCAAACCACCTCCGTGGGCAGCATGTTCCAGTGTTCCACTACCCTTATGGTGCAGAACGCCCAGTCTTCTTTAATTCCAAACCATTGCCTCACATCCTGTCACTGCAGGCCTTTGCAAGCAGTCTCTCTCCATCCTTCCTGTAGCCCCCTTCAGGTACTGGAAGGCTGCTGTTAGGTCTCCCTGGAGCCTTCTCCAGCTGTGCACCAGAATGCTCATGTTTTCAGAATGAGGGTGGGCACCTGCAGCAGCACCTTGATGCTACACCTTACTGATGGGGGAAAAAACCAAACAAACAAGAAAAACAATCAAGAGGCATGGGGTCATCCAGATACTTCTTCCTATATGGTTTTGGGAATGCCTTGCACTGGTCCTCAGCTACAGCAAGGCACTCACCAAGCATTTTGTTTTACCACAAGGACATTTCCTAAGGAGAGATCATGGTCAGGGGAAGGCAGAAGGGAGAGGTGATTTGGGACAGGAAACGTGGCTCATAAAGTCCTGTTTGGCAGGTGATCAAGGCTTTAAATAGCTACCTCTCCCCAGTATCCAAAACTTCATTAAAATCTCTACTTAATGATCTTTTGCACTGTGGAAGTTTTAGGTGGCAGGAAGCCACCTCTGTCAGATCACACTCTAAGAACCTCGATACCATCACCCTCTCCTCTCTTTCCCTTCATTTCCCTTTCTCTTCCTCTTGTCCCCCTCTCCACCTGCAAGGAGCCACCGAAACTCCTGCAGAGCACATCCACTTCATTGCACCCGGGATTTTTGTTACTGCAACTGCAAGAGTTGCATTCAAAAAGCAATGCACACAGAACTCTTCTCAACTGACATCAAGGTTTCTCCTCCCTCTCCTCTCCTCTCCTCTCCTCTCCTCTCTCTCCTCTCCTCTCCTCTCCTCCTCCTCTCCTCTCCTCTCCTCTCCTCTCCCTCTCCTCTCCTCTCCTCTCCTCCTCCCTCTCCTCTCCCTCTCCCTCCCTCCCTCTCCTCTCCTCTCCTCTCCTCCTCCTCCCTCTCCTCCCTCTCCTCTCCTCTCCCTCTCCTCTCCTCTCCTCTCCTCTCCTCTCCTCTCCTCTCCTCTCCTCTCCTCCCTCTCCTCTCCTCTCCTCTCCTCCTCCCTCCCTCCCTCCCCTCCCTCCCCCCTCCCCTCCCCCCCCCTCCCCCCTCCCTCTCCCTCCCCTTCTTTTCCCCACTAGAGCAGAGTTACCCAGATGAGGCTGAACAGGACAACAGCCAGGTGGGTTTTGAACAACTTGAGAGGTGGAGACTCCACCACCTCTCTAGACAGCCTGATCCAGTGCTGCAACCCTCAAAGTAAAGAAGTTCCTCCTCACATTTAGATGGAACTTCCTGTGTTCAACTTTGTGCCTGTTACAGGATCACGGGATGGAAGGGGTTGGAAGCGACCTCCAGAGATCATCAAGTCCAACCCCCCTGCCAGAGCAGGACCATAGAATCTAGCACTGGTTACACAGGAACACATCCAGATGGGGCTTGAAAGACCCCAGAAAGGGAGACCTCTTGTCCTGTGTCCACTGACAAAGCCTGCTGCCTTGCTCCTGATGCTCCCTCTGCTGAAGCCCAGCAGCTGCAATCTTGATGCAATGGGGAAAGGAGTAAAGGTGCTGCTGGTGGTGCTAGTGGAAATCAGCTGCACATGAAGGAAGGCTTTTGGGGAGGTATTGGAGGAGTGGTTGGGTGTGGTGATATTGTGGGGATACAGGAGAAGAAGAGGGAGCAGGATGCCTAGGCAAGTCAGGCAAGGGCTGCTACACTCAAAAGTGTTTGGCATGACTCTATGCCAACCTGCTGGAGAAGATGTAACAGAAGCTCCCCAATTGTCCATGGAAGATTCAGTCTTTCCCTTTGGATACCTGGAGTAGGGGTGGGTCCAATACCAGACATAAAGCTGCCTGGGAGGTGGGATGATCACTCTCCAGACTGGTTCAGTCTGGAGAAGAGCAGACACTGAGGAGACCTTATTGTGGACTCGCAGTATCTGAAGGGGGCTACAAGAAAGCTGGGGAGAGACATTTTAGAATGTCAGGGAGTGATAGAATTGTGGGGCAAAGCTAGAAGTGGGGAGATTCAGATTGGATGTCAGGAAGAAGTTCTTCCCCATGAGGGTGGTGAGACACTGGCACAGGTTGCCCAGGGAGGTGGTGGAAGCCTCATGCCTGGAGGTTTTGAAGGCCAGGCT
Source organism: Melanerpes aurifrons (assembly GCA_011125475.1). Classification (NCBI taxonomy): domain Eukaryota; kingdom Metazoa; phylum Chordata; class Aves; order Piciformes; family Picidae; genus Melanerpes; species Melanerpes aurifrons. The sequence continues at coordinate 9,994,785 of WWNC01000046.1, read as the reverse complement.
GGATGTGACTGTGAGCAACCTGCTGTAGTGTGAGGTGTCCCTGCCCATGACAGGGGAGTTGGAACTGGATGATCCTTGAGGTCCTTTCCAACCCTGACAATTCCATCCATCAGCTTCCTGCTTGAAAGAGAGAAAAGGCAGAAAATGGGTGCTCAATAAAAAAATCCCAGGGAGGAAGGAATGCCAGAGCTGTCTGAGCATTGATAGAGTGCTCAGGGGCAGGTAGGACCCAAAGACAAGACAAGAGTTCAAAGGTAGGTACTGGCTTCCTCCAAGGTCAGTTTTATCTCACAGACAGGAATGTGTCCTTGATCCCTCAGGGACCTATATAACTCAGGAAAGGTCAGCCCCTGGGCTTGGGTTATGTATCAAATGAAGAATAATAACTCATAGGCAGCAGTGTGTTGACAGCTCTCATCTTCTCCAGAGGCCAGAGCTGTCTCCAAGTGACACACTGTAAGAGGAGAAGCTTTTGTGCTATTCCAGCCTCCTCTGGAAGATTAACACTCCCCTGGTGCAATACAAGGCAGAAGAAATATTAAGTAAAGAGAAGTGTCCAGGTCAGGCATTAAAACAAACCAAACTACCTTTGTACATCTAGAGCTTGGAGCTGGCTCAGCTGCAGGTACAATTGCTAGGACTGTGGGACGTCCAAGCTGTCACCTCAAAATAAGGACCATTTAAAGCTAAAATTTCCTGTCCACTCCCTACTTCTACAACTGGCTTTAAGAACCAAGCCTAAAGAAAAGAGAGAAATTCATTGCTTCTTGTGAAGAAATATCCCAATCAGCCTTTTTTTTTTGGCAGAGGGGGTGGTGGATTTTGGTGGAGATTCAGATTAGAAGTTAGGTAGAAATTTTCAACCATGAGGGTGGTGAGACGCTGGCACAAGTTGCCCAGGGAGGTGGAGGAAACCTCATGCCTGGAGGTTTTTAAGGCCAGGCTGGATGTGGCTCTGAGCAACCTGCTGTGGTGTGAGGTGTCCCTGCCCATGGCAGGGGGGTGGAACTGGATGATCCTTGAGGTCCCTTCCAACCCTGACAATTCCATGATTCTATGATATTCCAGACTGGCAAACACAGTGAAAACTAACAGTGTAGTGATTCATTGTCCCACTCCTGCCTGTTTCTTCCTCTGGTCACTTCCCTTTTGATCTCCCCAGTCTATTGAGAGGCTCTCATCTGTATTTGCCTTATTTAGTGGATTCAGATCCTGAGGCTCAGAAGAAAACCTGCAGTGACTGATGGCTACACAACTTGGACTAATTCTGCAGCAGGAAGAAAACCAAGCAAAATGTTGGGGTTGGTTTTGTTCGTTTGGGGTTTTTTTGCCCTTCTCTAGCTCTAGTCCCACTAAACTATTTTGCTGTCCAAGGGGTAGGGTTACAAGGTTGTAGCAAACAATCAGAAAAATGTGTGGGTTTCTGCTCAGGGAAGGATTTGTGGCTTTTAATTCAATAAAGCCCCCAAGTGTGGTATGTTCAGCATCCCTTCCTCCCTCCCACCCGCCACAGAAACTTTTCCTTTTCAAGGAAGGAAATAAAATTGCATCTGAAACCCCTTGCTTTGCCTTCAAAATCATTTAAAACATCAAAGGATCAACCAAAAGCACAGGGCTCCAGAGGAATGTGAACACTTTATTGCTTTTTTCTTTTTTTGGGGGGGGGTTGGTTAGTAATAGAATCATGAAATCATAGAATCATCGAATCATAGAATCAGGAAATACTAAGCCATAGAATCATGAAATAATAGAATCATAGAATCATAGAATCATAGTATCAGGAAATACTGTACCATAGAATCATGAAATAATAGAATCATGAAATCATAGAATCATAGAATCATAGTATCAGGAAATACTGAACCACAGAATCATGAAATAATAGAATCATAGAATCATGAAATCATAGAATCATAGAATCATAGCAATATGAAATAATAGAATAATGAAATCATAGAATCATAGAATCATAGAAACATGAAATAATAGAATCATGAAATCATAGAAACATGAAATAAAAAAAATAATATAATCATGAAATCACAGAATCATGAAATAACAGAATCATGAAATCATTAAATCATAGAAACATGAACCAGGAAATCATAGAACCGTAGAATCATGGAGTCATGAAATCATAGAATCATGGAATCATACAATCATGAAATCATAGAATCATGGAATCATCAAATCACAGAACCATAGAATCATAGAATGGTCTGGGTGAGAAGGGACCTTAAAGATCATCTAGTTCCATCCCCTTTGCCATGGGCAGGGATGTCTTCCACTAGACCAGGCTGATCAAGGCCTTGTCCAACTTGGCCATGAATACCTGTGGGGATGGGTCTTTTAGTTCTGTCTGATTTGAACCCCATGAACTGCTTTTCCGACTCCCTTATCCCTTGACCTTACTTCTTCACAGAATCAGAGAATGGTTGGTTGAAATGAAGTCCTGGGGTTCATCTAGTCTAAACTGCCCGCAAGGGCAGCCACAGCAGGTTGCCCAAGATTGCAATGTTCAGGCAGGTTTGGAGTCTCTCCAGAGAAGGACACCCCACAACCTCTCTGGCCAGCCTGCTTGAGGGCTCTTACCCACAAAGGAAAGACATTTTTTCTTATGTTCAGATGGCTTTGCAGAGAGGCCTCGACAGGCTGGACAGATGGGCAGAGTCCAACGGCATGAAATTTAATGCATCCAAGTGCCGGGTTCTGCACATTGGCCACAACAACCCCATGCAGTGCTACAGGCTGGGGTCAGAGCGGCTGGAGAGCAGCCAGGCAGAGAGGGACCTGGGAGTGCTGGTTGATGGTAGGATGAACATGAGCCTGCAGTGTGCCCAGGCAGCCAAGAGGGACAATGGCATCCTGGCCTGCATTAAGAACAGTGTAGCCAGCAGGAGCAGGGAGGTCATTCTGCCCCTGTACTCTGCACTGGTTAGGCCACACCTCGAGTCCTGTGTCCAGTTCTGGGCCCCTCAGTTTAGGAAGGAGGTTGACTTGCTGGAACGAGTCCAGAGAAGGGCAATGAAGTTAGTGAGGGGCTTGGAACACAAGCCCTATGAGGAGTGGCTGAGGGAGCTGGGGCTGCTTAGCCTGGAGGGGAGGAGACTCAGGGGTGACCTTATTGCTCTCTACAACTACCTGAAGGGGGGTTGTAAACAGGCAGAGGTTGGTCTCTTCTCCCAGGCAGCCAGCACCAGAACAAGAGGACACAGTCTCAGGCTGCGCCAGGGGAAGTTCAGGCTGGAGGTCAGGAGGAAGTTTTACACGGAGAGAGTGATTGCCCATTGGAATGGGCTGCCTGGGGAGGTGGTGGAGTCGCCATCACTGGAGGTGTTCAGGAGGAGACTTGACAGGGTGCTTGGTTACATGGGTTAGTTGATTGGGTGGTGTTGGGTGATAGGTTGGACGTGATGATCTTGAAGGTCTCTTCCAACCTGGTTTATTCTATTCTATTCTATTCTAAATTCTTGGGTTCCAGTTTGAGTCCATTGCTCATCTCCTCTCCTCTCCCTCTCCTCTTCCTCTCCTCTTCCTCTCCTCTCCCTCTTGTCCTGTCACTGGGCATCACTGAAGAGAGTCTGGTCCCATCCTCTTGACACTCGCCCTTGTGAGGTACTGATAAGCACTGACACATCCTTTCTGGCAGACCCCACCAGATACAGGATTTTGGTAGACAGCCTTTTCAGGTTATAAAGACCCAGCAGCAGGGAAGTAATCTACAATGAGCAACATGCTGCATGAGGCCGGAGGGTTTATATTGGCTTAAAAGCAATCTTGGGTATACTTGATCCATTTTCTAGGCTTGTACTTACTCTTGCTCCTGCACATGTCCCATCATAGGCCCACCCAGAGACACCAAGCCATTAAACCTGTATTGGCAACCTGATAAAGCCACCATATCTCTGGGTAATGGGGATCACTTGTACTCCTCCCTTTCTGGAATTGTTCAAAATCAGGTTGGATGGAGCTCTGACCAACCTGCTCTAGTTGAAGATGACCCTCATCATGACAGAGGGGTTGGAGCTAGATGATCTTTAAGTTCCCTTCCAACCCAAACCATTCCATGATTCTATGTTTTTTTGACTCACACACCATGAGGTCTTCAAAATACAAAAAGCACTCCTCAGGAAGGGTAACATCTGTGGAATCAGGTAGCTGTGAGCCAGCAGTTTGGATGTTGGAGTACAAATTAGTTCCTGTGAGCTAAACAGATCCATGTTTGTTCATAGGAGGTCAGCAAAAAGCAGCCCAAACATGTTTTCAAGGAGCAACTTAAGATGCCCTGCAAATGACACACAGAAAGGACTATGGAAATTATTTGAGCTCCCTTGGGTTTCTGGAATGCTTGGAGAAAATGTTTTTAGAGATAATTCTGCATGCACTGAAAAAAAACCCAACTATGTCTAGGGAAAAAAAATGCACAGAAAAACAAACAAACAAAACAAAACAAATACATGGGGGAGCGGGGAAGTGTGCGCAGAAAAAAAAATGCAGAGGAAAAAAATAAGGCACAGAAAAAATATGCAGAGAAAAAAATAAGGCAGAGAATAAAAAACACACTGAAAAAGTAATGCAGAGAAAAAAATGAAGCACAGGGGGAAATAATGCACAGAAAAAAACAAGGCACAGGATAAACAAGACACAGAAAAAATAATGTAGAATAAAGATAAGGCACAGGGGGAAAAAAGAAGGCACAGAAAAAGTAATGCAGAGGGGGAAAACAGGCACAGGAAAAAATAATGTACAGGAAAAATAAGACACAGAAAAAATAATGCAGAATAAGGATAAGGCAGAGAATAAAAAAGAAGGCACAGAAAGAAGAGTGCAGGGGGGAAATAAGGCACAGGCTAAAAAATAAGTTGCAGGACAAAAAATAATACAGAGAAAAATTAAGGCACAGGAAAAGTAAGACACAGAAAAAATAATGCAGAATAAAGATAAGGCACAGGGGAAAAAAGGCAGAGAAAAAGTAATGGGTGGGGGGGTGGGGAAGAGACAGGAAAAAATAATGCACAGGAAAAATAAGACCCCACAAAAATAATGCAGAATAAAGAGAAGGCACAGGGGAAAAAAGGCAGAGAAAAAGTAGTTCAGAGGGAGGGGGGAGAGGGACAGGAAAAAATAATGCACAGGAAAAATAAGACCCTGCAACAATAATGCAGAATAAAGATAAGACAGAGAATAAAAAAGAAGGCACAGAAAAAATAGTGCAGGGGGGAAACAAGGCACAGAATAAAAAAGAAGGCACAGAATAAATAATGCAGAGTAAAGATAAGGCACAGGAAAAAGTAATGCAGAGAGGGTAAAAAGGCAGAGGAAAAAATAATGCACAGGAAAAATAAGACCGCACAAAAATAATGCAGAATAAAGAGAAGGCACAGAATAAAGAAGAAGGCACAGAAAAGATAGTGCAGGGGGGAAATAATGCACAGAAAATATAAGACACAGGTTAAAAAAAGTAAAGCACAGAAAAATAATGCAGAAAAAAATTAAGGCACAGGGAAAAAAAAAAGAAGGCAGAGAAGAGTGAAAATAAGGCAGAGAAAAAATAAGACAGAGGGAAAATAAGGCAGAGAAAAAATAAGGCAGAGGAAAAACAATGCACAGGAGAAATAATGCACAGGAGAAATAAGGCAGAAAATAAAGAAGGCAAATGGAAAAAAGAAGGCACAGTAAAAGTAAGGCACAGAAAAATAATGCAGAATAAAGATAAGTCACAGGAAAAAAGAAGTCACAGGAATAAAAGAAGGCACAGGATAAATAATGCACAGATAAAAATAAGGCACAGGAAAAATGAAGCACATGAAAAATAATGCAGGGGAAAAAAAAGAAGGCAGAGGAAAAAAGAAGGAACAGAAAAAATAAGATGCAAGGAAAAAAATAAGGCACAGAAAAAAAGAATGCAGAATAAAATTAAGTCACAGAAAAAGTAAGACAGGAAAAAAGGCACAGAAGCAAAAAAGAAGACACAGAAAATAGAAGGCACAGGGAGAATAAAACCCAGGGAAAACCTGAGACACAGAAAAAATAATGCAGACTAAAATGAAGTCATAGAAAAAAGAAGACCCAGGGGAAAGAAGGCACAGGGAAAAAAAAAGAAGGCACAGAAAAAAGAATTCAGCACCATCAGCTAGCACAGAACTTGGTTGCTCTTCTACGAACAAACCCTTCATGGCCAAGGCTAGGTGAGGATGCTGGAGAAATTCACCTCCACATCACGGAGTACTTTGACCCGGAACAGCCAAGCTGCACTGTCAAGGCCATGTAAACAAGGCTGCAGGATCCTTCCCCCCAGGAGATAAGTCAGGGCAGGATTTCCAGCAGGGTTTACACAGTGCTTAGCTGCTATGCTCTCAAAAGGATATCTTTTTAAGCTGTGAGATCTCCTACCACAAGATTAAGCACCTTGTTTTGCTCCTCAGCAACCCCAACTCTTGACTCCAGACTTGGCTGGCTGGGACTTTGCTCTCGCCTGCTGGAGTCACAGCATGACCCTCAGAGGAAGGAATCAGCTGGATTCTGGGTGTTTCATGCTGTCTTTGATATCAATCCCACGACATTGCCTACAATCCTCTGCTGTGCCTTGGTTCCAAGAACTACCAAGCACTTGACAAGTAAATAGGATCCATAATCCCCAGAAAAGTGGAACAGGAACACCTTTAACCCCTCAGCTGATGCTGGGATGCTGTCAGTTTGAGACCATGAGCATCACAGGGTCAAAGAGCAAGAATAACCATGACTCTGTGGCTCCAAACTTCCATGCGTCTAGACCCAGATGAACTGCTCTTCCAGGGTGCAGGAAGTCTGAGCGAAGCTGAGCCCCCTGCCCCATGTTCTGTGGTCCCATCTGTGGAACTGGCTGTCCCCTTTCAGTTAAGCCCCAAAGAGAAGATTATGGGGCAGATATTTGATCAATTTTGGTCTTGTTTTGCAGCCACCAAATGCATCCTTTTAAATGCCCTTTTCTATGATGGAGTGACTACACCAGTGAACAAGGGATGACCTATGGGTGTGATCTATCTGAACTTCTGCAAGAACTTTAACATAGTTGTGCTGGAAGTTGTCTAAAGAAGGGCCATGAGGATGAGCAGAGGGCTGGAGTTCCTCTCCGATGGAAGCAGACTGATAGAGTTGGGGTTGTTCAGTCTGGAGAGAAGAAGGTTCCAAAAAGACCTTATTGCAACCTTCCAGTGTCTGAAGGGGGCTACAAGAAAGCTGGGGAGGGACCTTTTAGGGTGTCAGGGAGTGGTAGGACTGAGGGAGAATGGAGCAAAAGTAGAAGTGGGTAGATTCAGATTGGATGTTAGGAAGTTCTTCAGCATGAGGGTGGTGAGACACTGGCACAGGTTGCCCAGGGAGATGGTGGAAGCCTGGATATGACTCTGAGCAACCTGCTCTGGTGTGAGGTGTCCCTGCCCATGCCAGGGGGTTGGAACTGGCTGATCCTTGAGGTCCCTTCCAACCCTGACAATTCTGTGATTCTATGGTTTCCCACAACTTGCTCGCCTGCTTGCCAAGTTGGAGAGAGGTGGATTTGCTGCGTGGACTGTTCAGTGGACAAGGAATTGGCTGCATGGTCAGATCCAGAGGGTAGTGCTCAATGGCTTGAAATGCAGATAGATAGCAGTGACAGGTGGTGACCCTTAGGGGTCTGCACTGGGACCTGTGCTGCTTAACATTTTTCTTAATGTTGTAGACAGCAGGGCTGAGTGCATCCCCAGCAGGTTTGCAGATGACACCAAGCTGAATGGTGCTGTTGATAAGCTAGAAGGATGGGATAGCATTCAGAAGGACCTTGACAGGCTGGAGGGGTTCAATAAGACCAAGTGGTCCTGCATCTGGGTTGGGGCAATCTCAAGCACTCATATAGGCTGGGCAGGAATTGGCTGGAGAGCAGCCCTAAAGAAAAGGCCTTTGGGGTGCAGGGGGAGGAGAAGCTCAACAGGAGCCAGCAGTGAGCACTTGCAGCCCAGAGAGCCAACCACAGCCTGGGCTGCAGCAAGAGAAGTGTGGCCAGCAGGGCCAGGGAGGGGATTCTGCCCCTGTACTCCACTCTGCTGAGACCACACCTGGAGCACTGTGTCCAGTTCTGGAGCCTCTGTGCCAGGAGGCATCTGGAGGTGCTAGAAGGTGTCCAGAGCAGGGCCACGAGGATAAGCAGAGGGCTGGAGCTGCTCTATCATAATTGATAAAGATGTGCAGGGTTGGGAGAACAGAGACAGTCTCTGCTCAGTGATGTCCAATGGTAGGACAAGGGGCAATGGGGCCAAGCTGGAACAGAGGAGATTCCATGTGAACATAAGGAAGAACTTTTCCACTGTTAGGGTGTCAAAGCACTGAAAGAAGCTGCCCAGAGAGGTTGAGGAGTCTCCTCCTCTGGACACATTCAAAACCCACCTGGATGCGTTCCTGTGTGACCTACTCTAGGTGATCCTGCACCAGCAGGGGGGCTGGACTAGGTGATCTTTCAAGGTCCCTTCCAGCCCCTAGCATTCTTTGATTCTGTGATCCAACAAGTCCATGTCACAGAGTCGTGGGATGGTTTGGGTTGGAAGTGACCTTAAAGATCATCCATTTCCAACCCTTCTGCAATGGGCAAGGACACTTTCCACTACCCCAGGTTGCTCAAAGCTTTGCCCAACATGTCCTTGAACACCTCCAGGGAGGGAACATCCACAGCCTCCTTGGGCAACCTGTTCAAGTGTCTCACCTTATGCTGAGGGCCCCAGACAGTATGGGGAGAAAGCAGACATTTTGTAGTTTGCAGAGAACCCCAGTTTGATAGCCCTGAGAGAGAAGTAAATCCTAAGGTTAAGAGCTGGACAAATGAAGACAACAGTGAGGCCTCAAAGCCAGCTTGCTTTTACCTCCCATACTGAAGGCCTGAATTTTGCACCTCAGCACAGAAATGAACTTTTAATCTTTGTTGAAAGCTTTATTTTGGTAAGGAGGCCTCCTACCACCTCACTTTCATTTGTTTTGACCAGCATGGAGCAGCATAAGCACTGAAAGCCAGTGACAGGCAAGAGCATTGGACACTGGGGTCAGAAAGAAGAAAGAAGTATTGATCATTTAGCAGGTCCTGCTAAAGGTGGCCTCTTGAAAGATCTGCTGAAGCCTATTAGCTAAGGAACATCCTGGGGGAAATCCTCTTAGAGCAATGGAGGTGAGAGTGCAGATGATATTACTGTTCCCAGCACTGCAGTCATAGAGGAACAGGGGTGGGAAGGGATATTAAGAGGTCAGCAGGGCCATGCCCTTTATCCCAAGGGAGGATCAAGTCCATCCATGTCATATGTCAACAGGCAGGCACGGTGTTAACATGCTCTTAAAGGCTCTCTGTGATGAAGGCACCACAATACTTCCAGCCAAACTCTTCCTAACAGAGATCCTCCAGGCTCTAATTTGGCTCCTTGCTTTCATAGAATCATAGAATGGCCCAGACTGGAAGGGACCCACCAAAGGTCATCCAGTCCAACCTCCCTGCAGTCAGCAGGGACATCCCCAACTAGATGAGGTTGAGCCTCACCTTGAATATCTGCAGGGATGGGGACTCAACCACCTCTCTGAGAAACCTGTTCCAGTGTTTGACCACCCTCATGGTAAAGAACCTGCCCTAGCATCCAGTCTAAGACTGCTCTTCTCTAGTTTGAAGTCATTGCCCCTTGTCCTATCACTGCAGGCCTTTGTCTCTCTCCACCTTTCGTGTAGCCCTGTTCAGATACTGGAAGGTTGCTATTAGGTACCCCTGGAGCCTTCTGTTCTCCAGGCTGAACACCCCCAGCTCCCTCAACCTCTCCTTGGAGCAGAGGGGCTCAAAGCCCCTGATCATTTTTATGGTCTTCCTCTGGACCCTCTTCATCAGGTCCATGTCCTTCCTTTTCTTCCCCCCCCCCATAGTATGGGCATAAAGAGAACATTATAGAATATAGAACATGAGGAGGAGTCTCTTTACATTGAGGATGGTGGGACACTGAAACAGGCTGCTCAGAGAGGCACTGTAATCTTTGCCTCTGGAGTTGTTCAAAGCCTGCCAAGACACCTGTTGTGGTGTGGGGGGTGGACTGGATGATTTCCAGAGGTTCTTTCCAACCCCTATCATACTGTGATTATTCCCTTCTCTATGTCTGTCTCCATGTCTTCATCATAGAATGGCTCAAGTTGGAAGAGGCCTTAAAGATCACCCAGTTTCAAGCCCCCTGCCATGGGCAGGGATACCTCACACTAAATCAGGTTGCTCAAGCCCTCATCCAGCCTGGTCTTGAACACTTCCAGGGATGAGGTATCCACCACCTCCCTGGAAAACCTGTTCTATTGTCTCACCACTCTCATGGTGAAGATCTTCTTCCTAATGTCCAGGCAAAATCTACCCTGCTCTAGTTTAAAGCCATTGCCCCTTGCCCTATCACCACAAGCCCTTATAAATACTCTTCCTGTATTATACCTTCTCAATCCACAGTTCTACAGACTATACCATGTTAATTTGCTCAGTTTGACCCAGATGGTCTAGTGGAAGGTGTCCCTGCCCATGGCAGCAGGGTTGGAACTGCATGATCTTTAAGGTGTCTGTCAACCCAAACCATTCTGTCAACTGTGGCAGTTTTTTAGGCAGACATGGTTTAGTGGGCATGAGGGTGTTGGGTTGATGGTTTGACTTGAACAGCTTAGAGGTCTTCTCCAACCTCAGTGTTGCTGTGATTCTATAAAATAGAATAAACCAGGTTGGAAGAGACCTTCAAGACCTCCATCCTATGACGGAAAAGAGAGTATTTCAGTACCACTGAATAAACTCCTGCATTGAGTCAACATTCAGTGAGTGAAGTTCTGCTTGGAGGAGACCAAGAAATGGCTAACCAGAGACAGAAGCCTTTTCCACAGAATGATGCACACAGTAGGAGTCCTCAGTTTAGGAAACAGATGATGGAAGGGCACGGCAGCAGCAGAGGGGAGAGGGGAATCATAGAATTGTTAGGGCTGGAAGGGACCTCAAGGATCATCCAGTTCCAACCCCTCTGCCATGGGCAGGGACACCTCACACTGCATCATGCTGCTCAGAGCCCCATCCAGCCTGGCCTTAAAAGTCAAGTAAGCAACTATTTCTTGGAACTGAGGAAGCTGAGAACATCCACAGTAATCTCTGAGCAATTTTGGAACAAAGCAAACATTTTGGGGCTGTTCACTATTCTTTTTCATTTTTCTTTCTTTTCCCCCAGAGCACAAAATCTGTCAAAGGAGGGGCAACAGCACATCTTGGTATCCTCAGTGTGGTGTGCTGAAGCAGCAGTGACCACTGTGCTGCACACGTGCTCTCAGCTGGGCAGGAAACCAATCCTGTCTCCTTTCTTGGCTGAAGGATGTGGACATTCTGGACACAAGAAGGTCTGAAAGGAAAAAAATTAGAAGTGGGTAGATACAGATTGGATGTTAGGAAGAAGTTCTTCCCCCATGAAGGTGGTGAGACACTGGCACAGGTTGCCCAGGGAGGTGGTGGAAGTCTCATGCCTGGAGGTTTTGAAGGCCAGGCTGGAGGTGGCTCTGAGCAACCTGCTGTAGTGTGAAGTGTCCCTGGCCATGGAAGGGGGTTTGGAACTGGATGGTCCATGATGTCCCTTCCAACCCTAACAATTCTATGATTATATGATACCACAGGGCTGCAAGTGTTTCTTCAAGGGAACTCATGCCAGCCACACTGGAAGGTTGAGAAGGAACAGGAGAGGAGATAGAGACGAACAGAGATGGACACCAAATGATGAGATGAGGCAGCAGGGACTCCTGAGCCATGGGGGGAAGTCTTACTTAATGGGTCCTGTTCACACTTTCAAGGAAGGCCACAAATCTTATGCTAAATACCTGTCCAAACTGGGCATTACTCAAAGAATCATAGAATGGGTTGGATTGGAAGGGACCTTAAAGGTCATCTAGTTCCAAAACCCTTTGCCATGGGCAGGGACATCGTCCACCTGCCTAGGTTGCTCAAGACCTCATCCAACCTGGCCTTGAACACCTCCAGGGAGGAGGCATCCACAACCTTCCTGGGCAACCTGTTCCAGTGTTTCTCTTTTTTAAAAAGTCAAGATTTAGCAATTCTTCCTGCTTGCTTTAAAATAATCACTGATTTTCACTTGTTTCCTTTAAAATAATCACTAATTTCACCTTATTTGGCCTATTTCTTGCTAGGCTGATGTTGTTCTTTCTCCTGCTCTACAGAACAAGAGGAAATAGCCTCAAGTTGCCCCAGGGGAGGTGTGAGTTAGATATGAGTTGTTATACCCTGGAACAGGATGCCCAGGGCAGCGTTGGAGTCACCATCCCTGGAGGGACTGAAAAGCCGTGTAGATGTGGTGTGAGGGCCATGGTTTAGTGGTGACCTGGCAGTGCTGGCTTAACATTTGGACTCAATGATCTTGAAGCCTTTTTCCAATCTAAACAATACTAGATTCCACAATTCAGAGTATCACAGTATCACAGACCATTAGAGGTTGGAAGGGACCTCCAGAAATCATTGAGTCCCCAATCCCCCTGCCAGAGCAGCATCACCCAGGGTAGTCTGCACAGGAAGGCATCCAGGTGGCTTTGGAAAGCCTCCAGAGAAGGACACTCCACAACCTCTCTGGGCAGCCTGCTCCAGGCCTCTGGCACCCTCACTGTAAAGAAGTTCCTTCTCATGTTGAGCTGAAACCTTCTGTGTTCAAGTTTGTATCCACTGATCCTTGGCTTATTGCTGTGCAGCACCCAAAAGAGCTTGGCACCCTCCACTTGACAGCCACCCCTCAGAGATTGAGAGACCTTGATCAGAACCCCTCTCAGCCTTCTCTTCTCCACACTAAACAGCCCCAGGGCTCTCAGTCTCTCTTCACAGGGCAGATGCTCAAGCCCCCTAAGCATCCTCCTGGCTCTCCCTTGGACTCTCTCCAGCAGGTCTCTGTCTCTCTTGAACTGAGGAACCCAAAACTGGACACAGGATTGCAGCTGTGGTCCTAGTAGGGCAGAGTAGAGAGGTAGAAGAACCTCCCTAGACCTGCTGAATTCCATATAGTTATACCTTTTCTAGCATCACAGAATGAGAGGTAGATTCATTTATAGGCTCTGTGGAGAGCAAAGACAATCAAAGGTGACCAGATCAGGCCTGGCCTTCAGCTTATAGAGGACACTAAGTATTAACCACCCTTACACTGCATTTCCCTACCCTGATCCTTCAGCTGTGGAGTACACAGAGAGTATTTGTAGTAGCAGTCTTGCTGCAGTCAATGTGACTCCCTGGCTGAGTAAAGAGTTGCAGGACTGGATCTTTCTGCTGCCAGTGCCCTTATTCATCTGTGGAACAAGTCCACTGGTTCTGCAGGAGTTGTGAAACAAGGCTGGGGCCTTTCCCCTGTATTTTGAGCTATTTTGTAGTTGGCTGTGATGCAAGCCACTACATTTAACACCATAGGGTTCTGAGGCATCTCTATGTCCATTGATCCACCACAAGCAATCTCTACATAGAATCACAGAATCATTTTGGTTGGAAAAGATCTTCAAGATCATTGAGTCCAACCAGGCTCTAACTCTACCCATTCTGGTGCTAAGCTATGTCCCTCAGGGCTACATCTCTGTGTCTTCAAAGCCTTCCAATTATGAGACCATAAAAAATGTCCCTGAAATGATGGAATATTTTCATGAAAAGCTGTTTTAACATGATGGAAAGGCTCAAGTTATTGCTCAGACTGGCTGAGCCAGGAGAAATCAGAAGATAACCTTCTGCAGGATGTCCATAAGCCCTTTCTGCTCCACAGCTTGTACAGTGCAGTGGGCATGGTTTGGTAGTTTCTTCCTGATGGAAGGAGATGAATTACAGAATCATAGAATCATACAGTCTCACAGTCATAGAACAGAATACAGTAGAGTAGAGTAGAGTAGAGTAGAGTAGAGTAGAGTAGAGTAGAGTAGAGTAGAGTAGAGTAGAGTAGAATAGAATAGAATAGAATAGAATAGAATAGAATAGACCAGGTTGGAAGAAACTTTCAAGATCATCGCGTCCACCTAATCAACTAAACCATGCAACCAAGCACCCCATCCAGTCTCCTTCTAAACACCCCCAGTGATGGTGACTCCACCACCTCCCTGGGCAGCCCATTCCAATGGACAATCACTCTCTCTATGAAGAGTTTCTTCCTAACATGCAGCCTAAACCTCCCCTGGCACAGCCTGAGACTGTGTCCTCTTGTTCTGGTGCTGGTTGCCTGGGAGAAGAGACCGACCCCCACCTGGCTACAACCTCCCTTCATGTAGTTGTAGGCAGCAATAATGTCTCCCCTGAGCCTCCTCTTCTCCAGGCTAAGCAACCCCACCTCCCTTAGCCTCTCCTCACAGGACTGTGCTCCAAACCCCACCCCAGCTTTGTTGCCCTTCTCTGGACATGTTCCAGCATCTTAACATCTTTCCTAAACTGAGGGGCCCAGAACTGGACACAGGACTCAAGGAAGGTGTGGCCTAACCAGTGCTGTGTACAGGGCAGGATGACTTCCCTGCTCCTGCTGGCTACACTGTTCCTGATACAGGCCAGAATGCCATTGGCCTTCTTGGCCACCTGGGCACACTGTAAGTGAATCATAGAATTAGGTGAATCACAGAATTGTCAAGAGTTGGAAGGGACCCCAAGGATCATCCAGTTCCAATCCCCTTGCTATGGGCAGGGACACCTCACACTACATCAGGTTGCTCACAGCCACATCCAGCCTGGCCTTCAAAACCTCTAGGGATGAGGCTTCCACCACCTCCCTGGGCAACCTGTGCCAGTGACTCACCACCCTCATGGGGAAGAACTTCTTCCTAACATCCAATCTCAATCTACCCACTTCCAGTGTTGCTCCATTCCCCCCAGTCCTATCACTCCCTGACACCCTCAAAAGTCCCTCCCCAGATTTCTTGTAGCCCACTTCAGATACTGGAAGGCCACAATAAGGTCTCCTGAGAGCCTTCTCCAGACTGCACAACCCCAACTCTCTCAGTCTGTCTCCATATATTGTCTATTTCCAAATCCTTGTTCTTTCATCAAAGGAAGCCATTTTCAGCCATGCATGGATTCTGGAGATGGACTTTGTAATTTGGGAGCCAATATACAATATCCAAGCATGCAGGAGAGTCGAAGCCCCAGAGACTGCTGGGGATTTTTTGTAGCAGAAGCCTCCTGAGCAGGGCTTTCTGATGACTCAGTAACAAGTGCCTAAGAAGAATCCTCAGCAGCAGGAAGAGCATGAGGAGAGATGTCAGGGAGGTGCCAGGTGTTTGTTCCAGTGGTTTTACGCTTTTTCCTTGGGAGCTGCATCTACCTGACTGGAGACACTCTATCTACAATGCTGGGCCCTCTGGAATCCTTAGCACAGGAGAGACAAGGACCTGTTGGAGCAAAGCCAGAGGGTGCAACAACTTGTGGCCGGTTGACGCTGTCCCCTTAAGAGAGGGAGTATGGCGGACGGAAGTTGGTAAACGGAAGGAATAGTCTAAACTAATTTTCATTGGATGAGTGGGAGGAAGCACCTTCTGAACCGGGGAGTGAAATGGGCATTTCCAGCACTTCTCGGTCACTCTTGCTTCCGCATCTCCTTTGGGCAGCAACTCTTTTCTGTGCTGGGCTTTCTGCCGAGGCCTCAGCCTTGAGGATAAGATAACCAGGCCTGTATTAACTGCTTCCAATTAACACAAACTGCTTTTAACTTCTTTCTTTCTTCTTTCTCCCTCTTTTCCGAACTATTCTGGGGAAAGGGGGGAAGAGAGGGGAGAGCGGAGGTGGGGAACTCCCTCTGCCGAGGGGGGTTACTCTCATTTCTGTGTTACTCTGTTGTATATCTTTGTATATATTGTAGATATTGTAAATTTGTAAATATTCCCCTGCAAACCCTACACTGCTTTGTAAATATAGCTCCACTGCTTTGCTAATTCAGCTTGTGAGGTTTTTTTTTCCTTTCCCTTCAATTTTTCTTTCCCTTTACTTACAGGGGGGAGGGAAGAGGCTTCTTGGCCTTACCCCTTTCCACCCACCACATTTTTTTTTTATTGGCGTACCCAACGTGCGGCAGATAATTAGTTTAATTTATTACTTGACTGATTTAGTGTTTTCCAGCTGAATTAGCAAACATGAAGGTCTTGTGGTTTGTGGAGCGATTATTCTTTTCAATTTTTGGGGCTCTGGTTTACAGATATTGTTTGGGTTTGCTTTTGGATTACCTGGGTAAATATTTGGTGCGGACAATTTATATGTGGGTTATGTATAGAGTTAAACTATGGTATGGAAAATGTATTAATTTCCTATGGCCAGTGAGATACAGGAATGTTACCTCCACCACTCTCCCAATTGAGATAAAGGGTTTTAAGATTCCGCCTGAGGAGAGAGTAACTTTAGGTGATGCCTGGGACCCAAAGGTGATTTATGTGATGTGTATAATTCTGCTGCTGGTGATAACTAATGTGTTTTCTCTGTATTCCTTGTGGCGAGAGAAAAAGGTGTCCAGAGCTTGTTTTGTTATTAAAACTAGATCAAAAAGAAAACGCCGTGGCTCTAGATCAGTCCCAGAGTCATCTAGTGATGAGGAAGGTGGAGACTCTCTCTCAGTTAAAAAGAAGGCTAAAAAGTTAATTGGTAAAGCAGCTCTAAATGACTTTGCTGATTCTAGCAAGCTGCCAAAGGCGGCAGCTGGTATCAACATGGCGCCTACTCCTTCTCCCACTCCTTCTCCTTCTTCTTCTCCGTCGGCCATTAACGGAGCAACGTCACTTCCGCCCAATCCCTCGGTGGGACCGGGAGTCACTGCCCCAGCAGCTGATTTATCTCAGGACCTGTCAGCTTCCATTAAGGTGGCTGTAAATTCAAACACAGCTCCAGTTAAGGTGGCTCCTTTAAAGACTAGAGGTGGAAAGGCCAAAGATGAAGAAGAGGAGCTGGAGACTGATCCTGGTGAGGGGCCCTCTACTCTAAAAGATCCTGCTCAGGAGGAAGAGAAGGTTTGTTTTAAAGATCTAGCTAACCTAGTGAGATCAAAGCAGGATACAGATGAAATTAGGAAAGCAGCTGGCAAAGGTGGTTCTCAGCTTAAAGAGATCCTTAGGAGAATGACAGCAGGATTATATGGACAAAGAATTCAGGGAGACGAAGAGCAAGATGATATTTTGGAGTGTTCTTCGCCCCGCGAGGAATTGCGAAATGTCCGTAAAGATTTCACCAGGGCAGATAAGGAACCAGTTCTAGCTTGGCTTAGTAGGTGTTATGATACAGGTGCTCCAGCTCTAACAGTTGGAGACAAGTCAGCAGCTCAGTTAGGAACTCTCTCAAGGGATAATTTCAATTCTTCCTCCAGGTGGATACAAGTTTCATCTGTGAGGAACACACGTCCTCCAAGGAGGTCATTCCAAAACAGGTCATTCCAAAACAGGTCATTCCAAAACAGACCACCAAGGCAATCACGTAGAACTATTTGGATAACTCTGCGTGATCAGTTTGGTGAGAACATGAACCGCTGGGATGGCCAACCAACTTCTAATCTTTTCAGGAGACTGAGGGAATTGCAAAGTGGCAGAACCCAAGGTAGCAATACCAGAAGGGTAGCTGTTACTTCCACAGTTCCCCAGAACGAGTCTTATAGCTCCAACAGTGGCTCCAGTTATAACATGCAAAGTTATAACCCCGCAAACTATGTGCAATGCACATGTGCGCATGTTCCCCATAACTAGGGGTGCCCTGCCTCCCGCCAGGGGGAGGAGAGGGATAACAGAGATAATAGAATCTATTGGGATGTGTACATCCAGTGGCCTGGCACTTCACAATTTCGGAAGTACAGGGCCTTGGTTGACACAGGAGCTCAGTGCACCATAATACCATCAAATTATCAGGGATCAGAGTCTATAACTATTCTGGGAGTCACTGGTGGATCTCAAGAGTTAAGTAAGGTAGAGGTTAATATAAGTTTAACTGGTAAACAATGGAGGAAACATACGGTTGTGACCGGACCTGATGCACCTTGTATTCTGGGAATTGATTTTCTGAGAGAAGGGCGTTTCAAAGACCCTAGAGGTTACAAATGGGCTTTTGGAGTAGCTTCAATAGAAATTGATGGACAAAAATTGAAGCTGTCTGCCAGACCTGAACTTTCTGATGAATCTGCAGTTGTGGGACAACACAAGATACAGGACATTAAATTGCCGGTTGCTTCTCAGACTGTGCATCACAGACAATACAGAACCAACCGTGACTCTTTGTTGCCCATTCAGAATCTGATTCGTCAGTTGGAGAGTCAGAAAGTCGTCAGCAAAACTCATTCACCTTTCAACAGTCCAGTGTGGCCTGTGTGAAAGCAGAATGGAGACTGGCGTCTGACAGTAGACTACCGAGCCCTGAATGAAGTGACACCACCTATGAGTGCAGCAGTACCAGGCATGATGGAGCTACAGTATGAGCTGGAATCCAAAGAGGCCAAATGGTATGCTACCATAGACATTGCTAATGCATTTTTCTCTATTCCCATAGCAGAAGAATGCAGGCCTCAGTTTGCTTTCACCTGGAGAGGAATCCAGTACACTTTCAACAGACTGCCAATGGGCTGGATCCACAGCTCAAGCATCTGTCATGCAGTGATCCACGATGCTCTGGAGGAAGGTGGTGCTCCAGAACACATCCAGTTCATCGATGATATCATCGTCTGGGGTAAAACTGCTGAGGAAGTCTTCGAGAAAGGTAACAAAATCATTGACATTCTTCTGAATGCAGGTTTTGCCATCAAACGAGACAAGGTGAAAGGACCTACCACAGAGATTCAGTTTCTGGGAGTGCGGTGGCAGGATGGACGCCGACACATTCCAGTGGATGTAGTAAACAGAGTCTCTACCATGGCAAGTCCCACAAACAAGCAAGAGACCCTACGTTTCTTGGGGATAGTGGGATTTTGGAGACTGCACATTCCTGGATACAGTCAGATTGTGAAACCTCTGTATGATGTGACTCGAAAGAGAAACCATTTCCACTGGGGACCTGAACAACAAGCAGCCTTTGACCAGATAAAGCAAGAGGTAATTCAAGCAATGGGTCTGGGACCTGTCCGAGATGGTCCAGACATTAAGAACATTTTGTACACGGCTGCAAGTGACAATGGTCCAACCTGGTGCTTGTGGCAAAAAGCTCCAGGTGAGACACGTGGATGACCTCTTGGTTTCTGGAGTCGAGGTTACAGAGGTTCAGAAGCTAACTATACTCCAACAGAGAAAGAAATTTTAGCTGCCTATGAAGGAGTAAAAGCATCTTCTGAAGTGATTGGAACTGAATCACAACTTCTTCTAGCTCCCAGATTACCAGTTTTGAATTGAATGTTCAAAGGCAAAGATTCCACACCACATCATGCCACAGACTCAACATGGTCTAAGTGGATGGCTCTGATAACACAGAGAGCTCGAATGGGAAATCTTGAAAGACCTGGTCTAGTGGAGGTGATCTCAAGTTGGCCTGAAGGCATCAACTGTGCTAAACCTCCAGAGGAGAAAGTAACTCGTGCTGAGGAAGCTCCTCCTTACAATGACCTTTCTGATGATGAAAAGAAATATGCTTTGTTCACAGACGGTTCCTGTCGTCTTGTTGGAAACAAGCGAAGGTGGAAGTCTGCAGTGTGGAGTCCAACACGCCGAGTTGCAGAGGCAAAAGACGGAGAAGGAGAATCCAGTCAGTTCGCAGAGGTAAAAGCTGTCCAGCTAGCTCTCGACGTAGCTGAACGTGAGAGATGGCCAAAGCTTTATCTCTACACCGACTCATGGATGGTAGCCAATGCTCTATGGGGTTGGCTAAAGAACTGGAAAAAGAGTGGTTGGCAGAGAAAAGGAAAACCCATTTGGGCAGCCAACCTATGGCAGGACATTGCTGATCGAATCGAGAGAATTCCAGTGAAAGTGAGACACATCGATGCTCACATTCCTAGGAGCAAAGCTACTGAGGAACAGCAACACAACCATCAGGCAGATCTAGCTGCAAGAGTTTCTCAAGTAGACATGGACTCTAATCCTGATCTTGACTGGAAACACCGAGGTGAGATATTCTTAGCTCGGTGGGCTCACGATTCGTCAGGACATCAAGGCAGAGACGCAACATACCAATGGGCTCGTGACAGATCCATAGACATTTCCATGGATGCTATCACACAAGTCATCCATGACTGTGACATTTGTGCTGCTATTAAGCAGGCAAAACGACTTAAGCCCTTGTGGTATGGTGACAGATGGTCCAAGTACAAGTATGGTGAAGCTTGGCAGATTGACTACATCACTCTACCACGTTCTCGTTCTGGTAAGCAATACGTGCTTACTATGGTAGAGGCAAACACTGGATGGTTGGAAACTTATCCAGTTCCACATGCAACTGCACGCAACACCATTCTTGGTCTGGAGAGACAGATCCTGTGGAGACACGGAACTCCAGAGAGGATTGAGTCAGACAACGGAACTCATTTCAAGAACAACCTTGTAAAGAACTGGGCAAAAGAGCACGGTATTGAGTGGATATTCCACATTCCCTACTATGCACCAGCTTCAGGGAAGATTGAACGCTACAACGGTTTGTTGAAGACAAAGCCATGTTTGTTAAAGCCATGGGGGGTGGATCTTTGAAAAACTGGGAAAAACATTTAGCACAAGCAACCTGGCTGGTAAATAGTAGAGGTTCAGTGAACCGAGCTGGACCTGCACATTCAGATTTGCTACGGAAAGTAGAAGGTGATAGAGTTCCTGTTGTTAGAGAAAAGAACTTGTTAGGTAAAACTGTTTGGGTATTTTCACCCTCAGGAGAGGCTAAACCTGTCCGAGGGGTGGTTTCAGCTGAAGGTCCAGGTCACACTTATTGGGTAATGCAGGAGAATGGTGAAATTCAGTGTATTCCACAAAGAAATTTAACTTTAGCTGAAAGAGGTTAACTTCGAACTGTTGTACAGCTACATCGCGCCCAAAAGAAGAATCAACAAGGAATCTACGGTGCACGAACCCTGAGATCCCTAAGAGCTCTGAGTCAACTAAGAGACCCTGAGATTTCCCTGTTTCCCTTTTCTTCGCTTCGTCGGCGAAGAAATGAACTGTTTTCCATTTTTTCTCATTTTCTGATTTTCTTGGACTTTTGAATCATCTACATCTGAGCATAGCCGGAATGGACTATGAACTTTACTCACGAACTGTAAATATCATTTTGGATTGGATGGACAGTGTGAACAGCCAATGAAATTGTTTAGAAGGGGTGGACTGTGGCCGGTTGACGCTGTCCCCTTAAGAGAGGGAGTATGGTGGACGGAAGTTGGTAAACGGAAGGAATAGTCTAAACTAATTTTCATTGGATGAGTGGGAGGAAGCACCTTCTGAACCGGGGAGTGAAATGGGCATTTCCAGCACTTCTCGGTCACTCTTGCTTCCGCATCTCCTTTGGGCAGCAACTCTTTTCTGTGCTGGGCTTTCTGCCAAGGCCTCAGCCTTGAGGATAAGATAACCAGGCCTGTATTAACTGCTTCCAATTAACACAAACTGCTTTTAACTTCTTTCTTTCTTCTTTCTCCCTCTTTTCCGAACTATTCTGGGGAAAGGGGGGAAGAGAGGGGAGAGCGGAGGTGGGGAACTCCCTCTGCCGAGGGGGGTTACTCTCATTTCTGTGTTACTCTGTTGTATATCTTTGTATATATTGTAGATATTGTAAATTTGTAAATATTCCCCTGCAAACCCTACACTGCTTTGTAAATATAGCTCCACTGCTTTGCTAATTCAGCTTGTGAGGTTTTTTTTTCCTTTCCCTTCAATTTTTCTTTCCCTTTACTTACAGGGGGGAGGGAAGAGGCTTCTTGGCCTTACCCCTTTCCACCCACCACACAACTATGATGGGAGGGCTTTGCTGTGAGGCCAGGCTGAGAGAGTCTACCTACGGAGACATTCAAAATCCACCTGGATGTGTTCCTGTGTGAACTTCTTTAGGTGAAACTACCTCTGTAGGGGGTTTGGACTTGATGCTCTCCAACCCTGACCCATTGGACCCATGGGTGAGAGCACTCCGTAAGTCCCACGGTGTCTCAATACCCCCCAGCACAGGAACCTCAAGCACAAGCCCCATGAGGAGAGGCTGAGGAAGCTGAGATTGTTTAGCCTGGAGAAGAGGAGGCTCAGGGGAGACCTTATTGCTCTCTACAACTATTTGAAGGGTGGTTGTGGCCAGGAGGGTTTGGTCTCTCCTCCCAGGCAACCAGCACCAGAACAAGAGGACACAGTCTCAAGCTGCGCCAGGGGAAGTTTAGACTCGAGGTGAGGAGAAAGTTCTTCCCAGAGAGAGTTGTTAGCCATTGGAATGTGCTGCCCAGGGAGGTGGTGGAGTCGCCATCCCTGGAGGTGCTCAAGAGGGGATTGGACATGGCACTTGGTGTCATGAGGTCATGAGGTCTGTGGTGACAGATTGAACTTGATGATCTCTGAGGTCTTTTCCAACCTTATTGATTCTATGATTCTATGATTGTGTGGGTCTGTTTTGCAAAACCCTGACAATTAGCTTCAAAGTGGAGCTGGTTAAGTGTCTATTACTAATTCTCCAGTGCTCACTCAGCACAGGGACCAAAGTTCTTTCTCCTTATAGTTAATTTTTAGGTGCTCTAGTTTTAGCCTGTAGCTAGGCAGCAATACCCTGACTTGCTGCCAGCAGGCAGAATCTGGCTTTGCTCAGTGACTTGCATAAATCTTTCTATCTGTCTAGAGGGGGAAAAAAAGAGAAGTGAAGTTGAGGCTTTTTTAAAAAATAAAATAAAAATTAGTGGGTTTTTTTCCATTTATTTAGATATTTTATTTTCATTTTAATGCCCTCCAGCACAAATCTCCCTGCAAGCCCCTCTTACAGTTTTGGCTTGAAATTTGCTTCCAGATGTGAAAAGAAAAAGAAAGAAAAAGAAAAAGAAAAAGAAAAAGAAAAAGAAAAAGAAAAAGAAAAAGAAAAAGAAAAAGAAAAAGAAAAAGAAAAAGAAAAAGAAAAAGAAAAAGAAAAAGAAAAAGAAAAAGAAAAAGAAAAAGAAAAAGAAAAAGAAAAAGAAAAAGAAAAAGAGAAAAAGAGAAAGAGAAAGAGAAAGAGAAAGAGAAAGAAAAAGAAAAAGAAAAGAAAAGAAAAAGAAAAAGAAAAAGAAAAAGAAAAAGAAAAAGAAAAAGAAAAAGAAAAAGAAAAAGAAAAAGAAAAAGAAAAAGAAAAAGAAAAAGAAAAAAAGAAAAGGTAAAGGAAAAGGAAAAGGAAAAGGAAAAGGAAAAGGAAAAAGAGGTGTAAGTGCAGCTTACAAAGGAGAAGAAATGTCTCTACTTCAAATTCTCTCATGTTAAATAACCTTGAATTCCCTGAACAGAAAAAAAATAATTGCCCCCAGTGCTATGGAAATAGCTGATCCCAGCTTTGGGCTCCAAAGTGGCTGTACCATCAAGCAATGAGTTGCAGAGGCCACACTCCAGTGAGTTGCATAGGCCACACTCTTTGCCCTAGTACTGCCACAAATGTTGGGAGTGTCTGCACAAGTTGTGAAATGGCGGTTTGCAGCATTGGTGCTCCTAACCTAGGCTGCACAGGATCACATAATGTTAGGGGGTGGAAGGGACCTCTGGAGATCACAGTATCACAGTATAACTTAGGTTGGAAGAGACCTCAAGGATCATCAAGTCCAACCTGTCACCACAGACCCCATGACTAGACCATGGCACCAAGGGCCATGTCCAATCCCCTCTTGAATGCCTCCAGGGATGGTGACTCCACCACCTCCCTGGGCAGCACATTCCAAGGGCTAATGACTCTCTCAGTGAAGAACTTTCTCCTCACCTCCAGCCTAAACCTCCCCTGGTGCAGCTTGAGATTGTGTCCTCTTGTTCTGGTGCTGGTTGCCTGAGAGAAGAGACCAACCCCTTCCTGGCCACAACCACCCCTCAGGTAGTTGTAGAGAGCAATGAGGTCTCCCCTGAGCCTCCTCTTCTCCAGGCTAAACAATCCCAGCTCCCTCAGCCTCTCCTCATAGGGCTTGTGTTCAAGGCCTCTCCCCAGCCTTGTTGCCCTTCTCTGGACACGTTCAAGTGTCTCAATGTCCTTCTTAAACTGAGGGGCTCAGAACTGGACACAGGACTCAAGGTGTGGCCTAACCAAAGCAGAGTACAGGGGCACAATGACTTCCCTGCTCCTGCTGGCCACACCATTCCTAATGCAGGCCAGGATGCCATTGGCCCTCTTGGCCACCTGGGCACACTGCAAGTCCAACTCCCCTGCCAGAGCAGGAGCATAAAATCCAGCACAGGTCACACAGGAACACACCCAGATGGGGCTTGAAAGTCTCCAGAGAAGGAGACTCCACAACCTCTCTGGGCAGCCTGTTCCAGTGCTCTGTGACCCTCACAGTAAAGTTCTTCCTCATGCTGAGGTGGAACCTCCTGCGCTGTAGTTTACATCAGTTACCCCTTGTCCTATCCCAGGTTGCAACTGAGCAGAGCCTGTCCCCTTCCTCTTGACCCCCAGCCCTCAGATATTAATAAGCATTCATTAAACCCCAACTCAGTCTTCTCCAAACTAACCACCCCCAGGTCTCTCAGCCTCTCCTCACCAGGCAGTGCTCCAATCCCTTCAGCATCCTGGTAGTGCTCTGTTGGACTCTCTCCAGCAGATCCCTGTCCCTCCTGAACTGGGAAGCCCAAAACGCGATGCAATACTCCAGGTCTCACTAGGGCAGAGTAGAGGGGGAGGAGCACCTAACCTATGGTGAGCCATCTTCTCACTGGATAAGGAATTCGCTGGATGGTCACATCCAGAGGGTGCTGCTCAATGGCTGTTGTACAGCTACATCACGTCCAAAGGAAGAATCTATGAGCAATCTACGGTGCATGAACCCTGAGAACCCTGAGAGCCCTGAGTCGACTAAGAATCCCTGTTTCCCTTTTTCTTCGCTTCGTCTGCGAAGAGACAAACTGTTTTCCATTCTTCTTGTTTCCTGATTTTCTTGGACTTCTGAATCATCTACATCTGAGTATAGCTGGAATGGACTATGAGCTTTACTCATGAACTGTAAATATTGTTTTGGATTGGATGGACAGTGTGAACAGCCAATGAAAATGTTTAGAAGGGGTGGACTGTGGCAGTTCGAGGCTGTGCCTTTGAGAAAGGGACAGTGCTGGGACACTCTGGTTGAATGCTTTGTAAACAAAGACAGGTCTAAACAAATTTCATTGGTAGATTGGTAAAACACAGCTTTAAGTTTTAATGCAGCTGGAATTTTTCTCAGTTCCTTACCTTCTCCCTTTCCAGCCTGTCTGCTTCTGGGCAACTGGACAGAGTTCTGACCTTGGATAACAGATAAGCATTAATTCGCATGAGGCCTGCTAAGACCTTTCTCCCTTAACAACTGCCTTTTCTCTCTCTAACCCTTTTTGGGGAAAAAGGGAGGGAGGGGGGGAGAAAGGGGTACAGGGGGAGGGGGAACCCTCCTCTGTCCGGAGGAGGGAATTTCGTTCCTGTATTTTTCTTTGCTGTATATTTCTGTATATATATTGTAAATACTGTATATATTGTGTATATAAATAACCTGCATTTTCACATTGCTTGTAAATATAACATCCCTTTTGCTTTTCTGACTGAGTTAGCTGTGGTTTTTTTCCTCTTTGTGGGGAGGGAGAGCTAGGCCTTCTTTCTCAACCCGCTGCAAGTCCAGATGGAGAGTAATGCCAAGTGGAGTCCCTCAGGGGTCTGTGCTGGGACCTGTGCTGGTTAATATTTGTATCAATGATATAGACAGCAGGATCCAGGCACCATCAGCCCCACCAAGGTGAGTGGGGCTGTGGATCCACCAGAGGGACAGGATGGCATCCAGAGGGGCCTGGACAGGCTGGAGAGGTGAAGCCCAGGTGAACCTCAGGAGGATCCACAAGAGCAAGTGCAGGGCTCTGCCCCTGGGCTGGAACAATCCTCACTATCAATACAGACTGGGGGAGGAGGGGATGGAAAGAAGCCCTGAGGAAGAAGACTTGGGGGTGCTGGGCGGGGGAGAAGCTGGCCAGGAGCAGGCAGTGTGAGCTTGCAGCACAGAAGGCCAAGGGCAGCCTGGGCTGCATCCAAAGCAGCACCGGCAGCAGAGCCAGAGAGGTGATTCTGCCACTTTGTTCTGCTCTGGGGAGACCTCACCTGGAGTGCTGTGTGCAGGTCTGGAGCCCTCAGCACAGGAAGGACTTGGGGCTGCTGGAGCAGGTCCAGAGGAGGGCCAGGAAAATGCTCAGGGGGTTGGAGCAGCTCTGAGGCCAGGCTGAGGGAGCTGGGGGTGTTCAGCCTGGAGAAGAGAAGGCTCCAGGGATACCTAATAGCATCCTGCCAGTACCTGAAGGGGGTTACAAGAAGGCTTCAGAGAGACTGTTTGCAAAGGCCTGCAGGGACAGGACAAGAGGCAATGGCTTCAAACCAGAGCAGAGCAGATTTGGATTGGATATGAGGAACAAGTTCTTTACCATGAGGGTGGTGGAACACTGGAACAGGTTGCCCAGGGAGGTGGCTGGGGCCCCATCCCTGGAGATATTGAAGGTGAGGCTGGACAGGGCTCTGGGCAACCTAATCTAGATGAGGATGTCCCTGCAGACTGCAGGGGGTAGGACTGAATGAGCTATGTATGTTCCTTCCAAATCAGACCCATCTATGATTTTATGACTCTCTATGATCAGGAAGGAGATTGGATTTTAAGGGAGATCTCATTGCTCTCCACAACAACCTGAAAGGAACTTATAGTAAGGCGGGTGTTGCCCTGTTCTTCCAAGTGACAGGATGAGAGGAAACAGCCTCAAGTTGTGCCAGGGGAGGTTTAGGTTTGATATTAGGAAAATTTTCTGTCCTGGAAGAGTGGTCAGACATTGGAACAGGCTGCCCAGGGAGGCCATTGAATCACCATCCCTGGTGGTATCCAAAAAACATGGCATTGCAGAACATGTTTTAATGGCCATGATGGTGTTGGGTTGATGGTTTGACCTAATGATCCTAGAGGCCTTTTCCAAACTTAATGATTCTATGCTTCTAGGGGTTTATGGTGATTGTCCTACAGGTGAATAGAAAATCTATGGGATGCTCATTGGGATTGGGCCCTCTGCTCTTCCCTTCCCTGCTCTTCAGTCAAATTTGATTGTAACACTGTGTAAAAACTTTGCCACATTGGCTGAATGTTTTGTTCTTTCCTGAGGATGTCCAGACGAAAAAGTCCCAGGGGCATGTTGATGCATGCCTGAGGTGCAGAAATTCTTTTGGAGGAAAGGCTTTGAAAGGCTTTGTCTTACGAACATCCCCTTCCTAAGCAAACTCTTTGAAGGGCAAACTGGTAAATGCCTGTGAGGTAGCAGGGCAGCGTGACAGTGAGGTCTGGGGAGGGGTAGAGTGTAAAGCATGACTTGGCTGAAAACCAAGCTGTGGGATAGGGTCTTGGGCCACATAAGGTGGATCCAGATCCAGGTATAGGGGTCAGTCAGTGCAATGTCCATGCTGGTGCTCAGATGTTTGCAGGTATCTCAGGGTGGGCTTTGCTGATCTCTTCAGGGGAGGGAAGCCTTGCTCCTTACTCACTCAGCCCTTGCTGGCTCTGGACATGGTGATGGATGTCTTTGCACTCTGGCAAAATATGAGCTAGCACCCCTGGACTGTGCAGATGGCCTTGCCCAGAGTGGCTTTATAAATCTGTAAGACAGAGTCCTGTTAATCATCCTGTTACGAAGCTTACAATCCAGGGTTGTCATCTGTGCTATGAGAGGTAGAGTCATAGAATGGTCAGGATTGGAAGGGACCGCAAGGGTAATCCAGTTCCAAGCCCCCTGCCAGGGGCAGGGATACCTCACACTACATCAGGTTGCTCAGATCCACATCCAGCCTGGCCTTAAAAACCTCCAGGCATGAGGCTTCCACCACCTCCCTGGGCAACCTGTGCCAGTCTCTCACCACCCTCATAGGGAAGAACTTCTTCCTAACATCCAGTCTCAATCTCCCCACTTCTAGTGTTGCTCCATTCCCCCCCAGTCCAATCACTCCCTGACACCCTAAAAAGTCCCTCCTCAGCTTTCCTGCAGGCCCCCTTCAGACACTGGAAGGCCACAATAATATCAATCCATCATATTAGTGGGCTCAGGAGGAGAAACTGGGGAGAAAAGCAGTTTTTTAGATGCTGTGGCTACACAACGTGCAGACAGAGGTGGACAACTCTGGCAATTGTAAATTATCAGTGTTAAGGACTTGTGTCAGCCCTGGGAACAAAAATCCTCTGACAACTTAGAATCATAGAATGGTCTGAGTTGGAAGGGACCTCCAAATGTCCCTTCCTCCCCTCTGCACTCAGCAGGGACATCCTCAACTAGATCAGGGTGCCCAGAGCCCTGTCCAGCCTCACCTTCAATATCTCCAGGGATGGGGCCCCAACCACCTCCCTGGGCAACCTGTTCCAGTGTTCCAAAACCCTCATGGTAAAGAACCTAGCATCCAGTCTAAGTCTGCACTTTAGTATGAAGCCATTGCCCCTTGTCCTATCATTGCAAGCCTTTGTCTCTCTCCACCTTTCCTGTAGCCCCCTTCAGGTACTGGCAGGCTGCTATTAGGTCTCCCTGAAGCCTTCTCCTCTCCAGTCTGAACACCCCCAGCTCCCTCAGCCTGGCCTCAGAGCAGAGGGGATCCAACCCCCTGAGCATCTTTCATGTCCTTCCTGTATTGAGGGATCCAGACTGGTACAGTACACCAGAGCAAGACAAAGTGGTAGAATCACCTCTCTGGCTGGTATCAACACATCTTTTGATGCAGCCCAGGCTGCCATTTGCCTTCTGGGCTTCAAGCTCACACTGTCTCCTCTTGTCCACCAGCACCCCCAGGTCCTTTTCCTCAGGCCTGCTTACCATTCCCTCCTCCCCAGTCTGTATTGATAGTGAGGATTGTTCCAGCCCAGGGGCAGAACCCTGCACTTGCTCTTGTTGAACCTCCAAAGGTTCACCTGGGCCCCACCTCTCCAGCCTGTCCAGGTCCCTGTGGACTTAAAAATCCATAAAGAGGTGGTTAACTACAGGCAGGCCAATGACTCTACATGTTTAAGACAGAGAAGGACAATTACAAAGAGAGATAATCCCAACTGGATTATGAGTCCTGCACACCTGACACAGGTGGTTCCATGCACCTGGCCCTGGCTGAAGACACTGAACAGTGAAGGAATTTTCTGCTGCTAAATAACCTTAAGGAGACAAAGCCACAGAGCTGGGCACAAACAGCTGCACTAAAGTGATGCAGAAACATCTTATGAGGAGCAGCTGGAGGAGAAGAGGTTGAAGGGAGACCTCCTGGCTCTCTACAGCTCTGTGAAACGAGGTTGAAGTGAGGTGGATGTTTTTCTCTTCTCCCAAACCAGGTGGTAGGATGAGAAGAAATAGCCTCAAGCTGCATCAGGGGAGGTTTAGATTAAACATTAGGAACAATTTGTTTCCTAAAAGAGGGGTCAGGGATTGGATTAGGAGGCCCAGGGAGGTGGTAGAGTCTCCATCCCTGGAGGTGTTCAAGAAATGTGTAGACATGACACTTTGGGACATGGTTTAGTGGCCATGGTGGTGTTGGGTTGCCAGCTGAACTTGATGATCTAAGAAGTCTTTTTCTACCTTAAAGTTTCTATGATTGTGTACCCTGCCCCACACCTTACAAACTTTCCTCATGTCCCTTAATAGCAGCAGAAAGAGAAAAATCATAGAATGCATTGGCTTGGAAGGGGCCTTTAGAGGTCTTCTGGTTCAACCCTACTGAACAGGGGGTGCAAAATGAATGTGTCCTCAAAAGCTTTATTCATAGAATCATGGAATGATAATAATCAGAGAATCATAAAATGAAGGAATCATGAAAGTTTGAATAGCTCTCTAAGATCAGCGGCAGCAGCACTCTGAAAATCATAGTATCAGGTGACAAAAGGAGAGGAAATGGCCTCAAATTGTGCTCGGGGAGGTTTAGGTTGGACAAGCAGAAAAATGTCTTTGCTGTCAGAGTGGTCAGAGGTTGGAACAGGCTGCCCAGGGAGCTGGTGGGGTCACCAGCCCTGGAGGTGTTACAAAAATGTGTGGCTGTGACATTTTGGGACGTGGTTTAGTGGCCTTTAGTGGTCTTAGGTTGATGGTTGGACTTCATGATCTTGGAGGTCTTTTCCAACCAGAGTAACCCTATGATTCTATGACTCATAGAATGATTTGGGGTGGAAGGGACCTTTTCATTGAAACCCCAAATTGCAGTTGATTAAAAATAATAAATAAAATAGTAGTGACAGCTTAAGGGTTTGTTGCTGCTTTACTATGAGCTCTGCTGCTTTACTGTGAGCTCTGTTGCTTTACTGTGAGCTCTGCTGCTAGCAACTCCCAAGGGAACTGGGGCTGTTCAGTCTAGAGAAGAAAAGGCTCCAAGGAGACCTTCTTGTGGCCTTCCAGTATCTGAAGGGGTCCTACAGGAAAGCTGGGGAGGGACTTTTTAGGGTGTCAGGGAGTGATAGGACTGGGGGGAATGGAGCAACACTAGAAGTGGGGAGATTGAGACTGGCTGTTAGGAAGAAGTTCTTCCCCATGAGGTGGTGAGACACTGGCACAGGTTGCCCAGGGAGGTGGTGGAAGCCTCATGCCTGGAGGTTTTTAAGGCCAGGCTGGATGTGGCTGTGAGCAACCTGCTCTGGTGTGAGGTGTCCCTGCCCATGGCAGGGGGGTGGAACTGGATGATCCTTGAGGTCCCTTCCATCCCTAACAATTCTATGATTCTAAATTCACAGGTAAAAGAGCTTCAAACCATTGTGAATTACTCTTGGCTGCAGATAGCTGGAAGTCTGCCTCCTATCCACGTCACCTGTACACAAGCTTTGCTTTTTCTAGCTCAGGTGAAGTAGGGTATTTGAAAAAGATGTTCTTGTTCCAGAATAATCATGCCAGACACATGGGTATTGGAAATCTTCTCTGAGCACACCTTTCCTTCTAACTGCATCCAGTTCTGGAGTCCCTATTACAGGAAGGATCTGGAGGTGCTGGAACAGGTCCAGAGAAGGGCCATGAGGATGAGCAGAGGGCTAGAGCTCCTCTCCTGTAAGCACAGACTGAGAGAGTTGGGGTTGTTCAGTCTGGAGAAGAGAAAGCTCCAAGGAAACCTTATTGTGGCCTTCCAGTATCTGAAGGGGATCTAAAAGAAAACTGGAGAGGCACTTTTGAGGGTGTCAGGGAGTGATAGAACTGGGGGGATTTGATCCCAGCTGGAGGAGGGGAGATTGAGATTGGATGTCAGAAAGACGTTCTTGCCCATGAGAGTGGTAAGACACTGGAACAGGCTGCCCAGGGAGGTGGTGGAAGCATCATCCCTGGAGGTTTTTAGGGTCAGGCTGGACGTGGCTGTGAGGAACCTGATGTAGTGTGAGGTGTCCCTGCTCATGGCAGGGGGGTTGGAGCTGGATGATCCTTGAGGTCCCTTCCAACTTTGACAATTCTGTGATTTCCACTGAGCACTGTGGGGCACATCTTCCTGCTGGGAAAATAGATCCTCAGAAGGATTCCTAATCTTGGGAGCTGCTAATATTTGGAGCTGCTTTCTGATATTCAGTAAGCTGGACAGAGGGTAAAAAGAAGTTTTAGGACAAGTAATGATGAAACAAGTGAGATGGTGTTGGGTGGCAGCCAGTTCCCTGCTGCTGCTCAAATCATGTGAAGGTAGAGGTTGTCCCAGGGCTCGGACATGACCTCATGGAGCTATGCTTGGTTTTTCCTTCCTCCCAAGAAAGGTAGTGTCACAATTTGTACCTCCAAGACATATGTCTAGGCTGGAGAGATGAATGAGTGCAAGCTGGTGTACAGGAGGTTCCACAGGAACATAAGGAAAAACTTTTTCACTGTGAGGGTGCCAGAGCCCTGGAACAGGCTGCCCAGAGAGCTTGCGGAGTCTCTCTCTCTCTGGAGACATTTAAAACCCTCCTGGATGTGTTCCTGTGTGACCTGCCTTATGTGGTCCTGCTCTGGTAGGAGGTTTGAACTGGATGACCCCTAACAGTCTGTGATTCTGTGACTGTGATTCTGTGCTTCTGTAACTCCATGACTGTGACTCTGCCCTGCAAGTTGTAATACTCTTGTAAGCACTGAGAGGCTTTCATATTTAGCTTATTATAATTAATTTTCTTAATGCATCCCTCCAAGCTGGGAGCCCACTGAAGCAGATAGAGCAAAAGGCTGATTAGGATTCAAGAAATTTGCACCCAAATGTGTGGTGAAGTATAAATATAGCTGAAGGGAATCTACATGAAGGCTTCAGAGGGACTGTTTAGAAAGGTCTGGAATGATAGGACAAGGGACAGTGGTATTGCTGGAGGTGTTCAGGAGGAGACTCGACATGGTGCTTGGTTGCATGGTTTAGTTGGTTGGGTGGTGTTGGATGATAGGTTGGACATGATGATCTTGAAAGTCTCTTCCAACCTGCTCTATTCTATTCTATTCTATTCTATTCTATTCTATTCTATTCTATTCTATTCTAATCAGAGCAGAGCAAAGCAGAGCAGATTTAGATTGGATGTAAGGAACAAGTTCTTTACTATGAGGGTGGTGGAACACTGGAACAGGTTGCCCAGGGAGGTGGTTGAGGCCCCATCCCTGGAGATATTGAAGGTGAGGCTGGACAGGGCTCTGGGCAACCTGACCTAGTAGAGGAAGTCCCTGCTCAGTGCAGCAGGGTTGGACTGGGTGACCTTTGGAGTTCCCTTCCAACCCAGACTATTCTATGATTTTATATATAAGTATGTCTGTATACACATACCTATAATCAGGTGTATTGACCTGGTTATGGGTCAAAGAAAGATGATGGATCTGAAAAGATGATGGTCCATCACATCAACATTTTTCTATCAGTCTATCTCACAATTTAATAGAGAATGGTTGGAGTTGGAAGGTACCTCCAAACATCATCCAGTCCAACCCCCTTGCTAAAGCAGAGGCACCCACAGCAGCCTGCCCAGGATCACAATGGCCAGGTGGATTTGGAAAGTCTCCACGGAAGGAGACTCCACAACCTCTCTGGGCAGCCTGCTCCAGGGCTCTGGCACCTTTACAGCAAAGAAGTTTCTCCTCAGGTTCAGATAGAATCTCCTGGGTTTCAGTTTGTGTCCACTGCCCCTTGCCCTGCTGCTGAGCACCACTGAACAGAGACTGGTCCCATCCTCTTGACAATCACTCTTGAGCTCTTGCTGAGCACTGCTCAGATCCCCTCTAGGCTGCGGTTCTCCAGGCACAACAGCCCCAGAGCTCTCAACCTTTGCTCCTCACAGAGACTCTCCACTGCTCTCACCGTCTTCACAGCCTTCGCTGGACTCTCTCCAGTAGTTCCTTATCTCTCTTGGACTGGGAAGCTCAGAACTCAGTTCTCATCATGTCACAACCTGGCAGGATAATTTTCTGCAGGTTCCTATCCCAGTCATGATGAATGGGAAGGGCTACCCTAGTCCTTACTTCACTCGCAGAGATATCAGTGGGGAACAGGAATAGGCAGGAGACCATTCCCATTTCACTCATCTCTATTGTTGCTATGATTTATTTCTGTTCTGTGCTCCCTTTTGGAGGTCTTATCCAAGAGCTGTTGGGTAAGACCCTTTCTTCAGACAGCCTCTTGCAATTTTCCATTTTAATCTATATTTAAACAAGCAAGAGTTGGAAGAAGGCCCTTTGGCCAGCTGGGACGTGAACAAGTCCTGGTGCCAGCTTGACTCAAAAAGATGGGGATGGGAATGCCTCAGGGGAGTGAGAAGAAAAATAAATCCCTCTTTCACCTCTGAATCGCAGATTTAAACCTTACCACAGCAGAAAACATGAGGGGTTTTGCAAAACATGCTGGTAGGCACAGCTCTCTGGGCCAAGAAGTGGATGTTGCAGCAGCATCTCCAGGAGCAACAGGGAAAATCTGGTGGCTCAGCAATCACAGAATCATAGAATTGTCAGGGTTGGAAGGGACCTCAAGGCTCAGCCAGTTCCACTTCCCCTGCCATGGGCAGGGAATCCTCACACTAGAGCAGATTGCTCACAGCCACATCCAGCCTGGCCTTAAAAACCTCCAGGCATGAGGCTTCCACCACCTCCCTGGGCAACCTGTGCCAGTGTCTCACCACCCTCATGGGGAAGAACTTCTTCCTAACATCCAACCTCAATCTCCCCATTTCTAGTTTTGCTCCATCCCCCCCAGTCCTATCACTCCCTGGCACCCTCAAAAGTCCATCCCCAACTTTCTTGTAGCCCTCTTCAGATACTGGAAGGCCACAAGAAGGTCTCCTGGGAGCCTTCTCTTCTTCAGACTGAATAGCCACTAACTGAAGAGCCAATGCTCCCACCCTAAAAACCAGGTGAAGGTTAAAGGGCTTTTGAGCTGTTTTGGAAGTGTCCTCTGCATGTGGAGAGCTCGAGATGCTCACTGTTTTGAATGAGATTTTCCTCAAGAGATCTCTTTTTCTCTTCTCCAAATGGCAGAAGATGAAATTGAGATTAGGAAAGGGGTCGAGGTCTGATTTTGTGACTCTGGGACAGACATACCCCTATGGATAAATGTTCTGGTTTAATGTTATGGGAACAAGGACAGACCCATTCATGAGAGCTGGGACAGACTCATCTGTCCCCATCTATAGAAATCTCTTGCCAGCTGCAGCTACATTAAAGTCTTGATGTCAACCTAAATATCACCTGCTTTCTTGTGGATGTCTCAATCAGATCCTTAAGCTTCACATTGAGAGAAGAAAGTGAAGCTTGCTTAGTGAGTTGGGCATACCTGAAGGATGTCTTAATGAAAATGAAACCTAATGTTATCTTATCTACAATTTATATTCATTTTTTTTATGCTCTTAGGAACCTAAAGCTAAAAGAGGAAGCTAAAATCAGCCAAGAATGGGGTGGGAGAGCAAGAAGGGGGCAATTACAGGAGGTGAAAAGGGACCATTTGTCAGGGGATATAGTGATAGGATGAGGGATATAATTTTTAAGCTGACAGACAGTGCATTTAGCTAAGATATTAGGAAGAAATTCTTCACTGTGAGGGTGGTGAGATGCTGGCATAGGTTGACAGAAAAGTTGTGGATGTCCCATCCCTGGAAGTGTTCAAATTCAGGTTGGATGAGGCTTTGAGCAACCTGATCTAGAGGAAGGTGTTCCTGCCCATGGAAGAGGGGTCAGAACTAAATGATCTCTAAGGTCCCTTCCAATCCAACCCATTCTACAAGGTTATGATGCCTTAAAATGCACACTGCTAGCAGTGGCTTGGCAGCATTTCCACCCTCCACCCCCTGTGATAAGGAAAAGGAAAACAGGGACGGAAACACCTTGCAGAGAGTTGGGGGTTAACCCTCCCCCCTCTTGCTCCCCGCTCCCAAATCCCCATCCCAGGCAGCAACCTGCAGCACTGAGACCAAAACCCTTCTTCTCTGGGCTGAGGAACCAGAGTCTTGCCGGGACCCGCCCCTCCCCGCCCTCCTCTTCCTCCTCCTCCTCCTCCTCCTCCTCCACGGAGCTATATAGGGATGTACTGCTAGTGCTTCTCCCGCTTGCCGGCTGCCCCGGAGCTACGGAGCTGGGTGCCCTTCTCCATCTCATGGCCCTGAGCGGGACCTGACCATCTCCTCCCCACAATGAAGACCATCATCGCTGCCTACTCCGGGGTGCTGCGAGGTACTAGGGGGGTTATGGAGGATGGGACGCGGGGGGGAGGGGGATGCAGAGATGGGCACCGGGAGGATGCCACGACGGGGGGAGCATCATCCAGTTTGTTCAAGGCGCACGGTGGAATGGAAGCAGCAACCAAATGTGATGTTCCCCTTGTTCTTCCTGCCTGCAGGAATGCTTGGTTGGGAAGAGCAGAAGCGGTGTGCAATGGCGGGGAGGCTGGCTGCAGTTTTTCTTAGTGGTGGGGGAGGAGGGCAGGATTACAGCACCCTGCTCAGGTTTTGCTTGTTTAAGTGAGCTTGAGGAGATCAAGCAGCTTTCCGGGAGCTCTTGCAGAAGGCTCTGGTTTACCGAAGTGAGTTTGCACTTGCTTAAAACCACATTTTATCTTGGGTTTTTTATATGCCTTCCTGCTCGTGGTAGGAGGGAGGAAATTGTAGTAGTTTAGCAAGGCTGCGCGGCTGGCAGCCTTATCTGGTGATGCTGAGATCTCCACACCTCCATCAAAATATGGCAGGGGAGTAAAAAAAACCCACCCCAGCATTGGTGTTTCTTGTTGCTTTATAACGGGGGGCTGAGGATTTGGTGTGAAAGCAAGCTTTGGGGTTGGGAAGCACAGCTGAGTTTGCTTCCCCAACCCTCCACGGTGGTTAAAGTCACTTCCTCGCTGAGAGGAGCAGGTTGGGTGACGGTGGCTGACACCCACCGTGGGCAGAGCTGCTGCAGGCTGCAACTTGCAGGCTGAAAACTCTGTGGGGAAACGAGATGGGGAAAGCCGAAAGTGCAGGCTCCCTTGGGTGCTTGTAAAAGCAGCTCTAGGGAGCTCACAGGGATAAATTCAACAGGTCTAAATATTTTGCTTGGTAGATCCTCCTGGAAGGATGCTTGTCGAGGTTTGCAAACAGTGAGGGCTTGGCAGGAAAATGCCCTTGAGCAACAATTTGCCCTATACCTCCTGAAGGGTCCTCGAGAGGTTGCTCCTTGTTACAAAAGGGGTTTTTGTTGCCCTGCAAAAGCAAACTGCTGATTGCTCCTGGGCTGAAGAGCCCTGTGAAATATTTGTTGATTAAGCAAATCACTATCAGGGCTAAGAGGACCTGAACCTGGCGAATTAACCCCTAAGCTCTTGCTTCTTTCTACCCAGTCCTGCATGCAGAGCTGCTGGTGCTCATCTGACACCTGCTGAGAGCAGAGATGGATCTGTAGGATCACTTGTGACCAAGTGAGATCATCTGCATGGTGCTTCCCATGCCCAGACCTGGTTCTTAAAGCAACTTAGCTTTGCTTACACAACAAGCAGAGGACACGTTTGAGCTGAGGGAGGTCACTTGAGTTAATAGCATGTGAGCTGCTGAACTGAGAGTTAACTGCAAGCCAATAAATCATTCAGGAGACCTACAAAATATGTAGGGCTGGCCCAAGGCCTCAGTGGCCACCTTGTTGGCACTGCCATGTCAGTGATGGATCTAGGACGTGTGCATAATGCAGACTGGAGTGTGGTTTGGGGACAGTGATTGGCTTCATCTCCAGCTAATCCTGCTTAGGGATGGAAAGCTGTCTTAACTCTCCTTGGGCCAGTCTTCCTCTGAGGCACCTCGTGGGGGTCCTGCAGTGATATTTGTGCTTCCTTACTCATTTCTTCATCTGCTTCTGCCTGGGGAGATGTTGCCTTGGTGATTGCAGCATACACCAACGCAACCCCTTGCCAGATCTGTTGCCTGCCATGGGCAAACATGACACAGGACCAGCTTCAAAGCCTTCTGGTTGAAAGCAAAAATGCCCAGATGCCTGCCAGAGGAGCTCAGGCTGAGCTTTGGGAATGATGACGTGGGACCCTGCAGATCAAAGATGGGCAGAGATGATGTGGGGCAGTGGTTCACACGTGGGGCTTCATCTGCTGCTTGATTGTGTCAGGTTTGCTCTCACATGAAGCATCTTTTCTACTCTTGGAATCATAGAATTGTTGGGGTTGGAAGTGTGAGAAGCTGCAATATTTGGCTTTCTCAAGGGGGAATTGCTGGGGACCGTGAGGCTCGATCCTTGGGCTGATTGGCTGGTCGTAGTTTGTGTTGTGTGGGGTTCGATCTTTGTGTATTGGGAGGGAAGGGTGAGGCGCCGACATGTCTGAAGACTGGCCAGGTCAAAAGTGCAGGCTTTGTCCCAACCCTGATGGAGAATGGTGGGAACCTACTGGGGAAAGGTATGAATAGGTCTGTTTGATGTCTGTAAAAGTTCCACTCCTGTTGTTATCGTAGTATCAGTCAGGGTTGGAAGGGACCACAAGGATCATCTAGTTCCAACCCCCCTGCCATGGGCAGGGACACCCCACACTAGATCAGGCTGGACAGAGCCTCATCCAGCCTGCTCTTAAACACCCCCAGGGACGGGGCCTCAACCACCTCCCTGGACAACCCATTCCAGGGTCTCACCACTCTCATGGTGAAGAACCTCCTCCTCATCTCCAGCCTGAATCTCCCCACCTCCAGCTTCATTTCATTCCCCCTAGTTCTATCACTACCTGACATCCTGAGAAGTCCCTCCCTAGCCTTCCTGTAGGTCCCCTTCAGATACTGGAAGGCCACAATGAGGTCACCTGGGAGCCTTCTCTTCTGCAGACTGAACAGCCCCAACTCCTTCAGCCTGTCCTCATAGGAGAGGTGCTCCAGCCCTCTGCTCATCCTCCTGGCCCTTCTCTGGACATGTTCCAGCACCTCCACATCCCTCTTGTAATAGGGGCTCCAGAACTGGACACAGGTGTGGTCTCACCAGGGCTGAGTAGAGGGGGAGGATCACCTCCCTCGACCTGCCGGCCACACTTCTCCTGATGCAGCCCAGGCAGGACCTGATTGGCTTTGCAGGCTGCAAGTGCACACTGAGAGCTCATGTTGAGCCTCTCCTCCACCAGCACCCCCAAGTCTCTCTCCTCAGGGCTGCTTTGCAGCCAGTTACTGCCCAGCCTGTATTTGTGCCTGGGATTGTCTCGACCCAGCTGCAGGACCCTGCACTTGCTCTTGTTGAACCTCATGAGGTTGGCTTGTGCCCACCTCTCCAGCCTGTCAAGGTTATGATGTGCTTCTAGCAAACCTGCTATGCACCCAGCACTGTTTTGCCTTTATTTTATGATAAACTGCTTGTATTTAAAATTTAGCAGTGAGCTTGTTTCTCATAGAAGGGACCTCAAGACTCATCCAGTTCCAACCCCCCTTCTGTGGGCAGGGACACCTCACACTGGCCTTAACCTCCAGGGATGTGGCTTCTGCCATGGCTCTTCTTTCATCTGACAGAAGTTTGGGGTGAGGGAGATGATTTTTGCTCAACTCTTCCCTTGGAGTTAGTCATGTGCTTCACCTGAGGGTTGGCAGACAAAAATTCTGCCTCGTGGGGGACCTAAGGGGCTCCTGTTGTAGGAGTACAGCACCACTGCTAGCTGTGTTACGGTGTCAGCAGGTCAAGGGAGGTGATTCTACTCCCCCTTATTCCACTGTGGGGAGACCTCATGTGGAGTAGTGTCCAACTCTGGACTCCTCAGCACAAGACCTGTTGGAGAAGGTCTAGAGGAGGAGAGAAGAATGATCAGAGGGCTGGAACCCCTCTGCTACAAGGACAGGCTGAGACTGCTGAGGTTGTTCAGCTGGGAGAAGGCTTCAGGGAGACCTTTCTTGTGGCATTTCAGTACTTAAATGGGGCCTATAAGAAAACTGGGGACAGACATTTTACCAGGATTGTGGCAGGACAAGGGGTGATGGCTTGAAACTAAAAGAGGGGAGATTTGGACCAGATAAAAGGAAGAAATGTTTTGCTGTGAGGGTGGTGAAACACTGGCCCAAGTTGGCCAGAGAGGTGGTAGCTGCCTCATCCCTGGAAACATCACAGGTGAGGTAAGAAGAGACCCTAAGCAAACTGATCTGGTGGAAGATGTCCTTGCTCACTGCAGAGAGATTGGACTAGATAACCTTTGATGGTCCCTTCCATGTCCTGACTCTGTCACAGTATATCAGAGGTTGGAAGGGACCACAAGAGATCATCAGGTCCAACCCCCTGCCAAAGCAGGATCACTTAGGGTAGTCTGCACAGAAAGGCATCCAGATGGGTTTTGAAAGTCTCCAGAGAAGGAGACTCCACAACCTCTCTGGGCAGCCTGCTCCAGGGCTCTGGCACACTCACTATAAATAAGTTTCTCCTCCTGTGGAGGTGAAACCTTCAATGTTCAAGTTTGAACCTGTTGTTCCTTGGCTTACTACTGTGCATCACCAAAAAGAGCTTGGCCCCCTCCACTTGACACCCACCCTGCAACAGAACTGCCTGGGGGGCAGAGGTCTGGACTTGTGCTCCTGAGTAAGTCCTTTGTTCAGAGCTCCTACATCCCTTCCTGGTTGAATGATTCCCTTTGTCTTGATCAGAGAGTCATAGAATAGTTTTGGTTGGAAAAGACCTCTGAAATCATGGTGACCAATCCTCAATCTAACACCACCCTGGCCGCTAAACCATGTCCCAAAGTGGACATGCTTGTCTAGAGCTATTAGGCACTGCTAAGTTAAGTCTCAAAACTGGCTGGTCTCCTGCAGCTGGGTCTACCCTCATGGTGACATCACTTTAATCTGCATACAGCTCTGAGTATTGAGAAGACCAAGTTCAGTGCTGCAGGTGACTGCAGATCTAACACAAGAGAAATGCCAAAACACGTTTATTTTGCCCTGTAGAATGCCAGCTGCTGTCACAAGGCGCTGAAAAGTGTTGTTGTCACATGTCCCTGTGAACTCCCTTGTTGACCTCCAGTCAGAGTCATTCTTTACTGCAGATGATATGGGATTATGGAGCAGCCTCCTGGGGCAGGAGCAACCTGGTAATTAATTGTCCAGGGCAGGAGGACTACACCCCACACTGGTGATTTCTTGGTTTCTGACTAATTATTCCCTGTCTACTACCACTAACAACAAAACTGGAAGTGGAGCCAGCTTGTGCACTGCAGCTGGAGCAGCTGAGGGAACCCAAGACACAGAAGAACTTGTGTTGCTCAAGGGGTTTGGCAGACATCACATCTGATGTAGCAGCTTGCCTTGTAGGCAACTGCTTCTGCATGGCTCCTCAGGAGTACCCTGGACTGATCAGGTGATCTAAATTGGCCTTGGTGAGCCTCCACTGCCAGGCTCTTTGCTAATTCTGTAACTCAAAATGTCAGCCAATGAATGGTAGGGGTTGGACCTTTGGACATCAGCCAGTCCAACCCCCCTGCTAAAGCAGGGTCACCCATAGCAGGTTGCCCAGGATTACAATGTCCAGGTGGGTTTGGAATCTCTCTATAGAAGGAGAATCCAGAACCTCTCTGGGCGGCCTGCTCCAGGGCTCTGAGCACCCTCAGAGCATAAAAGCTTTTCCTCATCTTCAGCTGAAACCTGCTGTGTGTGAGATTGTGCCTGTTGCCCCTTGTGCTGTTGCTGGACATCACTGGAAAGAGTCTGGCCCCATCCTCCTGACGGTCATCTTCTTGGTATTGATCAGATCCCTTCTTGGGATTGTCTTCTCCAGGCTCAACAGCCCCAGGGCTCTCAGCCTTTCTTCCTCATGGAGAGATGCTCCAGGTCCCTTAGCATCTTCCTA
Source organism: Melanerpes aurifrons (assembly GCA_011125475.1). Lineage (NCBI taxonomy): Eukaryota > Metazoa > Chordata > Aves > Piciformes > Picidae > Melanerpes > Melanerpes aurifrons. The sequence continues at coordinate 9,953,520 of WWNC01000046.1, read as the reverse complement.
GCTTCTGTTGAACTCTGCCTAGAAGTGGACCTAGGGCTCCAGTTGTGACCTCACTAGTGCCACTTTGAATATTCACAGGATGTTAGGAGTTGAAAGGGACCTCTGGAAATTGAGTCCAACCCCCCTGCCAGAGCAGGACCATAGAATCTAGTGCAGGCCACACAAACACATCCAGATAGGGCCTGAAAGGCTCCAGAGAAGGAGACTCTACAACCTCTCTGGGCAGCCTGCTCCAGTGCTCTGTGACCCTCCCAGTGAAGAAGTTCCTCCTCAAGCTGGGGTGGAACCTCCTGTGCTGGAGTTGATATCCACTGTCGCTTGTCCCATCCCAGGGTGCAACTGAGCCAAGCCTGTTCCCTCCTTCCTGACCTCCAGTCCTCAGATTTATAGACATCTATTAAACCCCCTCTCAGTCTTCTCTCCAGATTAAACACCCCCAGGTCTCCCAGGGCAGTGCTCCAGTCCCTTAATCATCCTTGTAGCCCTCCCTCAGACTCTCTTGAGTTTCCAAACCTTAATGCTTTGGAGGCTCTAACTTCATTTTCCTCTCCAAGCTGCATGAAGCAGTATAATTCTTGGCCAAGAATCAACATGCTAATTGTCTTGAAAAGCTAGCAGATGAAGTTTGACTTTGACAAGCTTTTAGGGTGGCTTTTTTTTAACCTCTCTAATGTTTGTACTTCCTCTTGGCTAATTTATTTGGCTGGTTCCTAATTAAGTGCTGTTGATGAGGTTCTCTGGTGTCTAGGTGTGAAATCCTGTTTAATTCCAGTCCTAGGACCTTTGGTGCTGCACCCCTGCTTAGATAAATGATGAGGTTTGAGGATTTCATCTGAAATAAACTGTGTAGAAGTACACCAGATGCTGCCCCTAGCTGAGTCTGTTGCAGTCATGAGTCAGATGCTTGGTTAAACCATTCATTTACTTCAAGATCTGCTTGGTATCATCACAGTCTCACAGTATATTGGAGGTTGGAAGGGACCTCAAGGCATGGAGTTCAACTCCCCTTCCAGAGCAGGATCACCCAGGGTATTCTGCTTCTCCTCATGTTGAGCTGAAATCTTCTCTGTTCAAGTTTGTATCCATTGCTCCTTGACTTATTGCTGTGCACCACGGAAAAGAGCTTGGCCCCCTCCACTTGACACCCACCCCTCAGAGATTGGTAGTCATTGGTTTTTCTCCATGGAGCTGCTACTGCATGTGATTGCTGGAATTAGATAAGAAAAGTGTAGTAAGCCACTCAACAGTTGGAGGTTGGCTAGCAAATGAAGCTTCCTTGAAAGGCTGCAGGCAGTTGCTGTCACTGTGCAGCAGTGAGATCTCCTGGGGAAGTCACTACCCTGGGCACCTTGCAAGCTGTATCCTTGAGAGTTGTGTCCTTAGTGCAGGCAGTATCCCATCAGTACTCTTGTGGCATGAGGTGCAGTGGGACTTGAGGGGCTCAGCATCTCCTCTGACACTGCTGCTAAGATCTCATCCATGTAGACATATACTGTGTCCAGTTCTGGAGCCCATATTACAAGGATCTGGAGGTGCTGGAAGGTGTCCAGAGAAGGGCCATGAGGATGAGCAGAGGGCTGGAGCTGCTCTGCTATGGAGACAGACTGAGAGAGTTGGGGATTCTCAGTCTGGAGAAGAGAAGGCTCACAGGAGACCTTCTTGTGGCCTTCCAGTGAAGGCCTTCTAGCCTCTCAGGCAGGCTACAAGGAAGCTGGGGAGGGACTCCTTAAGGTGTCAGGGAGTGATAGGACTGGGGGTGATGAAGCAAAACTAGGAGTGGATAGACTGAGGTTGGATGTTAGGAAGAAGTTCTTCCCCATGAGGGTGGTGAGACTCTGGCACAGGTTGCCCAGGGAGGTGGTGGAAGCCTCCTGCCTGGAGGTTTTGAAGGCCAGGCTGGAGGTGGCTGTGAGCAACCTGCTGCAGTGTGAGGTGTCCCTGCCTATGGCAGAGGGGTCGGAACTGGCTGAGCCTTGAGGTCCCTTCCAACCCTGACAATTCTATGATTCTATGACACTGGTTGCTAAGGCTGTGGCTCCACACAATTGGGGTGGTTAGCTCTGGAACAGGTGCCCTGGAAAACAGAGCAAATGGACAACACTATAGTTGGCCAGCACAGGATAAGGAACTGCCTTCTACAGTTTGTGTTTCTCTAGGATTCAGAGTACTTCCTTAGCAAAAGACTGATACAAATGGATACCAAAGGCTGGGCTATGAAGAATTCAGACAAGATGATCCAGGGCATCTTTTTTAAGTGTAAGTTTGCAGCTGCCACCAAGTTAGGTGGCATTGTTGATCTGCTTGAGGGTACAGAGGCTTCACAGAAGGGTTTGAACAGGCTGGATCAAGGCCAATTGTATGAGATTCAGCATGGCTGAGTGCTGAGTCCTGTGCTTGGGACACAACAGCCCCCTGCAATGCTCCAGGCTTGAAGAGTGGCTGGAAAGCTGCCTGGTGGAAAAGGACCTGGTGGAGGTTGGTCAACATCTGGCTGAAGATGAGCCTATGTGTGCCCAGGTGGCCAAGAAGGCCACCAGTATCCTAACCTGTATCAGCAACAGTGTGGCCAGCAGGACAGGGAAGTGATTGCCCCTGTGTATTGAGTCACAACTTGAATCATGGGTTTAGTTTTGGGGCCTCTCAGTCCAAGAAGGGCATTGAGGAGCTGGAATATGTGCAGAGAAGGGCAACAAACCTGGTGAGCAACTTAGAGCTGGGGAGTCTTGTGGGAGGTTAACAGCTGGACTTGATTTTAAAGGTCTCTTCCAACCAAACTGATTCTATGACTCTATGCACAGCATTCTTTATCTCAAAATTAATGAGAGGTTTGTCTAATGAGAGTTATTAAACTTGGTTATTAGGCTAATGAACTCCCTGAAAGCTGAGTTGTTGCCTATCCTATGCTTAGTCATAGAATTGTTAGGGGTGGAAGGAACCTCAAGGGTCATTCAGTTCCAATCCCCCTACCATGGGGGACCTCACACTAGAGCAGGTTGCTCACAGCCACCTCCAGCCTGGCCTTAAAAACCAGGGATGAGGCTTCCACCACCTCCCTGGGCAATCTGTGCCAGTGTCTCCATTGGGTTTTAAATCTCTGAATGATGCTTTGGTGTGGGCCCACAGGTGAGCTGTTAAACGGAAGAGTTTTCTTTGGAGAACTGAACTCAAGTATCAGTGTTGGGCTATTGTGCCATGGTCATTTCCCAAAGCCACATTTTTGTTGACTTGCCAAAACTGTTCTGCTTTGTCACCAGTAACCAGCCTGCTTATCCACAACATTACAGGCACCAGGACAGGTTAGAGGCTGCCCTACTGGAAAGTAGCTCCACAAAGACCCTGGAGTGCTGGTGGGCAGCAAGTTCTGCAGGGGACAGCAATGTGCCCTTGTGGCCAAGAGAGCCAATGGCATCCTGGGGTGCAGCAAGAGAAGTGTGGCCAGCAGGGACAGGGATGTTCTTCTGCCCCTCTGCTCTGCCCTGCTGAGACCACAGCTGCAATCCTGTGTCCAGTTCTGGGCTCCCCAGTTCAAGAGAGACAGAGACCTGCTGGAGAGAGTCCAAGGGAGAGCCAGGAGGATGCTTAGGGGACTTGAGCATCTGCCCTGTGAAGAGAGACTGAGAGCCCTGGAGCTGTTTAGTGTGGAGAAGAGAAGGCTGAGAGGGGATCTGATCAAGGTCTCTCAATCTCTGAGGGGTGGGTGTCAAGTGGAGGGGGCCAAGCTCTTTTGGGTGCTGCACAGAAATAAGCCAAGGAGCAATGGATACAAACTTGAACACAAAGTTTCATCTCAACAGGAGGAGAAACTTCTTTGGTGTGAGGGTGCCAGAGCCCTGGAGCAGGCTGCCCATGGAGATTGTGGAGTGTCCTTCTGTCACCGGTTGGGGCTGTCCCCTTAAGAAAGGGAATATGGTGGACGGAAGTTGATAAATGAAAAGAACTATCTAAACTAATTTCATTGGTGAAGTGGGAGGAAGCACCTTCTGAACTGGGAGTGCAGGAGGAGTATCCTGGGCACTCCGGCACTTCTGTCTTCAGTCTTGCTTCCGCTTGTCCTTCGGGCAGCATCTTGCAGCTCTTGGGCTTTCTGCCAAGGCTTCGGCCTTGAAACCAATAAGCTATAAGGACTGTATTAACTCCTTTCCAATTAACACAAAACTGCCTCTAACTTTTTTTTTTCCCTCTTTCTCTCTCTTTTCTAACCACTCTGGGGAATAGGGGGAGAGAGGGGGAGAGCGGAGGTGGGGAACCCTCTCAGCGAGGGGGGGGAACTCTCATTTCTGTGCTACTTTATTGTATATCTTTGTATATATTGTAAATTTGTATATATTCCCCTGCATATCCTATATTGCTTTGTAAATATACAGCTCCACTGCTTTGCTAATTCAGCTGTGAGTTTTTTTTTTCCCTTTCCCTTCAATTTTCTTTCCCTTTACCTTACAAGGGGGAAGGGAGGAGGCTTCTTGGCCTTACCCTTCCAACCCCACAACACCTTCTCTGGAGACTTTCCAAACTCACCTGGATGCCTTCCTGTGCAGACTACCCTGGGTGATGCTGCTCTGACAGGGGGGTTGGATTCCATCTCTTGTGGTCTCTTCCAACCCCTAATGTATTGTGACACTCTGTGATACTGTGATCTTCCCCAAAATGCCAGCTAAGGAAGGAAGGCAGGCTTGCATGGAGGTTTGAATCCACAAGGTGTTAAGTCTGATATGAACAGCAAGCTCAGGAGTGGCTGCAAATGTCTGTCTCAGCCCTAAAGCCTATCATTGCACAGCCTAGGTCCATCTGGAGTCTGCAGGTGGTTGATGTTAAGGTAGACCATGCCCAGGCAGATACTCTAGCCAGGTGCCATTTCTGCCCATTCCCATAGTCTTTTTCCATTGCCACTGGGTTTATATTATGTCCTTAACAGGGATTTAAATGTTCATCTTGCTTAACCCACACCAACTACTGGCTTTTGTGGTGTAGAGGAATCTTGAGCTGTACGAAGGATGTTTTTCCTTTCAGCAAATACCTGACCCCAGGCCACCACTTGTCCAAGGGCAGGTGCTGAGCTGCCTGCTCAGAGCTGTCTGCTAAACCTCTGCCCTCTTCCTGTCTGCCAGAGCAAAACCTTGCCACAAAAAGCTTAATGTGGTTCAGGAAGCAGGCTGACAGGTTGACTACTGCCACCCAATACCAGTCTATTTCCAGGGCTAGCAATGCCTACAATCTGTTAAAGCATCTAGAAAATGTTGAAGCACAGATCTTCATTCGGAGGGGCAGACAGTTGTCTTCAGGGGAAGGGGATAAGGCTTTAGCTGATCCAAGCATGGAGGGTTGGGTTCATTCCCCCAGACATGTTTGGGTAGTGAAGTGCAGTTGCTGAAGGGATTAAATTACATGGGGCTGGGCTGTCATGGATTGCAAATCCTCTGTCACAAATCATCCTGCTTGCCAAATTTGAGATATGGATTTGCTGGGTGGACTGCTCAGTGGGTAAAGAATTGGCATCCAGAGGGTGGTGCTTAATGGCTTGAAGTCCAGATGGAGGCAGTGCCAAGTGATGTCCCTCAGGGGTCTGTGCTGGGACCTGTGCTGGTTAATATTTGTATCAATGATATAGACAGCAGGATCCAGGCACCATCAGCAGTGTGCAGATGGCACCAAGCTGAGTGGGGCTGTGGATCCACCAGAGGGACAGGATGGCATCCAGAGGGGCCTGGACAGGCTGGAGAGGTGAAGCCCAGGTGAACCTCAGGAGGATCCACAAGAGCAAGTGCAGGGCTCTGCCCCTGGGCTGGAACAATCCTCACTATCAATACAGACTGGGGGAGGAGGGGATGGAAAGCAGCCCTGAGGAAAAGGACTTGGGGGTGCTGAGGGGGGAGAAGCTGGCCAGGAGCAGGCAGTGTGAGCTTGCAGCACAGAAGGACAAGGGCAGCCTGGACATCAGCCAAAGCAGCACCGGCAGCAGAGCCAGAGAGGTGATTCTGCCACTTTGCTCTGGGGAGACCTCACCTGGAGTGCTGTGTGCAGGTCTGGAGCCCTCAGCACAGGAAGGACCTGGAGCTGCTGGAGCAGGTCCAGAGGAGGGCCAGGAAAATGCTCAGGGGGTTGGAATCTGCTCTGAGGACAGGCTAGGGATGTTCAACCTGGAGAAGAGAAGGCCCCAGGGATACCTAATAGCAGCCTGATGGTACCTGAAGAGGGCTACAGGAAGGCTGCAGAGAGATTGTTTGCAGAGGCCTGAAGTGACAAGATGAGAGGCAATGGCTTCAAAACAGAGAAGGGCAAATTTATCAGGAAGAAGTTCTGCCCCATAAGGGTGGTGGAACACTGGAACAGGTTGCCCTGGGAGGTGGTTGGGGCCCCATCCCTGGAGATATTGAAGGTGAGGCTGGACAGGGCTCTGGGCAACCTGATCTAGTTGAGGATGTCCCTGATGATTGCAGAGGGGTAGGACTGGATGAGCTCTGGAGGTGCCTTCTGGCCTGGACCATTCTAGGGCTTTTGGGTTGTTTTTGAGGATGTGGAGGTGTGGCCACCACTCCACAACTGCTGAGAGCTTCCTTTAAACTGGCATCTAGAGTGAGGTCTGTCTGTGGGCAATCTTGTTCCTCAGGTTTTGGGGCCAGCAAGTTCCCACAGCTGCAGAGGAGGCTAACTTGAGGCTGTGCCTCCTGAGCAAGAGCAACAGATTTCCCTTACCCTTTGGCAGGGAAAATGTGGCTTTGTGAAACATGGGATGGAGTTTAGCACTCAGCCCAGGTTTGGGGATTGACTGCCAGGTGTGACTCAGCAGCATGGGATTTCTGAGTCTTCCTGCTTAGGTATTCCAGGGTTGCCAATCAGTATGTGGTGACAGCTCAGCTCGAGATGTTCTCCTGGCTCATCTTGGAAATGGGAGAGATAATTACCTGCTGAATGGACTCTTAATACTGTTCTGTGTTATCTTGTGAGGAGCTGCTTTCAACCCAGACTGCATTAGTGCTGTAGGCTTCAGCTTGTTGGCAGTTGCAATGACATGGAATCACAGCATCTTTTAGGCTGGAGAAAGACCCCTAAGATCAAATCCAACCATTCATCCAGCATTTCCAGGTCACTGCTGAACCATGTCCCTCAGCACCACATCTCCAGGGCTTTTCAGTCCCACCAGGAGTGGTGACTCCACCACTGCCCTGGGCAGCCTGTTCCAGAGTTTGGCAACTCTTTTGGGGAAGAAATAGTTCCTAATATCCAACCTAAACCTTCCCTGGTACAACTTGAGGTCACTTCCTCTTGTTGAAATCACTTATTCCTTGGGAGGAGAGACCAGCCCCCACCTTGCTCCAACCTCCATTCAGGGAGTTGTAGAGAGCCAGAATGTCTCCCCTCAGCCTCCTTTTCTCCAGATCAAACAACCCCAGGTCCCTCAGCTGCTCCTCACAAGCCCTAGTCTCCAGACTGTTCACCAGCTGCTTTGTCCTTCTCTGGACTTCTTCCAGCCCCTCAATGTATTTCTTGTAGTGAGGACCCCAAAACTGAAGCCAGTACTCAAGGTGTGGCCTCATCAGTGCTGAGAACAGAGGGACAACCACTACCCTAGTCCTGCTGGCCCCACTAGTGCTGATTTAAGCCAGGATACTGTTGGATGCCTTGGCCATCTGGGCACACTGCTGGCTCATTCAAGTGACCTGTCCTTAACCAAAGCTTAGCCTGATTGAGGTAGTTAATGCACAACCCATTGTCAGGGTTATTCACTCAGTGTAGGCTAATCAGAGCCAAGGGTCTGAACTGTGTGAACTGAACAAGAGGGAATGGCCTCAAGATTCAACTGGGTAGGTTTAGACTGGACAGTGGGAAACACTTTTTCCCCAGCAAGAGTGGTCAGGCACTGGAATGTGCTGGGCAGGGAGGTGGTTGAGTCCCTGAGCCTGAATGTGTTTCAAGGTGGTTTGGATGTGGTGCTTGGGGCTATGGTTTAGGGGTGACCCTTGTAGAGTAGGGTTCTGGGTTGGCCTTGGTGATCCTGAGGACCTCTTCCAATCTGAATGTTTCTGTGATTCTGTGTGAGCTGGTTCTAGATTCAGGTTGCAGTTTGTGGTTTGGCTCTCTATTGATAATCCTCTACTAGGAAAAAAGCCCACGAAGACACCTAGCTGTTATGTAGGGTCCATGTGCAAACTTCACTTTAAATGTCATTTAAGAGGGGCTGTAAAACTACCACAGCAGTTCTGTGGGCGCAACTACTGTGTGTTTAGTCGTATTGCCAAGACAACCAACAAGGACAACAGAGATGCTTCACTTATTTACAGAATGCATTGGTGACTATTTCTTTGTAGAAACTAACAGAGCTTCTGATACCTGAATGTCATAGAATCACAGAATGGTTTGGGTTGGAAGGGACCTTAAAGCTCATCCAGTTCCAATCCCCATGCCACAGGCAGGGCCACCTCCTGCTAGCCTGGGTTGCTCAAAGCTTCATCCAACCTGGCCTTGAACATTTCCAGGGAGGAGGCATCCACAATTTCCCTGGGCAGCCTGTTCCAGTATCTCCGCAGCCTCACTGGCAAGAATTTTTTCCTAATCTCCGGTCTCAATTTCCCTTTTTCCAGATTCAATCCATTGCCTCTTGTCCTACCACCACAACCCATTGTCAAAAGTCCCTCCCCAGCCTTCCTGTAGCCCCCTTCAGGTACTGAAAAGCTTCTCTGAGGTCTCCCTGGAACCTTCTGTTCTCCAGCCTGAGCAGCCCAAATTCTCTCAGCCTGTCTTCACAGTGAAGGTGCTCCAGGCTGCTGATCATCATGTCCAGAGAAGATCTTTGCAGTCACATTTGACTAAGGGCATCACCAGCAGAGATACGGAAGTCATCCCACACTGCACTAATCAAGGCCACACCTGGAATGTTGTGTGAAGTTTTTGTCCTTGCTAGGGTTGGAAGGGACCAGTAGGGTTGCGAGGGGTCCAGTTCCAACCCCCCTGCCATGAGCAGAGACACCTCACACTACATCAGGTTGCTCACAACCACATCCAGCCTGGCCTTCAAAACCTCCAGGGATGAGGCTTCCACCACCTCCCTGGGCAACCTGTGCCAGTGTCTCACCACTTCTAGTTTTGTTGCATCCCCCCAAGTCCTATCACTCCCTGACACCCTAAAAACTCCCTCCCCAGCTTTCCTGTAGCCCCCTGCAGATACCAGAAGGCCACAATAAGGTCTCCTAGGAACCTTCTCTTGTCCAGGTTGAACAACTCTGATTCCTTCAGCTTGTCCTCACAGAGATGCTTCAGCCCTCTGCTCATCCTCATGGTCCAGAAAAGGTCCATCCAAGGACTGGGAAGCTGCCATGAGGAAAGGCTGAGAGAAATGGGTTTGTTTAGCCTTGAGGAAAGAAAGCTCAGGAAAGACCTTCTCACCATGTTTGGGTATTTAAAGGGTGGCTATAAAAGAAAATGAAGACTGCCTTGTGATGAAAAATCAGATGGAAAAGATGAGGGGTGATGAGTACTGGTGACTCCTGGGGAGAGCCTGGTTGGACACAAGAGAAAATGGCACAAGGACAAGCAGCCAGGAAAGTGGTGGAATCCCCAGTACTGGACACTTAAGAATCAGCTGGGCAGGGTGCCGGATCATTTTGTCTGATGCTTTGCTAAGAAAGGTTGATCCTTGAGGTTCCATTTGAACTCTTATTCTATGAGATTCCTTCCAGCTTAGTATTCAGTGGTTCTGGACATGAGCAGAAAGTGTGAGCTTGCAGCCCAGAAGGCAAATCACATTCTGAGCTGCATCCCATGCATCATTGCCAGCAGATCCTGAGAGGTGATCCTGCCACTTTGCTCTGCTCTGGTGAGACCTCACCTGGGTACTGCATCCAGCTCTGGAGCCCTCAATATGCAAAGGACATGGACATGATGGAGAGGGTCCAGAGGAGGGCCTAAAAATTATCAGGGGGTTGGAGCACATCTGCTATGAGGACAGGCTGAGGGATCTGGTGGTGGAAGAGGGGTTGCTCAGTCTGGATAAGGCTCCAGGGAGACCTAATAGCAGCCTTCAAGTACCTGAAGAGGGCTACAAGAAGGATGGAAAGACACTGTCTGAAAAGGCCTGCAGTGATAGGATGAGAGACAATGGCTTCAAACTATTTATTTAGGATAAACCATTTATTTATTTAGAATAAACCAAACCAGGTTGGAAGAGACCTTCAAGATCATCGTGTCCAACCCATCAACCAATCCAACCCACCCAAACAACTAACCCATGGCACCAAGCACCCCATCAAATCTCCTCCTGAAAACCTCCAATGATGGTGACTCCACCACCTCCCCAGGCAGCCCATTCCAATGGGCAATCACTCTCTCTGTGTAGAACTTCTTCCTAACATCCAACCTGAACCTCCCCTGGCACAGCCTGAAACTGTGTCCTCTTGTTCTGGTGCTGGCTGCCTGGGAGAAGAGACCAACCTCTGCCTGTCTACAACCTCCCTTCAGGTAGTTATAGAGAGTAATAAGGTCACCCCTGAGTCTGCTCTTTTCCGGGCTGAGCAATCCCAGCTCCCTCAGTCTTTCCTCACAGGGCTGTGTTTCAAACCCCTCACCAGCTTTGTTGCCCTTCTCTGGACTCGTTCCAGCAAGCCAACCTCCTTCCTAAGCTGAGAGACCCAGAACTGGACACAGGACTCAAGGTGCAGCCTAACCAGTGCAGTGTACAGGGGCAGAATGACCTCCCTGCTCCTGCTGGCCACACTGTTCCTGATCCAGGCCAGGATGCCATTGGCCCTTTTGGCTGCCTGGGCACACTGCAGGCTCATGCTCAGCCTACCATCGACCAGCACCCCCAGGTCCCTCCCTGCCTGGCTGCTCTCCAGCCACTGACCCCAGCCTGTAGCTCTGCATGGGGTTGTTGTGGCCAATGTGCAGAACCTGGCACTTGGATGTGTTAAACTAGAGAAGGGCAGACTGAGATTTGATATTAGGAAGAAGTTCTTTACTGTAAGGGCAGTGGAACACTGTAAGAGATTGCCCAGGGAGAGGGTTGAGGCCCCATCCCTGGAGATATTGAAGGTGAGGCTGGACAGGGCTCTGGGCAACCTGATCTAGTTGAGAATGTCCCTGCTGACTGCAAAGGGGGTCAGACTGGATGACTTTTGAGGTCTCTTCTGACCTGGACCATTCCATGATGCATGCTATGATTCTAGCAGTCTAAATGTGAGCATCTGCTATGGCATCCCCACCAGTACACTCAGGTCTTGCCAGCAACAGCAAGGATGAAACCCATTCCATATGATAGCTGCTTAGCAACATCTGCTCCCTTCTAGCAACAGGCTGATCCTCAAACAGGAAAACAAACCTGTGAACACTTCGTGGTTGGACAGCAGCTTGATCTGCCTTTCAGCCAGGTTTTGTGGTGCTTGTAAAAGAAGGAAAACCCACCTGTAAGTGCTGCTTTGGGGGGAAAATTCCAACCTGTAAGCTGAGCCTGTTCAGCCAACACTGCAGTGGGTGGTTCTTCATATAGAAGTCAAGTCTTTCACTTCAGTTTTTTTTTAACTTGATTTTTCTACCCACTTGGAGGGCTTAGGCTTCTACTAGAGTGACTTTCAACTCCTTTATCCCATGTTTCCTGCTTTTGAAGAGCTGTGATGATTTTCCTAACCCCCACTGGAGCGGTGGATCCCTGGAGCTGTGGGTTGAGGTGTTGCACAACCAGCCTTTGAGCTGTGCTGTGTAAGCTCTGGAGTGCAGAGCTTGCCTTGAACAGGCATGTAGGAGTTGTGCAACAGAGCTGGTGGAGGGTAGCTGAGCAACAGCTCGGACCCACAACCTGGTGTGTTCTTGCCTGTGGTTTTGAGCTGCCTGATCTTTATCCTACGGTGAACTTGTGGATTTCCCTCGTATCTAACACCACTTCCAGGACCTGGCAGCTTAAAGCAGCATGTTAGGACCATGTGTTAATATCTTCTGCACTTCCATAGAATCAGAGATGTCAGGGTTGGAAAGGACCTCAAGGATCATCCAATTCTAACCCCCCTGCCATGGGCAGGGACACCTCACACTACAGCAGGTTGCTCACAGCCACATCCAGCCTGGCCTTAAAAACCTCCAGGGATGAGGCTTCCACCACCTCCCTGGGTAACCTGTGCCAGAGTCTCACCACCCTCATGGGGAAGAACTTCCTAACATCCAATCTGAATCTACCCATTTCTAGTTTTACTTCATCCCCCCCTTAGTCCTACCACTCCCTGACACCCTGAAAAGTCCCTCTCCAGCTTTCCTGTAGCCCTCTTCAGATACTGGAAGGCCACAATTAGGTCTTCTCAGAGCCTTCTCTTCTCTAGACTGAATAACTCCACCTCTGTCTCCATAGCAGAGCAGCTCCAGCCCTCTGCTAATCCTTGTTGCCCTTCTCTGGACACCTTCCAGCACCTCCAGATCCTTCTTGTAATAGAGGCTCCAGAACTGGACACAGTGCTCCAGGTTGGATCTCACCAGAGTAGAGGGGGAAAATTACATCTCAATCTGCTGGCCACAATTCTCTTGCTGCAGCCCAGGCTGTGGTTGGCTTTCTGGGCTTCAAGTGCACGCTACTGGCTCATGCTGAGCTATGGTCAAGTAAATAGAAGCATGTTTGGGTGGGAGCTGATGCTGCCTATTAATCCTCTCCAGTATCCCCCAACCAGCTGCATGTTGGCAGATGGCAGCCCTTCCCCTTACAGGATGCTTTAAGTCCATGGGAAGTCTCAGCCTTTGACAAGTCTTTCTCCAAAAGCAAACTGCATGGAGATTTGGGTTAAAACCTCCTATTTGAAAGGAAAATGCTGTTCTGTTGTTGCTCAGTGTGTGAAAGTATCCTTAACTTGGATTTCTTTTTCTCTTTCTAGGCACGGGATCAAACATCCTTTCTGCTCTGCAGGATTTGTTCTGGCTGTCTAAATCCAAAGTAGAGAAACAACTCCAGATCATCTCTGTGCTGCAATGGGTCCTCACTTTCCTTGTCATGGGTGAGTAGAGGCTTCTGGCCTGCAGTGAAGCTTTTCTGCCTAAAAACTGGGAGGAAAAAATACTAACTTTTATGTAAGCATTAATTACTGAAAGTGCACTGCAGCAGGGCAGCTCCTGGGGGTGTGGATGATGTAAAGCACAATCAGAATGCATCTGGTTGGAAGGGACCTTCAAAGGTCATCTTCTACATCACCCCTGCAGTCAGCAGAGGCATCTCCAACTGCATCAGGTTGCTCAGGGCCCCATCCAGTCTGACCTTTAATGCCTCCTGGGATGGAGCCAGCCAAGAGGGCCAATGGCATCCTGGCCTGCATCAGGAACAGTGTGGCCAGCAGGAGCAGGGAGGTCATTCTGCCCCTGTACACTGCACTGGTTAGGCCACACCTTGAGTCCTGTGTCCAGTTCTGGGCCCCTCAGTTTAGGAAGGAGGTTGAGAAGCTGGAAGGTGTCCAGAGAAGGGCAGCAAGGCTGGGAGGGGTTTAGAGCACAGCCCTGTGAGGAGAGGCTGAGGGAGCTGGGGTTGCTTAGCCAGGAGAGGAGGAGGCTCAGAGGTGACCTTGTTGTTCTTTACAACTACCTGAAGGGAGGTTGTAGGCAGATGGGGGCTGGTCTCTTCTCCCAGGCAGCCAGTACCAGAACAAGAGGACACAGTCTCAGGCTGCACCAGGGGAGGTTTAGGTTGGAGGTTAGGAAGAAGTTCTATACAGAAAGAGTGATTGCCCATTGGAATGGGCTGCCTGGGGAGGTGGTGGAGTTGCCATCACTGGAGGTGTTCAGGAGGAGACTTAATGGGGTGTGTGGTTTACTTGATTAGATGGTGTTGAATGATGGGTTGGATGTGATGCTCTTGAAGGTCTCTTCCAACCTGGTTTATTCTATTCTATCCCTGTGAATCCTTTTCCAGTATTTCACTGCCCTCATTGTGAAGAACTTCCTGCTGATGTCCAACCTAAATATACCCTGCTCCAGTTTCAAACCATTGCCCCTCATTCTGTCTCTCCAAGCCCTTCTAAACAGTTAATTTACAACCTTCCTGTAGGTCCCCATCAGATATTGAAACACAGCTCTGAGGTCTCCCTGGAGCCCACTTTGCCTGTCTGGGTTTCTCTGGATGTCATAACTGCACATGTTGATATGATTAGCAATAAATGGCTGTACCTGGCACTAGAGAACTACAGAAGCTATGGAAACTCCTACAGGTCATAGTATCATTAAGATTGGAAGAGGCCTCTTAAGACCAACTGTCAACCCAACACTGCCATGTCCAATAAGCCTATAGGTGGTTGGGGGGTTTTAACACCTTCAGGGGTGGTGACTCTATCTCCCTGGGCAGCCTGTTCCAATCCCTGACCACTCTTGCAGCAAATAAATTTTTCCTACACTTAAATCTAAACCTCCCCTGCCACAAGTTCAGGCCATTTCCTCTCCTATCACTTGAGACTAGGGAGAAGAGACCAATCCCCACCTGGTTCCAAGCTCCTTTCAGGGAGCTGTAGAGAGCAATGAGGCCTCCTTTCACCCTCCTCTTCTCCAGACTAAACCACCCCAGCTAGTTCCCAAAGAAACATCTTCTTAGAAGCAGCTGGTAACTAATGCAACTGTTTGCAACAGAACTTAATTTTTACTTGGTCTCTTTCCAAGAGATGGGCAAGATGTTGCTCTTGCTGAAAGTGTTGCCAAGCCTGGAACAAGCTGCCCAGAACAAGTGGTGGAATCCCCTTCCCTGGAGGGATTGAAAAGCCATGGAGATATGGTGTTGAGGGACATGGTAGATTCAGATTGGATGTGAGGGAGTAGCTCTTCCCCATGAGGGTGGTGAGACACTGGCACAAGTTGCCCAGGGAGGTGGTGGAAGCCTCATCCCTGGAGGTTTTTAATGCCAGGCTGGATGTGGCTGTGAGCAACCTGATCTAGCATGAGGTGTCCCTGCCCATGACAGGGGGATTGGAACTGGATGATCCTTGAGGTGCCTTCCAACTCTATGCTTCTATAGTTCAGTGGTGACCTGGCAGTGCCTGGTTAATGGTTGGGCTTGGTGATCTTAAAGGTATTTTCCAACCAAAATGGTTCTCTGAGGTGTGTGTTTTATCCCAGTAAAGCAGAACAGAGTCTTTGTCTCTGGTTACTTCTATGTGAAGCGTCAGGCTGCTCTGCTCTGTGGTGTTGCTGATAATTAAGATGCTTATTGCAGGCAATCAAAGAAGCCTTGCTGCTCCCTTCCCAGTTTAGTTGGTGCTAAAATAGCAATGTTTGTGGGTGGGATCTGTGGGACCCTGGTGGATGTAGACCTGGCATGGAAGAAACCTCCTTGGTGTGGGCCACAAACAAATCTTGATGCTTGCCTAGTGTTACTCTTGCCTGGTGAAGCAGGCTGCCCTTTCTGGAGGTATTAGAGAAGAGAGACCTGGGGAGTCTATGAGGGGGAGGTTGAGGGACTTCAAAGCAGGTAGCGGTCTCAGCCCTACGTAAGGGATTTTTAGCTAAATCCGATTTGTTTGAGGATTAATGACATCAGATTGAACCTAAGACTGCAGCACAGAAGGGTCAAAAGGCAAGGGGCTCTTTATGCAACTGTAAAATGCAGACCAAAACCTGACCCAACCACGTTTTCTTCTTTTGTGGTCCTCTCCAGGTATTGCTTGCACTTTAATCCTGATGTACATACTGTGCACAGACTGCTGGGCCATTGCTGCTCTGTATTTAGCCTGGCTGGTATTTGACTGGAACACACCAAAGAAAGGTAAATATTGCAGAACAGATCCGTACTGTTCAGCTGTCCCTGTCCTCTTGTTTGGACAAAGAAGCATTTCCTCCTTAGGGTGACTTCCCTCTGTAGTGGGGCTTGGCTGAATTGAGAGGTGGTTCTGCTGCTTTACTCTGCTCTGGTGAGACCTCACTGCAGTGCTGTGTCCAGCTCTGGAGTCATCAACACAGGAAGGACATGGACCTGATGGAATTGGGTCCAGAGGAAAGCCATGAAAATGATCAGGGAGTTGGAGCACCTCTCCTAGGTGGACAGGCTAAAGGAGCTGGGGGTGCTCAACAGAAAGAAGAGAAGGCTCTGGGGAGACCAAATAGCACCCTTCCAGTATCTGAAGGGGACCTACAAAAAGGATGGAGGACAGGCTCTACAAGGCTCTGGAAAACCTGATCTAGTGAAGAATGTCCCTGATAACTGTGGGGGGTTGGGCTTTCAAGTTCTCTTCCAACCCAGATGATTCTCTGAATCACTAACCAGCAGCATTATTTGAAGAGCCCTCAGCAGAAGCGGGGACTGCAGGTTTTATTGACTCTGAGGGTGCTACAAGATGCCATTCACTAATCCCAGGTAACCACTGGCTTTTAACACCCTTTATAAGGCTGAGAGTCTTCCTGTAGGTCAGAAAGATCTACATAAAGATTGAAGATCTTGCAAGCCTCTCTAGCTCTTGCAAGGTTCAGGTTATGGTGTGACTACTAAGACATGGTTTCCCTAAGGTGACACTGGTAGGATCTATGAGGGAGAGTCCAAGGGAGGGCTACAAGGATGCTGAAGGGACTGGAACACTGCCTGGTGAAAAGAGGCTGAGAGACCTGGGGGTGGTTAGTCTGGAGAAGAGAAGACTGAGAGGGGATCTAGTAAATGTTTACAAATATCTGAGGGCTGGGGTTCAGGAGGGAGGGAACAGGCTCTGCTCAGCTGTGCCCTGGGATAGGACAAGAGGCAATGGATGTAAGCCGCAGCACAGGAGGTTTCACCTCAACATGAGGAGGAACTTCTTCACTGGGAGGGTGACAGAGCCCTGGAGCAGGCTGCCCAGAGAGGTTGTGTAGTCTCCTTCTCTGGAGACCTTCAAGCCCCGTCTGGATGTGTTCCTGTGTGACCTGTGCTAGATTCTATGGCCCTGCTCTAGCAGGGGGGTTGGGCTCAATCTCTGGAGGTTTCTTCCAACCCCTAACATCCTGTGATCTTGTAAGGTGTCAGTATTGCTGCACATAAAGCAGAAGGCTTCATTTCAGACAACACCCTGTAGAAACCACAGCATCACAGAAACATTCAGGTTGGAAAAGACCCTCCATGTGAAAAGAGTTTTAAAGACATATTTATTTGTATTTTTCTCTTCAGGTGGAAGAAGATCCCAGTGGGTGAGAAACTGGGCTATTTGGAGGTACTTCAGGGATTATTTTCCAATAAGAGTAAGTAACAGCTGAACTCTGTGCTTGATATGATGGGGTAGGTCCAGAGGAGGGCCACAAAAATGATCAAGGGGTTGGAGCAGCTCTGCTCTGAGGCCAGGCTGAGGGAGCTGGGGATGTTCAGCCTGGAGAAGAGAAGGCTCCAGGGAGACCTAATAGCAGCCTGCCAGTACCTGAAGGGGGCTACAAGAAAGAGAGAGGCTGTTTGCAAAGGCCTGCAGGGACAGGATGAGAGACAATGGATTCAGACTAGAGCAGAGCAGTTTTAGATTAGATGTGAGGAACAAGTTCTTTACCATGAAGGTGGTGGAGCACTGGAATAGGTTGCCCAGGGAGGTGATTGAGGCTCCATCCCTGGAGATATTCAAGGTGAGGCTGGACAGGGCTCTGGGCAACCTGATCTGGTTGAGGATGTCCCTGCTGAGTGCAGAGGGGGTTGGACTGGATGACCTTTGGAGGTCCCTTCCTACCCAGACCATTCTATGATTCTGTGCACTGAGTCTTAGCTAGTGTAGCAACAAATTCTGTGGAGATGAGGTACTTACACTAGTCCTGTTAACAGGACGTGGTTTACTTGTTATTGCCATACTACTGCTTGGAGCAACTGTTCTTGTGAAGTCAAATGCATCATGGACTTGATCTTTGAGGTATCATCCAACCTTGGTGATACTGTGATGAGTAGTGGCACCATGGAACCAAAGAGTAGTTTTGTTTGGAAGAGACCTCCAAGATCAAGTCTAACCAATCACTCAACCCTATCTAATCAACCAGACTGTGGCACTAAGTGCTTCATCCAAGCTCTTCTTAAACACCTCCAGGGACGTTGACCCTACTGCCTCCCTGGGCAGCACATTTCCATGGCCAACCTCTCTTTCTGGGAGGAAGTGTTTTCTAAGATTAAGCCTAAACTTCCCCCTGTGCAGCTTGAGACTGTGTCCTCTTGTTCCGGTGCTGCTTATGTGGGAGAAGAGACCAACTCCCACCTGGCTACAACCTCCCTTCGGTAGTTGGAGACAGCAATAAGGTCTCCCCTGAGCCTCCTGTTCCCCAGCAGCAAGGCTCCCTGCTCACCTCTCCAACTTCTGTGCTGCAGTAGTCCTGTGTTGTTCCTTCTCCTACCCCTGTTCTCTTCTTGCAAATCTAGCTCAGTTTTGCTGTTTTCCAGTTACACCTAGGCAAAACCAGCTGTGAACCAGGTGCACCAAAAATCCTTGCACTTCAGAGGGAGCAGTGAAACCAGCTCTGGGGTCTAGCTGCTTTTGAGAAAGGGGACTTTCCAGCCATGGGAATAGCTCTAGTTCTCAAACTTGTTCAACTTCTGCTTGTCCATATCCTGCTAGTTTAGATGGGTTGCTGACAGGGGCCAGGGCTGTCAGTCTGCTCTGGGGACTGCAGAATTAGCTGAAGGACTTGGAAGGCAACAGGGGCCAAATTCAGCTTAGGAGGGAACCTGATCCTCTTTGGAAGGGCACACAGCTGAAAGGACTATTATGCAAAGCTGTTGGCAAGTTTCGCTCAGCCTGAGCAAAAGGGAGGAACCTTGTCATGCATTTTTGAGCTACCTGTCCTTAAGGCAGTCCAGCTTCTGAAAGCATTGGGAGAGCCCGTTCCAGCAGGAAGCCAAAGTGCCTCCCAAAAGTCCTCCTTTTGCCAAGTCATTTAAAGTCTCAGGGTGCCTCTGGGGAACAAACCTCTTGCCACACTCTTGCTGCTTTGAAGAGGCAATTCTTTGGCAAGTACAGGTGTACATGGAAAAATACACCCCAGCTGCACAGCCTGGCTAGCCTAGGTTTCAGCTAATGGAGAACAGAGTGCTCCAGTGCTGAAGATGGAATTCAAATGCATTTTCTGGTACAAAGTCCTCAGTACTGCAATAAACTCCCCCTCCCTGGTAATGCTAAAATGGGTTTGCTCCTCCTGGAGACTTGACTCAAGAGGGTCAGCAGCAATAGCTGCTCTCCTTATTTCACCACTTCTTTGTGTTTAGAATCTCTCTCATGGAGAGTTGTGAGGATGCTTAGGGGGCTTGAGCATCTGCCCTGTGAAGAGAGACTGAGAGCCCTGGGGCTGTTTAGTGTGGAGAAGAGAAGGCTGAGAGGGGATCTGATCAAGGTCTCTCAATCTCTGAGGGGTGGGTGTCAAGTGGAGGGGGCCAAGCTCTTTTGGGTGCTGCACAGCAATAAGCCAAGGAGCAATGGATACAAACTTGAACATAGAAGGTTTCAGCTCAACAGGAGGAGAAATTCTTGACAGAGCCCTGGAGCAGGCTGCCCAGAGAGGTTGTGGAGTGTCCTTCTCTGGAGGCTTTCCAAACCCACCTGGATGCCTTCCTGTGCAGACTACCCTGAATGATCCTGCTCTGGCAGGGAGATTGGACTCAATCTCTGGAGGTCCCTTCCAACCTCTACTGTTCTATGATTCTGTGATGACTGTGGAATGTGTTGGGTTGGAAAGGACCTCTGAAGGTCATCTTGTCCAGCCACCCCCACAGTGAGCAGGGGCATCCTCTGTTAGATAAGGCTGATCATGGGATGGCTAAATTAGTCTGTCTGCATGGAAACCTGCTCTGCACCAGCCATGTGGGTCAGATCCACTGCAGATAGTAGAAGGTGGACAAACAGTTGGGTTGTTCAAGTAGGTTTAGAGATCAGATGGAGTAGATAAGCTGAACTTCTCTGATGCTTTTGGACAAACACTAGGTCATGAGGTCCATTTGTGAGAAATCCTTTATCACTTGGGATAGAGTTGTGGAAGGTTTCTGGCTCGCACAGGTAAATGGTATCAGAGGGCTGACAGCTGTAGGGTAACTCCTGAACCTGCCAGGGAGCAAGAGCCAGTTGGCTGCATGGTGGTTAAAAGCTGCTGCAGGGTTGTGATGTGCTAGAGGTGTCTGTCTGTAAACAAGGGACTTTCTCCACAACTCCCTGAAAGGAGGTTGTAGTGAGGTGAGGTTGGTCTCTCCTCTCTAGTGCCGGGTGATAGGACAAGAGGAATTGGCCTGAAATTGTGTTAGGGGAGGTTTAGCTTGGATATTGGGTAAAATTTCTTTGCTGAGAAAAATGGTCAGGGATTGGAACAGGCTGCCCAGGGAGATGGTGGAGTCTCCATTCCTGGAAGTCTTCAAAAATCTTGTGGACATGGCACTTTGGGACATGGTTTAATGTCCAAAACGGTCCTAGGTTGAGAGTTCAACAGAGCTATGAGGGATCAGAGCATCTCTCTTATGAGGAAAGACTGAGACACCTGAGGCTGTTTTGTCTGGATAAGGCTGAGAGGGGATCTGATCAGTGTCTAGAAATACCTGCAGGGTGGCTGTCAGGAGGATGGAGGCAGGCACTTTTCATTGATCCCCAGCTGATACGACAAGGAACAATGGAAAGAAACTCAACCGCAGGAAATTCCATCTCAATTCCTGTGAGGCTGTTGGAGCCCTGGTGCAGGCTGCTCAGAGAGGCTGTGGAATCTCCTTCTCTAGAAACCTTCAAAACCTAGCTGGATGCATTCCTGTGACCTGTGCCAAGTGGTCCTGCTTTGCAAGTCACCCAGAGCAGGTTGCCCAGGATCACAATGTCCAGATGGGTTTGGAATCTCTCCAGAGAAGGAGACTCCACAGCCTCCCTGGGCAATCTGGTCCAGTGCTCTGGCACCCATGAAGTCAAGAAGTTTAACATTATGTTCAACTGAAACCTCCTGTGTTCTAGTTAGTGCCCATTGCCCCTTGCCCTGTTGCTTAGCCACCTCTAAAATAAAATCACAAACATTCAGGTTGGAAAGGACCCTCAGGATCACCAAGGCCAACCCAAAACCCTGCTCTACAAGGCTCACCCCTAAACCATAGCCCCAAGCACCACATCCAAACCACCTTGAAACACATCCGGGCTCAGGGACTCAACCACCTCCCTGCCCAGCACATTCCAGTGTCTGACCACTCTTGCCATGAAAAAAGGTTTCCTAGTGTCTGGTCTAAACCTACCCAGGCACAGCTTGAGGCCATTCCCTCTTGTTCTGTCACTAATTACCTGGGAGAAGAGACCAGCAGCAGCCTCTCCACAACCTCCTTTCAGGTAGTTGTAGACAGCAATGAGGTCTCCCCTCAGCCTCCTCTTCTCCAAACTAACCATCCCCAGCTCCTTCAGTTGCTCTCCATCACATTTACTCTCCAGGCCCTTCACAGCTTCCTTGCCCTCCTCTGCCCTGGCTCCAGCACCTCCACATCTCTCCTGCATTGAGGTGCCCAAAGCTGGACACAGCACTGGAGGTGTGGCCTGACCAGAGCTGAGTCCCAGGGGACAATCCCCTCCCTGCTCCTGCTGGACACAGCATTGCTGATGCCAGCCAGGAGGCCTTTGGCTTTCTTGGCCACCTGGGCACACTGCTGGTTCCTCTTCAGCTGCTTGTGCATTAGCACCCCCAGGTCCCTTTCTGCTGGGCAGCTTTCCAGCCACACTGCCCCAAGCTTGAGTGTGGCTTCATCCCCTTGACAGCTCTACCTGGAGATACCAGGTCATGTTTGGTAAGACACTGGATTTAAGAACCAGCCTGAATCTGGGTCAGTTCCTTGGGATGAGCACAGGCTGCCCATGTTCACTGGAACTTTGTGCAGGTGCTCTGACACTAGGAAGCTATTTTAGGAAACTAGAACCTTATGTTTGTCCACTGCTTAGTGGCTGGCCTTACAAATAGTGTTTTAAGCTAAGCAGTGCCTGAAGCTTCCAGTGGGCTAAATCCTGGTGCTCAATTCTCAGATAAAGCCCAAGCAGAGGTGAGTACAGTGCTGTGTGCCTGCCTGCATTCGGTGCCACTGCTACAGAGGCAAACAAAGTCCTAGGAGCCTCTCAGTCGCTTCCTGCTGATCTGAGGATGTCATGAGGGAGTGTCACAATCTAAAGTTTTTCACCTTGTCAGGCTGTGCTGCCATCCAACAAGAGCTGGACAGGCTGAGAGCTGGGTGCAGGCAAACCTCATGGAGTTCAATAAGGACAAGTGCAGGGTCCTGCACCTGGGGAGGAGTAACAGCAGGCACCAGGACAGGTTAGAGGCTGCCCTGCTGGAGAGCAGCTCCATGGAGCAAGACCTTGGAGTGCTGGTGGGCAGCAAGTGCTGCAGGGGACAGCAATGTGCCCTGGTGGCCAAGAGAGCCAATGGGATCCTGGGGTGCAGCAAGAGAAGTGTGACCAGCAGGGACAGGGAGATTCTTCTGCCCCTCTGCTCTGCCCTGCTGAGACCACAGCTGCAATCCTGTGTCCAGTTCTGGGCTCCCCAGTTCAAGAGAGACAGAGACCTGCTGGAGAGAGTCCAAGGGAGAGCCAGGAGGATGCTTAGGGGACTTGAGCATCTGCCCTGTGAAGAAAGACTGAGAGTCCTGGGCCTGTTTAGTGTGGAGAAGAGAAGGCTGAGAGGGGATCTAATCAAGGTCTCTCAATCTCTGAGGGGTGGGTGTCAAGTGGAGGGGGCCAAACTCTTTTGGGTACTGCACAGCAATAAGCCAAGGAGCAATGGATGCAAACTGGAACACAGAAGGTTTCAGCTCAACATGAGGACAAACTTCTTCACAGTGATGGCACCAGAGCCCTGGAGCCATCCAGAGTGTTTTATTATCTGATGGTGACTGCCCCAGAGAGGTTGTGGAGTCTCCTTCTCTGGATGCATTCCTGTGTGGACTACCCTGGGTGACCCTGCTTTGGTATCAGGGTTGGACTCAAGCTCTGGAGGTCCCTTCCAACTTTTAATGTACTGTGAGTCTGTGGTTTAGGTAAAGAAGCCCCTGAGCATGTGAGCGCCTCTGCTTATCTCTGTAGGCAATAGCACTTGAGAAAAGGAGTGAAGGCCTTTGGATCACCTTTCAGATCTGTCCTGTGAGACCACCTTGGTCTGCTCCTGTCATGGGACACTCAGTAGCGTGCCAGAGCAGGGACTGTTGCAAGACTGTGACTCTTACAGCATCTGTCTTGCACTCTGTGACTTGCCTGACTGCCTGGCAAAGCTTCTCCTTTGTTGTGTTAGATGATTTACAGGATGGAAATGGAGGCCTCTGCCTTTCTTTGCTTCCTTTTGCACCGAGGGAGGCTTAAGTTGGGTACTGGGGAAAATTTCTTCCCCCAAAGGGTTGTCAAGCCCTGGAACAGGCTACCTGGGCAAGTGATGGATTCCCCATCCCTGGAGGGACTTGAAAGCTTTGTAGATGTGGTGCTGAGGGATATGGTTTGTGGTAACCTGGCAGTGCTGGATTAATGGTTGGACTTGATCTTATTAAAGGCCTCTTGCAGCCAAAATGATTCTATGATTGTGTAGTGCTAATACTAAGAGCCTGGAGGCATCTTCAGGTCCTAGCCTGCCTTGCTGGAAAGGTGAGATAACTCCTTCCATTGTGCTGCTGAGTGGGATGCAGCTAATTGCAGTCATTCAGTTGTTTCGAAGTCTTCGTGCTCCCTGATGCTGCTTGGATCCTGCAGGATGAGCTCAGATCTTCTGCTTTCTACTTGCTTCTATGGCCACTGCTGCTCATCTTGCAGGCAG
The DNA here is from genome assembly GCA_011125475.1 of Melanerpes aurifrons. Classification (NCBI taxonomy): domain Eukaryota; kingdom Metazoa; phylum Chordata; class Aves; order Piciformes; family Picidae; genus Melanerpes; species Melanerpes aurifrons. The sequence goes on along the minus strand of WWNC01000046.1, from coordinate 9,929,868 downwards.
CTGAGCTAGACTAGACTATCAGAATCAGTCATTTTGACTGGAAAAGACCTTTAGAATCACCAAGTCAAACAATAACTCAGTACTGCCAGGTCACCACTGAACCATGTCCCTCGGCACCAGGCCTCCGCAACTTTCAGTCCTTCTGAGGATGGGGAGTCCATCACTGCCCTGGGCAGAATGTTCCAGGGCTTCACAACCTTTTCAGGGAAGAAACTTTTCCCAATGTCCAAACCAAGCCTCTCCTGTTGCAGCCTGAGGCTGTTTCTCCTCATGCTCTTATTTGTTCCTGGGGAGACAGGACCAACTCCCCCCTCACTCCAGCCTGAGGCAACTATGGAGAGCAATGAGGTCTCCTCTCAGCCTCATTTTCTCCAGACTACACAACTCAAGTTCCCTCAGCTGCTCCTCCTATGATTGGTGCTCTACACATTTCACCTATTCACTTTCATCCTGCTCTTTGCTGGCTTCTGGCATTAAGCAGCAGTGTCTCTGCAGTCCTTTTTCTCCATGCTTGAATGTTCTGCTGATGCTGTTCCTTCAAACAAATTTGGCAATCCTCTTCTCTGGGTGTATCTGGCACTCAGCTACTAACAGTGATTTTATATACACATTACATTTTTTTACCATCATTGCACAACTTTATTACTCCTGCAGGCAGGTTTGAGTCTATGTAAAGTAATCCCCTCTTCTGGAGCAGATGGCTGGACCTTTGCTCCCAGTGAAACAGGTTTGTTCCCAGGTAGCAGCTTTGAATAGGTCGTATTAGTGCAGGGGGGTGAAGGTCCAGCTTCCGTCCCAGCACTGATCATCCATCTGGGATGCAGCAGGGACATACTGCTCTGTCTCATAACAGAATGTTAGAGGTTGGAAGAGACCCCCAGTTATTGAGTCCAACCTCCCCTGCCAGAGCAGGATCACTCAGGGTAGTCTGTACAGGAAGGCATCCAGGTGGGCTTGGAAAGTCTCCAGAGAAGGACACTCCACAATCAATCTGGGCAGCCTGCTCCAGGGCTTTGTAAAGAAGTTTCTCCTCCTGTTGAGATGAAACCTTCTGTGTTCAAGTTTGTATCCATTGCTCCTTGGCTTATTGCTGTGCAGCACCCAAAAGAGTTTGGCCCCCTCCACTTGACACCCACCCCTCAGAGATTGGTACACAGTGATCAGATCCCCTCTCAGCCTTCTCTTCTCCACACTAAACAGCTCCAGGGCTCTCAGTCTCTCTTCACAGGGCAGATGCTCAAGTCCCCTAAGCATCCTCCTGGCTCTCCCTTGGACTCTCTCCAGCAGGTCTCTCTCTTGCACTGGGGAACCCAGAACTGGACAGAGGATTGCAGCTGTGGTCTCATCAGGGCAGAGCAGAGGGGCAGAAGAACCTTCCTGGCCCTGCTGGCCACACTTCTCTTGATGTAGAAGAAAATCACAGAATCTCCCCTAACCATCCTTGTGGACTCTCTCCAGCAGCTCTCAGTCTCTTGAATTAGGGAGCCAAATTCAGTGCTCATGGGAGCACTGAGTCTTCAGGCCATTGAGAGCTGGAGAAGATTTTGAAGGCAAAAGGAAAAAACTATTGGATATTCAGAACAGAGTAGCAGAAATGTTGTCCATGACAGCTGCAGCAAGTCCTTAGGGCAACCTAATAAGCTAGCCCAGGAATTCAGGGGTTGCTTGTCAAGGTGACAAAGGAAAGTTTCAATCTTAGGACTAAAAGTGAAGTGATGAAGATGAGGGTGGTGGGTATCACTAACTCTGTGCCTCCATAACAGGAGTTCTTGGAAAGCAAAGACAAAGAGAACAGGCTGCAGCTTGGCTGAGGCTTGTACAAGGCCTGCAATCTATGGGCTGCCCTGGGAGCTGGGTCTCTTTGCACATGGTGGAAGGACTGGAGCAGGGTGTTTGCCATGGTTTGCAGCAGGACAGCGTGTCATCTGTGTGAGGGCAGATGTGTGGCTCTGCCAAGCTTGGCTCACAAATGCTTCTTGTTCCAGAATGACAAGGACAACCCCTCTGGTTCTGCCATCAGCTGTGCTTGCTGCAGGGGAAGGATGAGGGTTGGAGCTTGGAAACCACCACTTTGCTCTGAGAAGAGCTCTAAAGGAGCTGTGTCTGCCACTAGCTACAGAATCACAGAATCAACTAGGCTGGAAACAGACCTCTATGGTTGTCAAATCTAACCTATTACCTAATACTTCCTGACAACTAAACCATGGCTCCCAGTGCCACATCCAATCCCCTCTTGAACACCTCCGGTAATGGTGACACCACCACCTCCCTGGGCAGCACATCCCAATGGCCAACTACTCTTCCTAGGAAGAATTTCTTCCTAACCTCCAGCCTAAACCTACCTAGTACAGCCTGAGACTGTGTCCTCTTGCTCTGTTGCTGGTTGCCTGGGAGAAGAGACCAACCTCTGCCTGACTACAACCTCCCTTCAGGTAGTTGTAAAGGGCAATAAGGTCACCCCTGAGCCTTCTCTTCTCCAGGCTAAGCTATCCCAGCTCTCTCAGCCTTGGTCCAGCCAAGATGCGTGTCTGTAGCTACCTGGCTTTGAATCTTTCCTAGAACTGGGCAAGAGATCATAGATGGAGGGGTTGCTTTCCATATCATTGCTCCACCCACCCCTGCCCCCCTGCCTGGTTTTCAGGCACCATTTTCTCAAGTTTTATGAAGAGCAGCTGAGGGAACTGGAATTATTTAGCCTGGAGAAGAGGGGGCTGATGGGAGACCTTCTGGCTCTCTACAACTACCTGGAAGAAGTTTGGAGTGAGGTGGGGCTTGAAATCTTGTCATTACTAACAGGAAATGACCTCAGGTTGCACCAGGGAAGGTTTAGTCTGGCCATTAGGAAGAAATCCTTTGCTGCAAGAGCAGTCAGGGGTTGGAACAGGCTGCCCAGGGAGGTGGTGGAGTCACAATCCCTGGAGGTGTTCAAAAAAATGTGTGGATGTGGCACTAGGGGGCATGGTGGTGTTGGGTTGATGGCTGAGGGTGGTGACACACTGGCACAGGTTGCCCAGGGAGGTGGTGGAAGCCTCATCCCTGGAGGTTTTGAAGGCCAGGCTGGATGTGGCTCTGAGCAACCTGCTCTGGTGTGAGGTGTCCCTGCCCATGGCAGGGAGGTTGGAAGTGGATTCTCTTTGAGGTCCCTTCCAACCCTGATGATTCTATGGTTGGTCTCAATGACCTCAGATGTCTTTTCCAACCTTTATGATTCCATCCTGCAGTCTGTAAGCCATAACTGCTCAAGGGAGAGCCGTCCCCCTTTGGGGAGTGAAATCAAAGCCATCATCATAGTTGATTGGGTGGTGTTGGGTGATAGGTTGGACGTGATGATCTTGAAGGTCTCTTCCAACCTGGTTTATTCTATTCTATCTAATTGGGCACAGGAAAGAGGAGAAAGGATGACTTGGTGTGGCACATACCCTGCAGAGCTGCTACAACCACCTTGCACATGCTTCCTGGAGCCTGACTTGTCCTCAGAGCCAAAGAAATGTGTAAAGAGGGGCAGTCAACTTGCATAACCCCCTGCTGTGTCATGCCTGGGTGCCAGCTGCTGTCTGAAATAGCTCAAGTGCCATAGCCTCAGCTAGGGACAGCAGTTGGGGGTGGAGGGAGGAGGGGCATGGGGAGGAGGGAATCAAATTTCTGGCCAGGCTCTTCAATGTGTTGCAATGACACTTTCAGCTCCCCTTGTAGCATGAGTCAACAGAAAGGGACTTACTGGCTGCTAAATCTCTGCTTGGCTGAGGCAGTGGGGTGGGTAAGGTGGATGTGATGTCTTGGCAAGCTGTGCTTTTACCTCTGGGAGCTGACTCTGAGAGACCTCTGCAGGGGTGCAGTTGTTTAGTACCTCGTGCTTGAAGGTGCAGCTGGGGCTTGTGTGGGTCCTGCCCAAGTCTATTGAGATGTTGCAGTCAGGAAAACAACGTGAGAAATATTCAGAGAGTTGTTTTGGTTGGGAAAGAGCTTTAAGAGTCATTGAGTTCAACTGTTGATCCCTGCTTGGAGAGAGCCACAGAATGCAGTGTTTGGAAGGGACCTCTAGAGATCATTTAGTCCCAACCCCCTGCTTCTCCTTGGCCACACCTTGAGTACTGTGTCCAGTAATCCTCAATTTAAGAAGGACATTGGGACACTTGAATATGTCCAGAGAAGAGCAATGAGGCTGGGGAGAGGTTCCTGTGAGGAGAGGCTGAGGGAGCTGGGGTTGTTTAGCCTGGAGAAGAGGAGGCTCAGGGGAGAACTTCTTGCTTTCTGCAACTACTTGCAGGGAGGTTGTAGCCAGCTGGGGGTTGGTCTCTTCTCCCAGGCAACCAGCACCAGAACAAGACCAGTCTTAGGCTGCACCAGGGGAGGTGTAGGCTCAAGGTGAGGAGAAAGTTCTTCCCAGAAAGAGTAACTTGACCATTGGGATGTGCAGCCCAGGGAGGTGGAGTCACTGTCCCTGGAGGTGTTCAAAAAAGGATTGGATGTGGTACTTGGAGGCATGGTTTAGTTGTCAGGAGGGGTTAGGTATTAGGTGAGACTTGATGATCTCTGAGGTCTTTTCTAACCTGGTTGATTCTGTGTAGGGTGATGCAGCAGCTCTCTTGTGCAGCTACACAGCTCAGACCACTTGTGGTCCAATCAGAACCACAGAAACATTCAGGTTGGAAAAGACCCTCAGGATCACCAAGTCCAACCCAGATCCCTACTCTACAAGGCTCACCCCTAAACCAGAGCCCCAAGCACCACATCCAAAACACCTTGAAACACATCCAGGCTTGGGGACTCAACCACCTTCCTGGGCCATTCCAATGCCTGACTGATGAAAAGGATGTTCCTGAGCAGCAGCTCCTCCTGATCCTGTGAACTAGGAGCCTGCAAAGGGGGCAATCCCTTCCTGTCCCACTCAAAGTCAGAAGTTTTCCACTCCAATCAGGGAAAACTGCTTTGGTGTATGGTAGGAGGCTTAAGGGGAATCTTAATGATTACAAACTGCATCTTCCTGTCTCATCTGCTCTAGCTGATCCTACTCTGAGTCCAACTCTCCTGACAATCTTCAGATGTCCCTTCCAACCTCTACCATGCTGTGACACCTCTGCAACTGGCAACATCAAAAAAGCTTCTGGCCAGGTAGCCAGGGCCAGTAGCAGATACTGACCTGGTGGTACCAGGGCCTGGTGTTAAGGTTTAAGGCTAGACAAGTGACAGAGGCTCTCTAAACCCTCTCCCTTCCTAAAGGGAAGAGAAAAGGATTAAGAGAGGAAATGATGGGTTGGAAATGAAAGTTAGACCAGCTTTTATGGAAATAACAAGAATAAAGTGAAATACAAAGATACTAACCCAGTATTAAACCCATCCCCTGGTGGCAATGATGTCATTGTCACCACTGATTTTGACTGGACTCAGTGGCAGATGGGAGATGGATTCAGGAACACAGGGATCAGAACTGAAGGTGGAAGGGACAGAGTCCTGCTTGGACATTGAGGAAGAGACCTTCTTACCCCTCAGCTGTCCAGTAGGCTGTGGAATCCCTTGTTGGTCACTTCAGGGTCACCTGTCCTTTCCACTCTTCCCCACAGATGCCACCTCTTACTTATTGCACTCCAGTGTGAGGCACAAGATTTAGCAGTGCCCTTGGTCTGCACAGGGGCAAGTCTCAGGCAGAGCCTATCTGCAGCCCAACCCTTGGCAGTAACTCTTCCCATCAGCTTTCTCACTGCTAGAGAAAGTGTCCTCACTGAGCAGATATTAGGCTGAGAAGCCAAATCCCTGACCAGAACTGGTTCTGTTCTAACTCAAACCAGGATGCATGGTTAGTGCTCTGCCCAGTCAAGATAGCTTTGGAGTGCCCATGCTGTGCAAACAGATGAGTAAGTGGTCAGGAATATAGCTCAACACTAAACCACTGTGATCATGGAGTGTGTGTCCTGCAGAAACTGGAGCTCTGCTGTGGATGGCTTGGGGTGCTCTGTTGCTCAAGAGCAGAAGCCCTTGAAAGGAGGGCTGGTTTCCAGTGGTAAGCCACTCTTATGTACATTTTTCCCTCTTGAAAGGTGGCCAGCAGGCAGATGAAGTGGTTTGGTGTCTTTTTCAGGTATTAAGCAAACTTACTTCTGTTATGGGGCACTGATTGTGGGGTGGGTTTTAGATGTTTTTTTCCTCCCTCATCCTGGGACCTGGGCCACTAATGTGCTGAGAGAGACTGCCTGAGAGGAGGCGTAGCTGTGGCTACAGGGCCACGAAGAATGTGGTTGGTTTGGACAAGAGCTGTGCAAGAATACCTTTGGGAAGAGTAGGGAAACAAAGGGCCCAGGGTACTGCAGCCCAAACCCTGTTCCTGCTTGACTGGCACTCATCTTGTAGCTAAAGCCAGCCTGTTTATTCTGGTTCCTCTTCTGGCAGAACTGAAGTCTACATGAATCACAGAATGGTCTGGGTTTGAAGGGACCTCCAAAGGTCATCCAGTCCAGCCCCTTCTGCAGTCAGCAGGGACATCCTCAACCAAATCAAGTTGCCCAGAGCTCTGAAATCCAGGGTAGTATGCAGCCAAAACCTGGGGGCTGTTCCCCTTGGTGGAATGAGCACACAAGCTGAGGACTTCAACATTTTTCTTCTTACCTGTAAGTATTTGTCTTCATCTGAGCTCACTCTTTTCTTTCCTAGCTGGTTAAAACCCACAACCTACTCACAACCAGGAATTACATCTTTGGCTACCATCCGCATGGCATCATGGGCTTGGGTGCCTTTTGCAACTTCAGCACAGAGGCCACAGGTGTCAGCCAGAAATTCCCTGGAATCCGACCATACCTTGCTACCTTGGCTGGGAACTTTAGGATGCCCATTTTGAGGGACTACTTAATGTCTGGTGGTAAGTGCAAGAGCTACTTGTTCCTTCTCATGCCCTTGCCCCTGAGCTGTCCTCCTCTTAGGTGAAAAGCTGTGGTAGAAGCTTCTGTATCCACTTGTCTCTGGTAGCATCACACAAACATTGCTTTCATACAGCTGTCAAGAGGAAGGAAGCTGTGAAGGAATGTGCCTAGCTTGGGTTGTGGGGACTGCTGCTCCTCTGCATTTGTCCTTAACTCAAGGTTACCCTTGTCCAAAGGCATAGTAAACAGATGTGGTGTCTCGGTGAGACCCCACTTGTAGTACTGTGTCTAGCTATGGAGTCCTCAAAGCAGGAAAGACATGGACATGGAGTGACACAAAAGTGATCATGGGGGTGAAGCACCTCTGCTGTGAGGATAGGCTGAGAGAGATGGGGTGGTTCAGCCTGGAGAAGAGAAGGCTCCAGGGAGACCTTCTGGTGACTTTCCAGTGCTAAAAGGGGGCCAGATGATGACAGACTGTTTTAGCAGGGCCTGTTGTGACAGGACAAGGGATGATGGCTTGAAACACAAAGAGGAGAGATTCTTCCCTGTCTCTTACCTGAAATTTTGTTTATTTTTCACACTGAGTGTGGTGAAACACTGGTCCAGGTTGCCCAGAGAGGTGGTAGATTCCCCATCCCTGGAACCATTGCAGGCCAGGCTGGATGGGACTCTGAGCAACCTGCTCTAGATGATGTCCCTGTGCTGTCCCTGGAGGTTAGACTGGATGACCTTAATCTCTCTTGCAACCCAAACTATTCTATGATCTGTAGTTGTGGGTGTAGGAGATGGAGACAGGGAAGTAAGATGTCCTACTTAGCACTAGGAGGTCCTGGTGGAGAAAGAAGTTACACTGATTGAAAACACCAACTGTTCATAAGCCTTTGAAAGGTGAATGCTAGAGCTGCCCCTGGCCTCACTGCCACAGGAGTTGCTGTGCACTGATGGTGATTACTCATGCACCCTTCACCCAGCCTCAGTATTAGATATCTGCCAGGAGTAGGCTCTAAGGGATTGCATGGTTTCAGCTCTTTAGAAGAGCCTCCTGTTTGAGAAGATGGCTCACAGGGAATAGACACTGATAAGTGTGCTGAAGGGCTTTAGTATCACAGAAGCATTCAGGTTGGAAAGGACCCTCAGGATCACCAAGGCCAACCCAGACCACTATTCTACAAGGCTCACCCCTAAACCATAGCCCCAAGCACCACATCCAAACCACCTTTAGACACATCCAGGCTTGGGGACTCAACCACCTCCCTGCCCAGCACATTCCAGTGCCTGACCACTCTTGCCATGAAAAACATTTTCCTGCTGTCCAGTCTAAACCTACCCAGAAACAGCTTGAGGCCATTCCCCCTTGTTCTGTCACTAATGACCTGTGAGAAGAGACCAGCACCAACCTCTCCACAACCTCCTTTCAGGTAACTGTAGACAACAATGAGGTCTCCCCTCAGCCTTCTCTTTTTCCTATGGATTCTAGTGGTGAGGGTTGGTAGGTTCTGGCTGGGCAGAGGAAGCAGTGCTGACCATCTCAAGGAAATGATCTTTTTGCATGGCCTGAACTTCCTTTTCAGAGTGAAGATTCCTGTTGGTTTGGAAAAGATGAGGAATTTAATGTTTTAAGATCACAAATGGGACCAGTCCAATGTCCTGTTTGCTCTTTGTGGAACAAGTACCTTAGTGTAGTATATTGGCTGGATCTTGACTCATGGCTGGGGAGAAGACTAGAGTTAGCTGCACTTGGCTCTCACTTGCTAGGATTAACAGTTTTCAACATTGCTGCCCTAAATTTGGTGAGGGAGAAGGCAACCAACCAAATCCGGTGAGGAAAAAGTGCTTGTCCTGCCTAGGAAGGGCAGTAGAATAGAATAAACCAGTTTGGATTGGTTGATGGGTTGGATGCGATGATCTTGAAGGTCTCTTCCAACCCGGTTTGGTTTATTCTAGGTTTATTCTGGTTTATTCAATCCAACCCACCTAAACAACTAACCCATGGCACCAAGCACCCCATCAAGTCCCCTCCTGAACACCTCCAGTGATGGTGACTCCACCACCTCCCTGGGCAGCCCATTCCAATGGGCAATCACTCTCTCTGTGTAGAACTTCTTCCTGACATCCAGCCTAAACCTCCCCTGGCACAGCTTGAGACTGTGTCCTCTTGTTCTGATGCTGGCTGCCTGGGAGAAGAGACCAAACTCTTCCTGCCTACAACCTCCCTTCAGGTAGTTGTAGAGAGTAATAATGTCACCCCTGAGCCTCCTCTTCTCCAGGCTAAGCAATCCCAGCCCCCTCAGCCTCTCCTCACAGGGCTGTGTTCCAAACCCCTCACCAACTTTGTTGCCCTTCTCTGGACACCTTCCAGCTTCTCAACCTCCTTCCTAAACTGAGGGGCCCAGAACTGGACACAGGACTCAAGGTGTGGCCTAACCAGTGCAGTGTACAGGGGCACAATGACCTCCCTGCTCCTGCTGGCCACACTGTTCCTGATGCAGGCCAGGATGCCATTGGCCCTCTTGGCTACCTGGGCACACTGCTGGCTCATGTTCAGTATCTTGAGCCCGCTTCCATCCTCTGGCACCAGAGGATGTTTGTGTATAGCACAAAATTCCCACTGCAGGATGAGAATTTCAGCAGGTTAACTGCTAGTCTGTACTGGTGCAGGATGAGATTCCCAGTGCAGGATGAGAAGGTGAGATCATTCACAGTTTGCATCAGATTGGGACTCTCAAAGGTCATCTTGTCCAACACATCTTCTGTGAACATGGGCATCTCCGACTAGATCAGGCTGCCCAGGACACCAGAATCTAATCTTGAATGTCCCCAGGGATGTGACCTCAACCACATCTCTGGGCAACCTGTTCCAGTATTTCTCCACTCTCATAGTAAAGAATTTCCTCCTTCTGTCAAACCTAAATTCTGTTCTATTCTATATCTGCTCTGCTTTAGTTTCTAACCATTTACCTTTGTCTTCTCACCACAGGCTCTTCTAAACAGTCCCTCCCCACTTTTCCTTTAGCCCCATTCAGGTATTGGAAGGCTGCTCTAAGATCTCCCTGGAGCCTTCTCCACAGAATCAACCATGTTGGAAAAGACCTCAGAGATCATCCAGTCCAACCTATCACCCAACACCATCTGATCAACTAAACCATGGCACCAAGCACCCCATCCAGTCTCTTCCTAAACACCTCCAGTGATGGTGACTCCACCACCTCCCTGGGCAGCTCATTCCAATGGCCAATCACTCTTTCTGTGAACTTCTTCCTAACATCCAACCTAAACCTGCCCTGGTGCAGCTTGAGACTGTGTCCTCTTGCTCTGGTGCTGGTTGCCTGGGAGAAGAGACCAGCCCCCATCTGGCTACAACCTCCCTTCAGGTGGTTGTAGAGAGCAAAAAGGTCTCCCCTGAGCCTCCTCTTCTCCAGGCTAAACAATCCCAGCTCCCTTAGCTGGTCCAGGCTGAACAGCCCCAGTTCTTTTACCCTGTCTTCACAGCAGAGGTGCTCCAGCTGTCTTTCCAGTTTATCATGTTTTAGGAACTTAGTTCATGTGTTGCTTAAGCTTCCACACAGCTCAGCCTTTTTATATTTAAAAACATTCACTCTGCTCAAGACTGCTGATGGACACATCTTGGGGCCAACCACAGCTGCTTCCCTATTTTTCTTCACTTTATAGGACAAAGGTGGGAACAGACCTTAGTGATGAAATTGCTGACAGGGTGGGCTTGGGTAGTCCTGCCCCTGGGGAGGAATAACCCCTGCACCAGTACACACTAGGGGTTAACCTGCTGGGAAGCAGCTCCATGGCAAATGGACTTGGAAGTCCTGATTGAGAAGATCAGCGTGAGTCAGCAATGTGCTTTTGTGGCCAAGAAGGTCAATGGTCTCCTGGAGTGTTAGGACTGCCTTAAGTGAGGATCTGTCTGGAGGACTGAGTCCAGTTCTAGGCTCCCACATTCAAGAGGGACAGGGAACTACTGGAGTCCAGCAGAGGCTACAAAGATGCTGAGGGGGTAGGAGCATATCTCTCCATGAGGAGGAAAGGTTGAGAGCCTTGGGGTTATCCAGCCTGGAGAAGAGCAGACTGGAGGGGATCTTCTCAATGATGATCAATATCTAAAGGGTAGGGGTCAAGAGGATGGGGCCAGCCTCTTTTCAGTGGTGCCCAGTAACAGGACAAGTGGCAGTGGGCACAAACTGGAACACAAGAGGTTACACCTAAACATGAGAAGAAACTTCTTTGTGAGGGTACCAGAGCAGTGGAGCAGGCTGCTGAGAGAGGTTGTGGAGTCTCCATCTCTGAAGAGACTCCAAACCTGCCTGGATGTGATCCTGGGTAACCCTGCTTTAACAGTGGTTTGGATTTGACCTCCAGATACCCCTTCCAACCTCCCCCATGCTGAGATTCTGTGATTCCCTGAGCATCACAGTTAAATCAGAGGGGAATTCTGCATCCTCTGTACTGAAGATTTGAGCAAGACTACACATGTGAGCTCTTAGACTACGTTAACTTTCTGAAAGCCATCATCTGTCTTCACTTTCCTATACTAGACCTTAAGGGGGTGGAGTCACTACAAAGGTTTTAACATCCCTTGGAAAGTGCTGGTAGTTCCCTCAATCCTTTTATGTGGGGATGAATCACTTTGAGTGAAAGCTTATCAAATATCACAGCTTTGATACCCATACTGAGCTGATTTCCAGCAAACTGTTGCATTTCATGGTATTGGGTATTAGGAAATAACAATTTGGCCCTGAAGTGGTAGTGAAGGCCTGGTAAAAACTTCCTAGGGATGTGGAGTCACCATCTGTGAAGAGATTTAAAGGCTGTGCAGATGTGGTGCTGAGGGTTATGGTTTAGTGTTGATCTGGTAGTGCTGGGTTAATGGTTTTTTCCAAGCAAATTGATTAGATGATTCTATTTTATGGCCTACTAGAAATTAGAGCTACACCATGGATCCTTGAAGGCATGAGGAGATGGCCAGAAAATCCTGTATAGTGGGGAAATGTGCTGAGGGGCAGCTCAGCAGTTGCCACTTGTCTGCATGCCTCATGGTTTTTTTTTCTGGAGGAAGGATTTCCATGCTCAGTGCTATGAGCAGCTCTAATCTCCTTCCACTAACAAGTGTGAAATGGCTGAGCAGGAAACTGTGCTGCTTTGTTAGCCAGGGCTGTGTGCCAGTGAGCCTTGGTGGGGAGAGGAGGAGAAGCATGAAGGCTGCAGCACCTCTGCTGTGAGGACCAGCTGAGGGGGACTGGGGGTGTTCAGCCTGGAGAAGAGAAGGCTCTGGGGAGTCCTTAGAGCTGCTTACCAGTACCTGAAGGGGGGTTACATGAAGGATGGAGAGAGACTGTGTAGACTTGAAATCAACTTTTATCCACTAGTTACTTGCCTTTTTTACTAGTTTTACTTCCTACAGGAAGGCTGCAGAGAGACTTTTTACTAAGGGTGTCTAGAGACAGTACAAGGAGGGATGGTTTGAAGCTGAGGGAGAGCAGGGTTAGAATGGAGCTGAGGCAGAAGTTTTTCAGTTTGAGGATGAGGAGACTCTGGAATAGGCTGCAGATGCCTCCTCCCTTGGGATGTTCAAGGCCAGGCTGGCTGAGACTTTGAGCAGCTGAGTCTAGTTGAGAGGTGTCTCTGGGCATGGTGGTGAGGTTGGAGTGGATGATCTGAGGTCCCTTCCAACCTGAGCTATTCTGTCATTCTGCTGTCCTATAGAGCAGCAAGCATGGCCTGAGCCTTTCAAAGGAAACATGGCCAGAAAGATGGAACTATGCTGGAATGACTAATGTATATCTCTCAGAATCATTACTGAGGTTGGACTAGACCTCTGAGATCGAGTCCAGCCTACGACCTTAAACCACCGCCACATTGACCGTGTCACCAAGTGCCACATCCAATCTCGCCTTAAACACCCCCAGGGATGGCCACTCCACCACCTCCCTAGGCAGTCATTCCAGTGCCTAATCACCCTTTCTGTGAGGAAATGCTCCCCAACATCCAACCTAACCCTCCCCTGGTGCAGCTTCAGGCCATACCCTCTCCTTTTGTCACAAGTTGCCTGGGAGGAGAGCCCAACCACCGCCTTGTTTTCCTTTCAGGTAGTTGCAGAGTGTGATAAGGTCCCTCTCAAGTCTCCTCTTCTCCAGGCTGAACAGCCACAGCTCAGTCAGCCTCTCCTCAAAAGGCTTTCCCACCAGTCCCTTCACCAATCTCCTCTGGACACACTCCAGCCCCTCAGTATCCTTCTTGAAGTGAGCGGCCCAGAGCTGCACACAATACTCAAAGTGGGGCCTCACCAGTGCCATGTACGGGGGTAGAATTACATCCCTAGTCCTGCTGGGACTAATCCTGGCCACACTAGTCCTGACACAAGCCAAGATGCCATTGGCCTTGCATGCCACCTGGGCATCCATGTGGTTTGTCTCAAGTGAGGTCTACTCTTCTGTGGTCTGGAGCTGATTAGGTGATGACCTTCATGCCCAGATACCCATGGAGCTTTGCAAACTTATCCTGTGTGATTCCACAAGATCCATTCATCATTTAGCTCTTGGGTCAAGTGATCACTGTGGTGAGATGTGCAGAATAAACTTCTAAAATTAAATGGCCTCGTAGTGCCCTTCCTGGTGCAGTGACCTTAGCGTTCAACCCAGCTCAGACATGTTCTGTGGATGGGAACACACATGATGGCAGCTCATTTCTCCTTGGCTTACCCTGGCCAAAGATGTGAAGCATAAACAAGCTCTGACAATAAGTTTCAGGAGCAGAGAATCAAGGTTCATGGCATTTTTAGAATCACAGAATTGTCAGGGTTGGAAGGGAACAAAAGGATCAACCAGTTCCAACTCCCTTACCATGGGCAGGGACACCTCACACTAGATCGAGTTGCTCAGAGCCACATTCAGCCTGGCCTTAAAACCCTCCACAGATGAGGCTTCTACTACCTCCCTGGACAACCTGAGCAGTGGAGTAGAAATTTTGTACACTGAGGATTGTGGAATGCTAACATGGGTTGTCCAGAGATGTAGTAGATGTTCTATGTCTGGAAACATTCCAGGGCATGTTGTCTAGGTGTCTCTGCACCCTGATCTAGTTGCAGATGCTCCTGCTCACTGCATGGATGTTGGACTAGATAATACAAAAGGCTTCAGCAAGGATCTCCTTCTGTGCTTGGTGATGCCAAAGGAGATTGGTTTAAGACCTCAGTAAATCATAGAATTGGTAGGGTTGGAAGGTACCTCAAGGATCATCCAGTTCCAACCCCCTTGCCATGGCAGGGACACCTCACACTACATCAGGTTGCCCAGATCCACTTCCAACCTGGCCTTCAAAACCTCCAGGCATGAGGCTTCCACCACCTCTTTGGGCAACCTGTGCCAGTGTCTCACCACCCTCATGCTGAAGAACTTCTTCCTAACATCCAGTCTCAATCTCCCCATTTCTAGTTTTGTTCCATCCCCCCCAGTCCTATCACTCCCTGACACCCTCAAAAGTCCCTCCCCAGGCCTGAAGCTCATTTATCATTGGGAAGGAAGAGTCATAGAACAGTTTGGGTTGGGATGGACCTTTGAGAGATTAAGGGCAAAATTTTGAGAGCTAGATTTTTATGACCAAGTCTAGTGCTGTCCAGCTTTGTTTAGTTAAGGAACATGATGCCTGATAATAAACTCAAACTTCTAGGAGCTGAAGGAAGTTGGACAACTCAATTTTGCAACCAAAGCACAAACTTTTCCCCACCAATACCTTGCAGGAGGTCTTCCTGATGCCCACAGGATGGTCTTAATCTCATATCTTGACCCTTATCTGCCTCTTGGATCTGCAGGTATATGTCCTGTGAACCGTGACAGCATAGATTACATCTTGTCCAAGAATGGCAGTGGCAATGCCATCATCATCGTGGTTGGAGGAGCAGCAGAGTCCCTGAATTGCACCCCAGGGAAGAATTCTGTGACGCTGAAGAACAGGAAGGGATTTGTCAAACTGGCCCTAAGGCATGGGTAAGAGACAATGCTCCAGCACCACTGCTGGCATGTGGAACCTCAGGAGGTTCAACAAGTGCAAGGTCCTGTATCTGGGTTGGGGCAATCCCAAGCACCAACATAAGCTGGGCAGGGACTGGCTGGAGAGCAGCCCTGAAGAAAAGGACTTAGGGGTGCTGGGGGAGGAGAAGCTCAACAGGAGCCAGCAGGGAGCACTTGCAGCCCAGAAAGACAAGCAGAGCCTGGGCTGCAGGAAGAGAAGCATAGCCAGCAGGTTGAGAGAGACAATTCTTCCCCTCTGCTCTGGTGAGACCCACCTGGAGCACTGTGTGCAGTTCTGGAGCCTCTATTACAGGAAGGATCTGGAGGGGCTGGAATGTGCCCAGAGAAAGGCCATGAGGATGAGCAGAGGGCTGAAGCTGCTCTGCTGTGAGGACAGACTGAGAGAGTTGGGGTTGTTCAGTTTGGAGATGAGAAGGCTCGCAGGGGACCTTCTTGTGACCTTCTAGTATCTGAAGTGGGCTACAAGAAAGCTGGGGAGGGACTCCTTAGGGTGTCAGGGAGTGATAGGACTGGGGGGAATGGAACAAAAAGTGAAATGGGTAGATTCAGATTGGATGTTAGGAAGAAGTTCTTCCCCAGGAGGGTGGTGAGACACTGGCACAGGTTGCCCAGGGAGGTGGTGGAAGCCTCATGCCTGGAGGTTTTGAAGGCCAGGCTGGATGTGGCTGTGAGCAACCTGATGTAGTGTGAGGTGTCCCTGGCCATGGCAGGGGGCTTCAGCCCCTATCAAATTGGGGTTGGAGCTGGATGATCCTTAAGGTCCCTTGCAAGCCTAACAGTTCTATGATTCTATGAAGGTCTCTCATCCCCTCAAGCAGCTGTTGGATGGCTTCTCCTTTGTGCACTCTTGCTGTGTTGTGGGGAGGCATGACCAGAACATCAGACATGTGAGTGTCACCTCTGGCTTCTCTTCCTGAGTAGGGCACAGAGATAGGAAGACGCTTAGGATGCCAGGAGGATTCCAGGATAAAGAAGCAACGTATCAGGAACCTGCATGGGAGAAGCACGGAATCACGGAATAGTCTGGGCTGGAAGGGACCTCCAAAGGTCATCCAGCCCAACCTCTTCTGCACTCAGCCGGGACATCCTCAACTACATCAGGTTGCCCAGAGCCCTGTCCAGCCTCACCTTGAAAATCTCCAGGGATGGGGCCTCAACCACCTCCCTGGGCAACCTGTTCCAGCATTCTACCGCATGTCAGTACCTTGTGCTGCCAACAAATGTCTGGGCAGTAGAATCTGAATAATCACGCTCAGAGTACACAGCAGGGAGTGTGGTGCTGTAGGGCTGGTTGGAGTCCTAACATTTTTCCTCCTTTCTAGTGCGGACTTGGTTCCTGTCTACTCCTTTGGGGAGAACGAAGTGTACAAGCAGGTGATCTTTGAGGAGGGCTCCTGGGGAAGATGGGTGCAGAAGAAGTTCCAGAAGCACATTGGCTTTGCTCCATGTATCTTTCATGGCCGTGGCCTCTTCTCTTCCAACACCTGGGGGTTGTTACCTTATTCCAAGCCCATCACTACTGTTGGTAAGTTCTTGCTATAAACGTGCTGCATGTGTTCCTCTAGGTAGTAGAATACATGAGTTTGTGCCATACCCTTACTCTTGACTATAAAACTGTGTTTTTCCCTTCTATTTAAAACCTTCCAGCACAGCTCATCATGAGCTAGAAAAGTTTCCATAGGCTACAAGCCTCTCATCGTGCTCTGCTGCCAGCCAGCTCTCCCAAGTGAGCTCTATAGAGTACTGTAGCTGGAACCTTCTCTGGTCTTTATGTGGCTCAAGTGAAAAGCAGCCTGGCTCTCCACACTCCTAGGACTGGCAGCTTGATGTTGTCTGACAGCTGAGTCTTAAAAGTCTACTCCAAATTTTGCTTTTGAGTCTTCCAACCCAAAGCAGTAAGACTTTGGGGGATAGAGGGGAAAAGTGTTGCCTTGCTTTTGTGTGTGTAGGGAAGTATACCAGAGCTGCAGCTTTTACTCTTGGTTCCTCTTGTATTGTCTTAATACTTACCCACATTTAAAGGGCAGATCTCAAGAGGACGGGGCCAGGTTCATTTCAGTGGTGCTCAGTGACTGGATGAGAGGCCCAAACTGGAATCCAGGAAGTTCCACCTAAACACAAGGGAAAATCTTTCCTGTGAGGGTGCCACAGGCTGCGTGGAGAGGTTGTGGAGTCTCCTTCTTTGGAGAGATTCTAAGCCCAGCTGGACATGATCCTGTGAGATCTGCTGTGGGTGATGCTGCTTTAGCAGAAGGGCTGGACTGGATGATCTCCAGAGGTCACTTCCAACCCTTACCATTCTGTGCCTATCATTGAATGAGGAGGGATTTATCACTCTGCTGTAAAGAGAAGCAAATGAGAGTTCCCAAGCACTTTGCACAGCAGAGCACTGTTGGCTTTTATGTGGATAAAACATGTCTGGATATGGCTGCAGATGTGATGAGTGTCTTGCTGGTGGCAAGACAGGGAAGACTTGGGAAAACTTCTGCTTTAAGACCAAGCTGTGCTATGCCAAGGTGTGCTGAACTGCCATAACTGTGGCCGTAGAAGACAACTCTCCAGGCTGTGCAGAGCCTTCAACCTAACATGGATCTTTCCCTTCTTTTTTTTAATCAGTTGGGGAGCCCATCACCATCCCCAAAATTGATAACCCATCCCAGAAGGAAGTGGACTTCTACCATAGCATGTATGTGGACTCCCTGATCAAACTCTTTGACAAGTACAAGAGCAAATTTGGCCTGCCAGACACTGAAGTCTTGGAAGTCAACTGAAAGGACTGTTTCAGCAGACACCTCCTTCTCTCAGAATCAACACATCATCTCCAGGAGTCCAAACTGTCATCCTGTACTTGAAAGCATGTGTGGGTGTGTGTGTCCTTCAAAGAAAGCGTTTCAAGTATTGCTAGATCACTCACTAAAAAAAAACAAAACAAGCAAACAAACAAAAAAAAGGCTTTACTTTGGATAAATCCCATGACAAATGTCTCTGTATCAGGAGGAAACTAAAACACAAAAGCACAACTCCCCATTGCTGTGAGGATTTGGATAGGGAGAAACGATTGCCTTTGGAGTCTGCTCTGCAGTGCTGTTGCATGACCAGCAATGGACTTAGGAGGCAGTCCTACAGCACAAGGTGTGTTTGGGAAGAGTAGGATCCAGCTGGTTTGCAGGCCAAGCAGCAGGTTGATGTGAGCAGGACTGCAGTATTGCAGGTGTGGTGCACAAGGGCCACGCACAAGGGTGTTTCTGCTTTGGGAAAGCCTCTTCTGAAAGCACAAGGAGAATGCCAAACTCCCTGCTGTGGGTGATGCAGGAAACCAAAGGATGTATAGGTCTGGTGGGCCTTGATATACATAGTGGTGGTGGATGCTTTGGTGGCTGGAACTTCACCACCTGTGTGATGAATGTCAGTTTAGAAACAGGTTTGTCCTGGGCTTGCATGGAGACATCAGGCTGGAGCCGTGAGGCTCCTCCATAGCCACACAACTCCAAAGACTGATGGGATGGTGCAATCCTGCAGACCCTTAGGGTGTAACCTGTAGAGTTAAATGCTTTGGGAGCTATGGATGGAAGTGTTTTGGATCCCATTTGGGGGAAGCTAGGAATCATTTCTGCCCAGAGCTGGCTTTTTAACTATTCCAGTCCAGTGAATGTTGAGGAGTAGCCATCCCACACGTAGGATCTGAAGTGTTTGCAAACTGTTTACGTGGCTGTTAGCACTGCTTGTAGTGAGCTTTTTGCTCTTCATAGTACAAGGTGTTCATGTGCAAACCTGAGAAGTTGCACTACTTGCATGTCTGCCTTTACAATGGTCCAGCTGGGTGTGTTTTAGAGCTCGAAAATGTGCCTTCCTTCCGTGTGAGATGATGGTACTTCACATTCCTGGAGTCTTGCCTCTACAAATGAATGTGCATCTGTCACGTTTGATAGATTCTTGTATTTACCAAGTATCAAATCCTCATTTTTGGTTTTTGTACAAATTTCTAGAAATAAACTTGGGCAAAAAGAACCAAAAAAGTGACCTGCTTTTGGTCTCCTTGGTGTCGCTGGAATTGTGTGGCCTGGCTTATGTTACAGACGGGAGGTTGGTGTGAAGGTGTACTGCAATTGAGAGATGGGACAAAGCTTGATGCGAGCAAAGTAAGTACTTTATTGTGCAAAGTCTTGTCTTTATCTAGGCTAACATAATCAAAAGCAACTCATGCTTGGTGATTAGATGTGTCCCTGCGACAGTTACAGACTCATGATTGGCTGCTGAGGAAATTCAGTATTCAGTATCACCAAGGTTGGAAGAGATCTCAAAGATCGAGTCCAACCTGTCACCACAGACCTCATGACTAGAGTAGGGAGGACGCTACTGCCCACTGCAGGCTTGAACTCACAACCTTCCCATTAAGAGTCTTATGCACTACCAACTGAGCCACAGCTGTCATGCCAGGGAACACACATCCCTTGGCAAGTACTTGTAAGTACTAAATACTTACTGGTAAAACTTAACATCAAAATAACAAATCTATAAAGCACATTACAATCAGTAATAATGAAATTAGTACTGTTGCTTTAAATCAGAACACAACTTTCATAAACTACAGTCTTATCAGAAAGAGAAGGAGGAGGGGAAAGGGTGGCTGTCTCAGCAAAGCCACCATCGGTACAGAGAAGTGGGGAGTCGCTGCCAAATTCACAGCTGAAGTTAGCCTTTCCTCAAAGGCAGGGCTATATCAATAGTTAGTAACAGCAGTGATTTGAACTTAATTGTTGTTTTGTCTCCTGCTGTCCTTTTTGTTCTCTTTCTGTGGTTGTTTAGGTAGAGCAAAAGTCACTGCCTTGTCACCTTGTTCAATCTTAATTTCCATTCTTAACATAGTCTCAAAACTGAGTTGTGATCTTTTAACTGAGAATGTCCCTCCTGTCCACAATCAAAACATGTTGGAGAACTTTCAAGACTCAGCGGCAGGGGGGGTCCAGTGGCTGCGGGGTAGCAGGCTGCTGTTGCTGTTAGGCCTAGCATCTGCAGCTCCAAGGTTGCAGGAGGGGTTAGCAAAGTGCTGTTAGTCAATGCTGAAGTTGCCTTAGGATCTTCTGCTAGTTGTTCTAAAGAATCTTTAACTAATTTCCACACTGTAAAGGAAGACGTAGCAATTTCGCTTACTTTCATTGCCATCCCGAGCTCTGTACTGACTCCCAATATTGCTTTCTCTTCTTGAGCTTTAAGTGTCTCAAATGTGATCCACCAAAAGGGAAGCAAGCGCTGGGCTTCAGTGTTTCCTGTTGTGGCTGCGTCCCAAAGCATTATGCCCACCTGATCCCAAACTTCTTTTGTAAACACATTTGATGCAGTAAGATCAGGGATCTTCACCTGTACCTGTTTCAAGACTATCTTAAGATCATGGCCTGAAATGACTCTGCCATGCTTTCTAAGGAGTTCCTGCATTAGTCCATAAACATCTCTCTCTGAGGAAGATGCTTGATTTCCCCATATTTCATTTCCCACGGCTCCCCTCTCGTCCAGCAGGGGGGTTACGTTCAGGCTGACCAGCTCCTGCTTCCTTTCAGCAGCTCATTCAAAGTTCCATGGGACGTCGCAGCAGGTCGCAGCTTAGCAATTCATCACCTCCATCACATCGGGGTCACCATTTTACCGTGACTGAGAGATGGGACAAAGCTTGATGCAAACAAAGTGTCTACTTTATTGTACGAAGTCTTTTCTTTATCTAGGCTAACATAATCAAAAGCAACTCGTGAGTGGTGATTAGATGTGCTCCTGCAACAGTTACAGACTCATGATTGGCTGCTGAGGAAATGCCAGGTAACACACATCCCTTGGCAAGGCTCAGACAGGTGTTAGACAAAAGACAAATGATCATACATCTCTTATCTAAGTTCAGACAGAAGACAAAAGACTCTCTTGCAATGTTTACCAGCTCCTATTCTCAGCTTATTGTGTGGCTTCCCTGAGTCACTATGGCCGTTGGTAATCAGCTAAATGCTTTTTTTCTCTCTACACAGCCACAGTTTACTCCCAAGGTTTGTGGCCTACAAGAGCTAAAACATTTCCTTCTACCAGCTGAGCATTGCTTGAGGTTCTACTCCCTAAATTCAGTCCATCAAAGGTGCCACTCTCTTTTAAAGTGGTGTCCTCTTAGCCTGGAGAAGAGGCTCAGGGGAGACCTTATTGCTGTCTACAACTACCTGAAGGGAGGTTGGAGCCAGGTGGGGGTTGGTCTCTTCTCCCAGGCAACCAATAACAAAATGGGAGGACAGTGTCTCAAGCTGCACAGGGGCAAGTTTAGGCTTGATCTTAGAAGTTCTTCACAGAAAGAGGGATTGGCTACTGAAATGAGCTGCCCAGGGAGGTGGTGGGGTCAGCATCCCTGAAGGGGTTTAAAAAGAGCCTGGATGAGGCACTTGGTGCCATGGTCTGGTTGATTAGTTAGGGTTGGGTGATCAGTTGGACTTGATGATCTTGGAGTTCTCTTCCAACCTGGTTGATTCTGTGTGACTAGGACAAGGGGCAATGGGGACAAACTGGAACACAGGAAGTTCCACCTCAACATGAGGAGAAACTTCTTTAATGTGAGAGTGGTGGAGCACTGGAAGAGGCTGCCCATAGAGATTGTGGAGTCGTCTTCTCTGGAGACTTTCAAGACCCATCTGGCTGCATTCCTGTATGACCTGCCCTCAGTGACCCTGCTTTGGCAGGAGGGTTGGACTCATTCTTCAGAGGTATCTTTCCAATTTCTAGCATTCTATGATTGATGCTATGGTTGACTGACTCGATCAATGAATCATAGCACCAATCAATCATTGAATCAATGATTGAAGCCAGGCCTCAGCTCTATGGGAAGCAAACTGCTTTCTTCATCCTAAAGCAGACTCACATGGATCTGCATTATCCCTGCATGGGCCGTGCAAATTGTTGTGGGTTTAGGGCTGATTTTTGTTTACCTGTATAAAGGGGCTAAGACAAGCCCACATCTGTGGACCTCCTTCACTGAGCAGATACAGAAAGCCTGCATCCTGCTGCAGCTTTTCAGCAAATCACTTAGGGTTTTGTTGCTGCCTAGCACACAAAGAGCAGGATCCAGGTCCTCAGCTGAGGAAATCCTTCCAGCTCTTGTCAGAGCCCTCAGCCTTCTGCTGCTGGAGGTGTGAAGTGCTCCAGAAATAGCCCATGATTGCTCTAAAGTTCATGTGGACTCTTTTAGTAACAAGTGAGGGTTTAACCTGTTGTCTGTTGGGCTGAGGCTATGGAAATGGTCCATCAGTGCTGGCTGACTTTCACAGGCTGACACTGCTGCTCTTCAAGGTGAAAGCCAGACTTACTCTTTGCCCTTTTCAGGATTGGTTGATGGAATTGGAAAGTCTCCTGTTCCAGAAGATAAACTTCATGTGTTGCTCACTTCCCCTTTTCCTCACCTTAGTAGAATTGATTTGTTTCTCTCTTTTCTGTTAGCAAACATTGTCTGGGTTTCCAGT